>BMAC01000323.1:847453-882452 GCA_014905375.1 Phtheirospermum japonicum | reverse complement strand
GGAAGGGTGGTGAAGTGAGATATCCCATGTGAATCTAATAACGGTATAAGTTTCTGAAACTCCCACCCCCCTTGTCTGAGAATAATGAAATAATAGAAGTGTTAAAAAGTTTTTCCTCCAGGTATTTATATTGTGGGAACACGAACGAGGCTTCGGATTTTTTGCCAGTTTGGCCTTGAGGGAGATAACTCGATCTCAAGATGTGTTTACGTAACTCATTTTGAGTTGCTGCCGAGCAACATAAGCAGTCTGAGCCGATGAGATTATTGGTTGCATTGTGTCAGAACAACTGCCAAGGAGTGCGCTTATAAGAATTTGATCTTGACGAAACCAAATTAAGTATTGCAGATTAACATCTGTCTGTGCCGCATCAATGAATTGATTTGGAGCTTTTTTTGTTCCATCAATGTAACCGATAAGATCAAAATGAATTAGAGTTGATTGAACTTGTCGGCTCCACACTGTAAAATCAGTAGAAATGAGTTTGAAAGGAAAGTGAGTTGGCGCATTTAATTGAACAATTGTGGGAGCAGGAGTGGGTACCATTGGAAAGAGAAAAAAAATCTCGTAGGAGAGAATCTGGCTCTATACCATGTAGAGTTTATAAAATGAGATGTTATTCATGTATGTATCAGTACAATATATAGGAGAAGCATAGATAATATTGCAATAGAATTGTCCTAATTTATATGGGAGATTACAACAGAAAAACTTATATAGTTGGAGAGATTAAATCAATTATATTGACACAATCAAATCACTAGTGCAGAAACAGTTTTCTAGAACGCCCTGTTTCAATAATTTTAGAACGCCTTGCCCAGGCGTTCTTTATAGAGCTGTTCTAGAATATCTTATTTTCTAGAACACCTTTCCGAGGCGTTCTAGAATGTCAGATTCCTTTTCAAAAGGCGTTCTAAAAGGTGAATCTTCTAGAACGTCTATTTCGTGAAGGCGTTCTAAAAAGTTTATTTTCTAGAACGTGAGCCGAACTTTTGTGTTCCTTTCAAAATTAAAATCCAATTAACCAATATGCGTCTACGTTTGAAAGTGTTTAAGTTCACCCGCAAGAGAACTGGGTCACTTGTAGACTGGCAAGTTAACTCGGGTCGATCTCTCGAGGAATGGAAATCAGAATTAATGAAGTTTATTATACTAATATCACAATTTCTATTTCTAAAACACGCGATCAAGTGGGGTTTTGAAAAGGATTTATCTTTAACAATTCAAACTCGGACTCTTCTTGTCTCGAGGGTGTCAACCTCTCAACAAGTTGTAAGAAAAGTATGAACTACTGCATATCGTACTAAAGATTGTAAATACACTTGCACCTAATCATGCACAAACCATAACCAACTAATGTCCGTATACCTTCAATAATCATAAAACACTAAACGATTCTATCACTGTACAACTACGAGATCATTACTCAATGCTAATCATGCTCAACATTAAATCAAGATTCAAAACAATTGGAATACTAAAACGATGCAACTTATGCGACTAAATTAATCATAACTTCATCCACAATTTAATGACAATTGTTCATCCAAACATCAACAACCAAAAACACGATAGTAACAAGTTTGACTCACCAATAATTCAGTAAACTATCAACAAATACCACCCAAGGTAATCACCAAATGATTCATAATAATTTCCAAATTAAACTAATTACGATCACTACAAGATAACGAATTTAGAGATTACTAATCGTTGAAACTACTTTCAACGAGCGATGATGATGAACTAGCTCACTCCGAGAGTTGCAATCGAATCCCAAAGCTTGTCACGAACCTGGAATTCCAGCGATGAACGATGGCTGCGACTGATCAAACCGTGTTATGGGTGCCGTAAGGGCTTTTTGCTAGAGGTACGAGAGATGTGTCAAATCTCTCTACCTTTGAGGTGTTTGGTGGCTTCTCTAGCCTTTCCCAAGTCTCCTCTGGTCAGTAATGCCGAGCCCTAGCCTTTCTCCTGTTTTAAAAGACTCTAAGCATTTCGTAAATGAAGATTTCCAAGAATTCTGCATGTGTAACGTACATGTCCGATCGGACGTAGGTATTGTCCGATCGGACAAAGGTTTCTGTCCGCGGCTTCGATCGGTGCGCCAGTTTGTCCGGCCTGTGTGTGTTTCATCAGTCAGTCCGATCAGAGATACATGTTGTCCGATCGGATGAGTGTCCTTTGGGCTACTTTTGAGTATTGCTTCTTCTATGACCGATTACTCTATCTGTATGAGAAAATAAAGAACTACTCTCATTAAGACCGATTAGTGATCAACAAGTTGGAAAGTTAAGCAAGAAGGTGAAGAATGCAAAACAATGCAATTTAACCTAATTTTAACCCGAAAAAGAGAATGAAAAGACTCAAACATGACTCGATTATGTACATATTTGTAACAAATATTTACGAATCAACCACCCCATGCTTAATTGGTTTGCTCGTCTTTGAACAAACGAGAGAATCAAAATCAAGAGAAGTGAAAGTAGTTAGAGCTAAGCGTCATGTTGTGCACATAGTTTAGTTTTGCAATTATAAACACTATCGTCGAAAACCATAAGGCTAACTCGTATTACTGTTTCACCTTGAATCAAAAGAATGCATCCTCTCAAAAGGGAATTTTATAGTGATGCACTCATACGCTCGTGTTTTTCAACAGGTAAGTGTATACGCTCGGATTAACATAAACATGCATTCAACGACTCGTGATAATCAAAGACTCGTACCATCAAAAATCTGTACATATTTAATAAAGAACCGGATTAGGGCTTTCTAGGGTTGTAATTTGGGCTCTTTGGTAAGGTATGTCATATATAAAGATGTGACACTAACTTGCGAGCAAACACAATCAATAACTCACTCAATTCAGATTTTCAAGCATAGAGCAAGCTTGCTCCTCATTCCTTCCAAAATAACCACTTGGCACTATTTTCAACCTTTTATAAACAAGGCTATTTCTTAACCCAAAACCCGAATTTCCAATAAGCTCTTGCCTTAAAAATAGGCTTTATTCTTAACAACCAGATGCTCTTATGATTAAGCATCCTTAATTTCCATATATTATTATACTTTTTTATTTTTTTATTTTTTTATTTTTATATATATATCACACTAATTCCCACCTTGCAATCGTCATATCTCAATACACCAATGATAAATAAACTCTAATCTCACAAACTTCATGGCTAACAAAGAGATGGTATAAAAGCTCAAAGGGGGTCATTGGGAATTTTTAGTGGTTTTTATTTATGAGTATGGCCGGAATCGGGTTTTATATGTGCCTATCGTCATTTCCAAAACCAAATATGTACACATGCGACTTAGAGACTTTTCAAAACACTTATCAAATCACAACATGAAATGTTGATAAACACACAAGGCTTCTTACAAGGGTTTTATCCAAACTTTTGAGAACAAGGTGATCGAGTTTTTAAAGCTTTGCGAAATTTGCAAACGGCTAAGTGTTGTTTTAAAATAGATATGTAAGTAGGTTTTGAAAATTTCGCACTAAACAAGCTCAAGAGACTCCAAGAAAATCACACAATACATGATTTTAACAGGCACGCCAGTACAAAAACAATTTAGCATGGGCATATATTCAACAAAAGTTGACGTAATTAGTTGGCTGATTAGCACTTTGTTACAAAAATGTGACTATGTTACCCAAAATGGTTCGAACTAAGCATGCATGGGACTCTAAAGTCCGGGTCGTGTACAGTGTGCTGCGTCCGATCGGTCACCTATCTTCTCCGATCGGACAGATGTCCAGAAGGTTCAATCTGATCGGTCATCTCTATGTGTCCGATCAGACGACACAGTCCCCTCTCCCTGTTAAGAAAAATAAGCAAACTCCTGGTTGCTAGAATGCTAAACATGAATGTGGGGAGATCAAATAAATGCACAGAGCCATAGCAATCAGTTTAACGAACCATAAATTAACAATAATCATCCATGAATAAACACAAGAAAATATTAATACATCTAACAAATCCGAATAATAATAAAAGTCTAGGAGGCAATAAAAACTGGATAGAGTGATGATACAGATAGGGCATGGGACCGCCTACTGTTCCATGTCGTCCGGAGGTGGAGGTGGGTAGCGTTGCTCAAGACGGGAGAGGCGCTCGTCAATCGTGACAAAGTATACGTGATTTTCTTCGATGTTGCTGGTCAACCGGGCAAAATTCTGATTTGTTTCGGCCAAGTTGGTGCCCAGCATAGTTAATGTGTTCAGGAAATACTGTGCCTCCTCTCATGCTTCCCAGGCATCTTGTCGAGCGGTTCTCGCATGCTCCTCTTGAGTAAAGCTCAATTGCCTCATTTGGTCCAACATGCGCACCTGGAAGTCCTATTGTTGCCTCCACTGCTCGTCCGAGTAATGCAACCCCTCCACATAATCATCATGCTCGTAAGTCTGGGGACTGGTGTTCCCATTTCCTCCATCCTCATCGTTCGCGTGCTCCTCCTCGTTTCCGTCCTCCTTATCTACGTTATCCTCCCCCTCATCATCCATGTCGTCATCGCCGGCGTCAGTGTCCTCGATTTCTTTAGCTAACTTCCTCTCCGAAGTCAACATGAACGTCGAAATAGCTACATTCCGGACATTAATCGTCCGACTCTCAACCAAAATTGCCACACTCGGATATACGATGTCATCGTCATAGGGGTCACAACCATGGTGTCGTGCAAGCTCAGTGATAAAGGCTCCCAATGTGAGCTTTACCGTTTTCTTCTCCTGCACTTGTTGAACGTTTTCGATTGCAGTGATCAAAAGTGGATAGATGTTCACGTTGCCTCAGTGGTACGTGATCCACAGTTCTTTCAACTTGGAGGAAGATATTCTTGTTGCGTCCTCTTTACCCAAGAATGCTTGCATGAAAAACTTGTAAGTTAGATAGACGGCGTTTGACTTCAAGGACGTCGAATTGAAACGACACTCGGGCTCCGGTGGTGATCCAGAAAGTTTGGTCCACCACGTCTTCTTGTCATAGTCATCGAGTTGAAAGACTTCGTTTGCCTCTCTCTCGCTATCAATCCCAAAGATGACATCGAGGTCATCCCTGGAGGTGTGGAGCGTTCAGTTGCGGAGATGACACTCGAAGGACCCATCGGCGAGTGCCTTGAATGTCGTGAAGAATTTGAGCATAAGAGTGCGATACCCGGGATGATTCACGTCGGCCCACTTCATTAGGTCGAGGGCTGCGATGCCCCTTATGAATTTCTCCGCTGTCTTATCTCCGATGTTAACTTTCTCCTCCCAGAAATGGATGTTGATGAATCGGGGGTGATAGACGTCCGGCTTAATTAAGGACTTGTAGAGCGTAACCTCACGATCGTCCGCGAGGTTAAAAGGAGCTAACCCTCCCCGGGTGTTGCTCGGTCCCCTGCTCGATTTGTTCCCACTCTTTTGACGAGAGCCGGATGCCATAACGGATGCAGAATTTTCAGGAAAAGGCAACAAAAATTCTCACAGGAATTATGTCGAACACCTCCTCTGCGTCTCAAACCTCAACCAAACTGTAGCTTAATTCTTATAACCAACAACCAACTACCACAACACCTGTAATTCAATGCCCAAACAGTTCAATAATCTCGAGTTTCAGCCATTATACGTTGGAATTTGACGCGTTGCAATTGGTTGGGAATCTTGGCGTAGTTTGAATAGATTGTGATTAATTCCTCGAATTCTCCAAACGGAGGTGATTGCGTTCACTTTATCTCCGATCGGACGCTTTTGTGTTCTTAATTTGTTGTTTGGTGAAGATTGGGAGAGGGATTTCGTCGTTTCAGCTCTGCAAAGGAAGAGAATTGGGAGTTTTTAGGGTAAAAATTACGAATGGGGGGTCTGCTCTTTTATAAACATGCGTATCGTCTGATCGGACTGGGCCTTTGTCTGATCGGACTGTAGTCCAGTAAGTTTGGGCCAATCGGTGTAAGCCTGTGTCCGGTCAGGCTATGGTCCAGTAGGTATGGTGCGATCGGTAAAAGTTCTTGTCCGATCGGTCTGCACTGTTCTCGATTAATTTCTTTTTTATTATTATTAAATATATATTATTATTAATATATATAAGGCAACCTGCAAAAATTCACAAACGAACATTAAGCACGAACGAATTATTTCACACCCAAAAGTTATTTATTTCAATTCTTGAGCAAAAATGCTCATTATTAAGATAATATGCCATTCATTATAATAACATTCCACTTAGAGTAACAAAGTTATTCAATCTCAAGCGGAGGCCGTTTGAACTATTTAGGGGTTGGTATGTGTCCAAACGCCAGTTCATAAAGGTCTTCCACCTGCTCTTCGAGCCCGACGATCTTAGCCTTCAGCCGCACGATCTCGGCATCCGCATTGTTCAAAATGTTGTGAAGGTGCTCAATGTTTTTGGTTAGAGCGACCTCCTCGGTGAGAAAGTCGTGGAGATCGGTTTGCAGTTGGTGGATCTTTTGACGATACTCCTCCAATTCACCTTGCAATTTCTCTACGGTGTCCTCGTATTTCTTCCGGGTCACCCATCCATAACCGATGTTGTTATGATGGTTCATGGTTCTCATTGACTGCTTGTAAGTATCGAGAATATGAGGGAGTAGAAAAGAAGGTGGTGTGGGGTTTTAAGTCTTGAGGGTGGGTTTATATAGGGATTGACAGTGGAGGAAAAGAGATTTTCAGAATCAAATAAAATCGAGAAGAGGGAAAGAAAGTATACACTTTACTTTTCACGAAATCGATTCCCTCAAATAAGGATCCCCTTACCTCAGCGAATATCTTCGGAAATCCTTACCCAATCATCTATTACTGCATGGCAATATTCATTCCGAAATAACTCTCTCGCATCCCTCCTCCGATCGGTCACTGATCATCTCCGATCGGACAGCTTTTCCGAGTAGTCCGACCAGTTACTTGTAGGTCTCCGATCGGTCAGTTCTGGGAAACTCGTTCCTTGTTGCTGAACTCGTGATTGCACCTGCCCAACGTGCTAAACAGATGTATATACATATATATACAAATATCAGAGGGTGAAGAAAAGAAAAGAGAAGAACTTGGGTTACCTCTCAAGAAGTGCAACGTTTAACGTCTTATGCTTGACGGTACCTGGTTCGAGCTTCAAGTTTCTCGAGGGGGATCGTTGAGTATCACCACTTCATGGTCTTCCTGAGAAATAGGTCCCTCGTGATACAACTTCACCCGGTTCCCATTGACTTGGTAAGAATAATTACTCTTATCATCAAGTAAGGCCACGGCTCCAAACTCGTTGATGTCGGTGATCAAAAATGGTCCGCTCCACCTCGATCTTAATTTTCTTGGAAAGAGTTTGAAATGAGAATTAAAGAGCAAGGCTAACTTACCTACTTCCAAGTTTTTATGGACAAGCTTGTTGTAATGTGTTTCTTTCATTCTTCGTTTGCTCGCCCACGTATTTGTAGAGTTTTAGTGGTGTTGAAAGTATCAACGGGTTCATGGCTTGGTATTATCGGAATTCGATTCAATTGAGGAATCAAAGTGTTTGTAGCTTGAGAAACAAAATGGAGAAGTGCAAATGAAGTAATTAAATTAACTAAACTACACTAGAAATTGAAATAGCATGTTGGTTGGATGCCACGTCGTATGCCTCAATATGTAAATGCAAAGCAATAATGAAAATAAGCAAGAAAACACAATATTTCACCAAGTTCAAGCATGCAAGCACAAGGTACAACATTGCACAAAAACTCAAATAAGGCATATTAACACAAATCGAAAGCATGGATATAAAGAGCAATAAAAGATGACGTGAAAGTTTAAAACTTTATGGAAAATAACAAACAACAAAGAGTAGATCTAAGATTCAACCTAAAACTATGCATGGAAATAAGACACAAAATAAAGCATAGGAAAAACTCAAGAATAAAACGATCAAGGACCCGATCTATAGCCTATATGTGTCACTCATTAAGATTATATAGTCAATTCACAAGATCAAGCAAGAAATCAAAGAGCTAAGGCAAAAGGAATAACATGAAGATCAAGCATGAAATTGAAGAACAAAGCATAAAAATAAAGGAAAGCTTACTTGAATTAAAAGAGAAGAGTACAAACTTGAATTAAATTACATCAAAGGAAAAATCCAAGAGAGTACTTGGATTCATCATGAGCTTACAAACCCAAGGCAATCTTCAACATTAAACTAAGAAAAAAAGAGAGAAAATATTCCAAAACCCATGCAAGTTTGGAAAATTTGAGTGATAATCCAAAAACATGAGAGTTCTAGTCTATTTATACTAGGTTTAATTGGGTCTAAATGGGTCAAGTTGGGCTTTAGGGGCTTAATTTCCCGGGTTTGACTTGAAATAGGCAAGTTGGGCACCGGATCGGGCGCCACTTTGGTGTGAAGGGGTAGGCCACCAGGCGCTGGGACGCTACATTGGGAGCAATCTTGGACGTAAGGAAGTAGGCCGCCAGGCGCGGGGGCGCTGTCTTTGGCGCAACCTTGGACGTAAGGAAGCAGGCCGCCAGGCGCTGCCTTGGGTGCAACCTTGGCTGTATGGGGAGCAGGCCGCGCTGCTCTGAGCGCCGCGTTGGGCGTGGCAAGCGCGCCCTCTCTTGCGCCAAGGCCTAGGCGTGGAATTGGGCGTCCTAGGCACGAAAATGGGCCACCATTCCAGAATGTTAGCCACTTGAAGGTTGCTCTTGGCACCAACTTGGGCATGCAAATAGGTAAGGCTAGGCTTGGGTTTTTGGCCTCCATGCCTTAGCTTGAATTCCAATCATTTAGCCACATATTAATGAGAATTTTTAAGTATCAAAACCCAAGAATTACACCAAAACTCAAATTAATTGAAGCCATTTAACCCAATTAAATATAAAATTAACAAGACAATTGAAAAACAACAAAACAAGAAAAATAAACGAAAAACCTAACGGAACTCGACTAAAAACTACTAAAATCAACATAAAACCTTAATTAAAAATACGAGAAAAACACCACAATTACATGCAAAACACCACGCCATCTCGTATGAATCGTTTCTAATCTCCTCCAGTTCACTCAATTCCAGCTTCCTATACCCGCCTGCCTCGTTCAAATCAAGATTCAACGTACGAATTGCCCATTCTGCTCGATGTTCCAACTCTACGGGAAGGTGACAAGCTTTTCCATAAACCAACCGAAATGGGCTCATCCCCAACACTGTTTTGTAGGTTGTACGGTATGCCCACAATACGTCAATCAACTTTGCCACCCAGTCCTTGCGGTTTGGTTTCACTGTTTTTTCTAGAATGGCCTTGATTTTCCGGTTGCTCGTCTCCACTTGCCCCGAGGTTTGTGGGTGGTAAGGAGTGTCCACCTTGTGACGCACCCCATGCTTACTCATTAGTCGATTAAAAGCTCGGTTGCAGAAATAGCTACCCCCATCGCTGATGATTGCTCTCGGTACTCCGAACTGGCTGAAAATGTTCTCTTGAATGAACTTCAGAACAATTTCGGAGTTAGCCTTCCGTGTGGGGATTGCCTCCACTTATTTTGACACATAGTCGACTCCTACGAGTATGTACTCGTACTCTCCACTCTTCAGGAAAGGACCCATGAAATCGATGCCCTATACATCAAATATCTCGATTACTTGGTTGGGTACCAAGGGCATCTCGTCCTTCTTTACTATCGTTCCAGACCGTTGACATCTGTCGCATGTCTTGCAGTATTGGTGTGCATCGGCGAATAGTGAGGGCCAATAGAATCTGGCTTGGAGGATCTTGAAGGCTGTCTTCTGGCTCCCGAAATGTCCTCCCTCATCGTGACAAAATTATAATACACCAATTTTCTCCTCGTCCGGTATGCATCTTTGAAAAAAGTCCATCCTTGCATTGCTTGTATAAGTAAGGATTGCCCCAAAATAAACTCCTACATTTAAACAAAAATCTCTTTCTTTCTTGCGAAGAAAGGTGATTAGGGATAATCTTGCAAGCAAGGTAATTTAAAAAATCGGTATACCAAGGCTCATTGACTCTTTCAATGGCATTCGCACTCTCATATGGAAAAACATCGTCCACAAAATCAATTTTGTTAGACTCTCCCTCTATTAACATACGAGACAGATGATCAGAAACTACATTTTCACATCCTTTTCTATCCTTGATTTCAACATCAAATTCTTTCAAAAGAAGAATCCAACGAATCAATCTTGGTTTACTTTGGATTTAATAAATGTCGAAGGGTTGCATGATCATTGTGAACAATTACCTTTGAACCAACGATATAAGAACGGAACTTATCTAATGAAAATACAACTGCAAATAGTTCACATTCTGTAGTGGTGTAATTACGTTGGGCACTATTTAACATATAGCTTGCATAGTAAATGACCCTCAGCATTTTATCCACTCGTTGTCCGAAGACTGCCCCTACTGCTTTGTTTGATGCGTCACACATTATTTCAAAAGGAAGAAACCAATCAGGTGCAACGACAACTGGTGTTTGTGTCAATTTTTCTTTCAAAACGTTAAATGCACTAAGACACTCACCATCAAGCTCAAAAGGCACGTCATTCCAAGCAATTTACACAACGGGCGACAAATTTTTGAAAAATCTTTCATAAAACGTCTATAAAAGCCCGCATGTCCCAAAAAAATTCTAACTCCTTTGACATATTTAGGGGGTGGAAGAGTTTCAATAACATCGATTTTAGCCTTATCGACTTCCAACACCTTACTCGACACCACATGTCCCAACACAATTCCACTTTTCACCATAAAATTAGACTTCTCCCAACTCAAGGTCAAATAAAACTCAACACATCGCTCAAGTACTTTTGTCAAATTATTCAAACAATGAGAAAAGGAAGAGCCAAATAGCGAGAAGTCGTCCATGAAGACTTTGAGAAAGTCGTCGATGAACTCGGTGAAAATGGAGATCATACATCTCTGAAAGGTTGGTATGAAGCTGGCACATCATCGCGCATGACTTCTTCCGTGAAAGGTGTACCTCTCCGTGCTGGCACCGTGCTTGTGCCTGCCATCTTCTTCCTGAATTCTCGCACTTCCTTCTGCAAGCTTTGCATCTGTTCAGCCAAGACCGGGTATGCCTGAATCGACATCTCACTATCGGAAGTGGAGAGATCTTCTCTATTCTAGAGGGGGACCTGATCGGTGCGCTGACCTCTCAGCGGTTTAGTTTCTGTCAGCGGCACAGTCCTGGCTGGCGGTGCGTTGGATGGTGGCAACGACATCTCTGCAAACTTCTTTTCCACCACCGTCTCCACAGCTTTGCCAATGAGATTCGAGAGCTACATGAGGAAGGATTCATTGAATTAACCACCAGTAGTTAGCACAGATCTACCAAGTGGGGGTGGCAAAGCGCCCGACACAGCCACTGCCGACGGCGCTGTCCCTTCTGGCCCCATCGTCGATGTTTCTGCTGACCTGGGCATACCCCACGGTGTAGCAAAACTCGGGGTTCCGCCGAGATCTCCTACCAAGTTCTGTCGCAGACCATCTGAAGCCATTGAAAAGTCTCACGCCTTAGCTTGATTGAGTTCCCACAGACGGCGCCAATTGTTTCTACCCAAAATATGACCAGCGTCAAGGACAACGCCTGGAACCTTGAACACCCTTTATCACTGCACACAAAAACACGTTAGAAAGGACCACCGGTGGTTTTCCGGTGGAAACCTCTCCGATGTTTAAGTCATTAAAGCGTATGACATTTCTCTTAGCAAATAAAGAAGGAATGCACAATGAATGACATACCTCTCTCAGCCTTGGGGCTGAGATATTTATAGCTTTCCTTGGTTGGGGACCCCTTCCGGGATCTCGGAAATAAAGGCCGCGCATCATGGGCCGTTAAGCAACAGCTACTGACAAGTGGTCCCACTTGTTCCCTTGGTGGACATCAGAGAACCAGATCTGTACTGATCTTGTTCTCTTTCCTATTGGCAGCTCTGATGTCCATCTCACATAGACACTTTCTAGAGGTTATCTTCCGAGATATCTCCACCAGGTCGGGAAAATTCCCTCAGTCGTGGCTATCTTTACCAGCTTTGTCTTTAAGAGGGCCCGATCAGTCTTCTCTGGGACCGACCTGACCTTGTTTCCTATTGATTATGCCAGGCCAAATTTACAGCCCTGACCCTTAAAAACCTCTTCAAGGTAATTTTCCTCAGGGAAGAGGTCAGATCTTGCCCAAAGGGGAAGGTCTAACCTGGATCATTAGTCTCGCAGGTCTAACCACGCTTATCTGGCAATTTAGTCAAATCAGGTCTACCCACACCAGGTCTGAAACAATCCCAGCCCATCAACTCCTCCCCCCAAATTAGTGGGGGTAGAGCTGTAAGGACTTTATGATTATCCCAGTACAGGATGGCCCCACTCTCTTTAGTGCTTCTCGTACCAGTGTGAATCCCGAGAAATCCGCCTGACCACCAGGCCTAATTATTGGCATTAGTGATGTCGTCCCACATTCCCAAACGGTCTTTACTCCCACACGTCTCCTCAAATACTGAAAGGTTGGTGGCACATGTCCTTCTCTGGGACGATTGGCTTTCCAGCTCATTACCTCGGGTACTGTCCTCATTAAATGCGGGTATCCCATCAAATCCCGCCTTTCTCGATTCCCATTTTTCAAATTTATCCACTTGCCTTTTTGTCCCTCCACCTCTCTTTTTCCCTTCACTTTTCAAATTCTGTTTTCACAACTTCTCAAATTCTCCCCTTTTCCTCTCTAGCACTCCGACGAGTTTCTCCATTTCAAATTTTCTTCGTCCATCTTCGATTTATTCCGTAACCAGGTACTTCCTTATTTCTTCTCACATCCTTTAATTATGTCGACTTCTTCATCTTTTAATTCGGATGTGGGGACCTCGTCGGAGCATCCGGCGAATTCCACTTCCTCCATAGATTTATCTTTGTCTGAGTCACTCCCGGCGGCTCCTCCGGCAGAGGTTCCGCCGGCTTTCCCTTACCTTCCTGGTGACAATGTCTCTTCAATAGTGAGTAACCAAACTCTTAAGGAGATACGCACTTCCTGCGATATTTCCGATGTATTCACTTTTACAAGTCCGGCACCGGACGAGAGGGCTTCATCGCCTCCCCCCCGCCATCTAACTTTCTACGTGAACCAATTCCACGCCGACCTGAGTTTACCCGTTCACCCCTTCCTTCTAGCCGTCTCCCGGATGTACCAGATTCCGGTATACCATTTCCTTCCTAACGCCTTCCGGGTTATGGCGGGCTTCCACCTGGCAGCGCAATATTCCGGGATAACTCCCACAACCCAACTTTTCTACTCCCTATTCCTAGCTAAAAGCGCTTCTGGATTTTTCTATCTTTCCGCCAGACCAGACGTCCACTTCCTGACAGGCCTGCCTACTTCTCACAAGGCCTGGAGAAAGAAGTTCTTTTACGTTCAGTGTTCTGGGGATTGGGGCTTCTCTACTGCCCCCATAAGCATTTTACCTGCACTGGCGCCACTATCCCAGGGTGAGAGACCACCTCATATAGCCAAGAAAATTGCTACCCTTAACTCCACACCTCTGAATATATCCACAGTCCTTAAACCCGACCTCATTTCCTTTTTTATTTCTCAAAAACAGACCGGACCTCTGCCTCCTCACATTGGTATACTCCAGCACTGTCAGTTCACCTCTTTTCGTCAGTTGTCGATATTTATCGTTTATAACTCCATGTATTTTTTCTTATTCCAGTAAATATGTTGCAAGCGTGCCTGGCTGCTAAAGCAAAGAAGGCTGCGGGAGGGGGTCAGAAAAGCCCTTTGGGAGAGTCTTCCAGAGCTTCCCCTATCCCAGACGAGGTTACTTTAGCCGCACCTCTGCAAAACCAGCCCTCAGAGCAAAACCAGGCAGCTCCCTCCAACGTCACTCCTCCTGGGACAGTGAGGAGGAATCCAGAGCTGGCAGAACCAGTTCAGACAATCCTGTCCTCAGAAAGTCCTGAGGAGGATCCACAGTTGCAGCAAAGGAAGAGGAGGCGAGCTGAGCCTGAGGTCACCCCTGAGGCCGTCCCCCAGGTTCCTCCATACCCCAATCAGGCCCTTTTCAACAGGTCAGTCATGAACTGTCCTGGAGAAGTGGCCAAGCAGTTCATGATGAGACTAGCTCCCACAGCCGATCGTCATACCATTGACAAGATGTCCGACCCAGATCTGGTGGAGTCTTACTGCCAGGCAGAGGCACAAGTGAGGCATTCATCACTCGTCGTACCTTTTCGAGATATCTCACTCATATTGTTGCTATTATTATTTATTTATTTCTTCTTTAGGCAGTGGTATTCAGGGCTTCTCTGCTAGCCCGGGCACGCGGCTCTCTGCTACAAGAAGATTTGAAGAGGGAAGTTGAAGCCCTGAAGAAACAGAAACAGGTCTTATTAGCTAAGAATCACGGTCTAAGCGGGGACATGGAGCTGCTCAAGGTAGAGTTGGCAGAGGCTAAATCCGCCCTGGGAGAGGCTAAATCTGTGCTCCGCGAGTCGCAGGAGTCTGAGGGTAGGCGAAAAGCCCAGGCCATTCTCCAAGAGCAAGAGCTCAAAGAGCTCAAGGACAAGGCCAAAAAAGCCAGGGCTGAAGGCGAGGCTGATGGAGAGGTCCGGGGCCGTACTGAGGGACCGGCAGAGGGGAGGCGGAGTTTCTTAACTCCGAGGAAGGGTTGCGCCTGATCGATCTTGCCCGGGAGACCACACGCCGAGCCTTTATGGGGTCGATGGAGCTGTACGATCTCCTAGTCCCTGAGGCCGAGGTCTTCTTTGGTCTAGGAGTGGACGCTCATGCCAAGTGGGTAGCTGAGAACCCCACTCTGCCCTTTGACCGTTCTGCTTCCATTACCGGCGTTCCTGAGCCCACCTCATTTACTTATGTTGCTGAGGATGATCGCCTGCATTTGCTGGACTCTGCCACCTTTTGCTGATCACATCCGCCAGACCTTCTGTTCTTCCACTTCAGCTTCTTCTCCCCACCCTTCACAATCGTTGGCAATGGTGGTGGCTATCTCTCTAACTTTTGCCAACTTGGGTGATTTTCAAGATTCCACGCAATTTGCGAAGGATTTTGCTGGGGTGTCCGAGGCCGAGGATCAGGCATGAGGAAGAGCTGGGATCAGCTGACCTGAGGTGTAGCTCGGGATGCCTAGATGGCCTTGTCTGCTTTTTCACGATCTTACTTTTTACAGATCTATAGTTTTGGCCTGTGTGGCCGGTCTGTTCTGTTTGTCTTATCCAAAATTTTGTACTGAATATCGTAATAATATAATGCTTGTCTTGTTATGGCGTTTGGGCTTCTAGGGTTTCCTGATTTTCCGGAAACCCTAGTACTTTTGATTCCTTTTGAAGCTGCTTTTATCCTTTAAATATATGTCTGTTGTCATCATTTTCTCCTTAACTTTCTGCTATGGCTTCTTCTCCTCTCCTCGAAGAAGTGGACACAGTGCAGCGAAAGAATATCTCCTTGGTCGTCGAGAAATTCAAACTTTCCGATCAACTGACCACCCTCAAGGAGAAAATCGGTTATCTCTACCGTCTTCTAGAAAGAAAAAGGCAGAAGAAGCGTTATTACAAGAAGGAGTGGGTTGAGCTCCGCCAACTGCAAGAGGAGAGGGCTGATTTAACCGAGTCGGTGAATCGCCTGACCATCACCGCCGGCGAAGCTCACGCGCTTGCTGAGCGATCTGACAAGTATCCGCGTCGCCTGGATGAGACTGAGCATGAGCTTTGGCGTGTCCGCCGAGCTCTGGCTTCAGACCGGAGATCTCCTCTCAGATGAACACCTGCCTTTGTTTTTCTTGTTTCCTGCAATTTTGTAATCAAAACTCCCAATCTTTCTAGAAGGCGTGTGCAAGTTATTTTTTGTATATTTCCTATTTTGATGAAATGAAAGTGTGTTTTGATCAAATTTATGCTCATGGAATCGTAAAAAGTAAGGCTTTTCATAGCAACCAATCCTGGTTTCTTGTCCATCATACGCAAATTTTTGCCAGAACATCATAGCGATCCTGAGGATTTGCTTAAAAAATTGTCCATTTCAATTGATCTCTTTTTATTCAAAAATATTCGGATTGTGTTTTCGGACTTAGCTTTCAAGGTCTCCGACATTAGCCAAGTCATGCTTGAGGTTTGCTCAACCAGAGCCGGCCTCTGTAAGCTTTGGGTTGACTATCAGGTCAGACATTTAGCGCAGGTCGTCTTAGCATGCCTGCTTAGGTCGGGAAATCTTGGGGCGGCCTTCATAACCGGTCCTGCCTTGACCTATCAGTTGGGTCAGGAAATCGAGGGCATACACCCTTAGCCAATCCTGGCTTAAACTGACGATAAGGTCAGGAAAAAATTGGGGGCATCCGCCCTTAGCCAATCTTGGATTAAACTGACAATCAGGTCAGGTAAAATCGAGGGCATCCGCCCTTAGCCAATCCTGGCTTAAACTGACAATCAGGTCAGGTAAAATCGAGGGCATCCACCCTTAGCTAATCCTGGCTTAAACTGACAATCAGGTCAGGTAAAATCGAGGGCATCCGCCCTTAGCCAATCCTGGCTTGAACTGACAATCAGGTCAGGTAAAATCGAGGGCATCCGCCCTTAGCCAATCCTGGCTCAGTTATGGGCATGTAATTAATCTGACGTATGAAGATAAACCTGCAAATTTTATTCAATAAGACAAATAAACATCAAAAATTACAACTATGTATAAAATTTTCGTAAATTGGCAATATTCCAAGCACGGGGGATCTTGGTCCCATCCAGTTCTTCCAGTTTATAGGCTCCTCCCGCTAAAACTTGGATGACTCAAAGTGGTCCTTGCCACGCGGCATCCAGCTTTCCCTTCACCTTTCCCAAATCAGATCTCCTCAAGACCAGGTCTCCCACTTGAAACTGCCTTGTGACCACAGACTTGTCGTATGTCGCTTTTATTCGTCCTTTGATGTGTGCCATTCTGACGGCAGCTCTGTCTCTTTTTTCCTCGACCAAGTCCAAAGCATCTTGAATTAACAACTCATTCTGCTCTTCAACAAAATTCTGGACTCGGTGAGTTTCCATGCTGATCTCAGCAGGCACCACAGCATCCATGCCATAGACTAGGCTAAAAGGCGTCTACCCTGTGCTTTCCTTGGGGTTAGTTCTGTACACCCATAAAATTGAATTCAGCTCATCCACCTATCTGCCTCCAGCTCTTTCCAGACGCGTCTTGATTCTGTGCACTAATATGCGATTGGTGACTTCCACTTGACCGTTGGCCTGGGGATTGTAGACGGATGTGAAGTGCTGGTCAATATCATCTTCACACACCAAGTTCTAATTTTAGCTCCCATGAACCGGGTGCCATTATTGGAAACCTGAATTCTGGGGACACCGAATCTACAGACAACATTTTTCCACAAGAACTTCATGACCGCGTCCTCTGTAATTTTTGCCAGGGCCTCGGCTTCCACTCATTTACTACCAGAAATTTCTTTTGGGCAGGAGCCATGGGGAAAGGACCGACTAAATCAATGCCCCACTTGGCAAATGGGAAAGGAGAGCTCATCGTCATGAGTTCTTCCGCGGGTTTGTGTATCAACGATGAGTTCTTCTGGCACTTCTCACAAGTACGCACAAAATCTTCTGCTTCCTTTCGCAGTTGTGTCCAGAAATACCCCGCTCGCAAGATCTTACTTGAGAGAGCTCTGGCACCCATATGGTTGCCGCAACATCCCTCGTGGATTTCTCTAAGGACCAAGGCTCCTTCTTCCTAGCTCAAGCATCTTAAGAGGGGTTGTCCAAATCCTCTTCGGAACATCTCTCCCTTGACCAAATAGAATCTAGCAGCTCTGGTCCGTACCTTTGATGAACCCTTCCTGTCCTCCGGAAAGACTCCCTTCTCTAGGTATGCCTTTATGGAGGAGCGCCAGTCATCTCCTTCCATCACTGAGCACACCTGCTCTGCCCCAAACCCTGAATCCGCCTTTAGCAAAGTATTCACCCTTTCGCGACAATCCGTAGCTGAGCTAGCTACCTTTGCTAAATAGTCAGCTCTTCCGTTCTCTTCCCTGGGGATTTGCAGGACTGTCAAGGATTTCATATCTCTAGCTAGCTCTCTGAATTTGGCCAAATATCTCTGCATGCTATCCTCCCTTGTCTTAAATTCTCCACTTACTTGTTTACAGACGAGCTGAGAACCCACTTTGGCGCAAACCTGTTCAGCCCCCAAATCCCGTGCCATCTGAACTCCTCTCAGGAGGGCCTCATACTCAGCCGCATTGTTGGACAAGGCATAATTCAAGCGCACAATGTACTCAGTGGCCACACCCTCTGGGTCAATCAGGACTATCCCAGCTCCACAGCCCTGATTCCCTACAGAGCCATCTGTGAAAATTGTCCATTCTCGCTTTTCCTCGGAAGAGCTGGTCATCTCTTGCATGAAATCAGCCAGCGCCCGGGCTTTGATTGCAGTTCTGGCTTCAAATATGATGTCGAATTCACTGAGCTCTATTATCCATTTGACCAGCCTTCCAGATGTCTCTGGTTTATCCACTATGGCCTTCAGCGGCAAGTTGGTTCGTACGACTATGCTGTGAGAGAGGAAACATAGACGTAGCTTGCGAGCTGTTCCGATCAATGCCAACATTGCTCTTTAAACTTCAACGTACCTTTCCTCAGCGTCATACAAGACCTTGCTCCAGTAATAGACCGGCCTCTGTATCTTGCCTTCTTCCCGAAGTAGGACAGAGCTGACTGCCTAATGTCCCACAGATAAGTACAAGATTAGGGTTTCTCCCTGAATAGGCTTCGTGAGCTAGGTCATGCTAGCCAAGTGTTCCTTCAACTTTCTGAACGCGTCCTCACACTCGCTGTTCCATTCAAACTGAGCCTTCTTTCGCAAGGCCTAAAAAAATGGCAGGCTCTTCTCCGCCGAGCGCAAAACGAATTGGCTTAAGGCATTGATGCGACCTGCCAAACATTGCATTTCCTTGACATTTCTGGGTGCCTGCATGTCCATGATTGCCTTCACCTTCTCTGGATTGGCCTCAATGCCTTTTTCCGTGACCATGTATCCCAGAAATTTGCCAGCTCTAACCCCGAACGCACACTTCTTGGGATTAAGCTTCATCTTATACTTCCTCAAGGTGGCGAATGTTTCTTTCAGATCTTCCACATGAGAGGTGGCCTTAATACTTTTGACCAACATATCATCCACGTATACCTCCATGTTCCGCCCTAGCTGCTCCTTGAATATTTTATCCACCAACCTATGATACGTGGCTCCTGCATTTTTGAGCCCGAATGGCATGACCACGTAACAGTACATTCCCTTTGGGGTGATGAAGCTGACTCGCTTCCAGTCTTCCTTCGCGAGCCTGATCTGATGATAACCTTGTGAGACATCCATCATGCTTAGGAGTTCGCAACCAGAAGTGGAGTCGACCAGTTGGTCGATCCTCGGGAGCAGGTAGTGATCTTTCGGGCAGGCACGGTTGAGGTCACATAAATCAATGCACATTCGCCAATCTTCTTGAGTTTTGGGAACCAGTACGACATTGGAAAGCCACTCCGGGAATTGTATCTCCTGGATATGCTTGGCTTTTAATAACTTTTCCACCTCAGCCTCGATGATGGCCTCTTTCTCAGGCCCGAAGTTGAATTTCTTCTGCTTCACCGGCTTCATGTCTGGGCTGATGTTAAGGCGATGCTCTGTCACCTCTAGGTCGATCCCCACCAAATCTTGGGGAGACCAGGCAAACACATCGACTCTTTTTCGTAGTAGTGCTACCAGGTCTGTAAGAACCTCAGGACTTAGAGTTGTTCCTACACTGAGGACTCGACTCTCATCCCCTGGGACCACTTCGACTAACATCAGTCCTTCCTCTCTCTTATCCAGGTCTGGCACCGACTGCTCCACCCGAGCTCTCTTACTTTGTTTCTCCTCTTCACTTCGTCTAATGCTCTCCACATACGTCTGCCTTGACGCGTATTGATCACCTCTTGCTTCGCCTACTCCATCTTGAGCAGGGAATTTCAGCTTCATATGGTAAATTGAGACTACTGATTGAAATTTGCTCAGAGAAGGTCTTCCCAACATCACATTATAGGAGGAAGCTGCGTCTACTACCAGGAACCGAACTGTCTTTGTCTGTCGATATGGCTCGTCCCCTAAAGTAACCAAGAGGTTAACAGCTCCAAGGGGCTTTAATGCGCCCCCTGCGAATCCCACCAATGAGGTCGTGACCTCTTCCAATTCTACATCTAGATTCATCTTTCTAAAACAATCGTACAACATAATGTCCGCCGAGCTCCCTGTGTCTACAAAGATTCTTCGGACGGTGTAATTGGTTATAGTAGCCGTAATGACCAGGGCATCCATGTGAGGAGCCAGGATCCCGTCCTCATCCTCTGATCCAAAACAAACATTTGGGCTCGGTGCCATCTGCCCAACCTCTCTTCCCTTTCTCACTAGATCTCGTGCTGTATGGACATAACTGTTATGGGTTCGTTTAGAGTGATCATCCCACTCGCCCCCTGTGATCATCAGGATCTCACCTCTTATGGCCTGGCTTTGCTCATTCCTTCTCTCCCCATGTCGCCTATTATCCTGCTCATTCTTACTCGACTGAGGTCGATTGCTGTTGCAGTAGCCGGACCTGGGCTCTTCCTTCCGCATTCACACATATTCTTTCAGGTGCCCAGCTTGCACCATCCTCTCCAGCTCATCCTTCAAATGGGTGCACTGATCGGTGTCGTGCCCATACTCATTATGATATCTACAAAATCGATCTGATCTTTCTTTCCTTGGCTTCTGCGAGTAGGTTCTGGGCCATTTGAGATCTGGGTGCCTTTCTATCGCCTGTAAGATTTCCCCCTGGGGGGTCGCCAAGGGTGTGTATTTATCAAAACGAGGTTGTCCCAAAGGCAGGTCTGGCCTAGACCTTTTCATCGGCGCTTTCTTCTCCCTTTCGTATCTCTCTCTTTTCTTCTCTCCTTCGTCTTTAATTTTCAGGGCCTCCTCTAGATGGATGTACTTCTCAGCCCTTTCCAAGAGTTCTCCGAATTTCAGAGCTGGCTTTACCACCAATGACTGAAAGAATTCCCCGCGTCTAAGGCCTTGTGCCAGTGCGTTTACCAGGAGCTCTTCCGATGCAGAAAGCACCTCCAACTTCACCGTTGTAAACCTATTTATATAAGCACGTAGGCTCTCGTTCTCCTTCTGTTTTAGGCTGAACAGTTCGAGGGGCATCTTCTGGTATTTCCTGCAGCTGGTGAACTGGTGTAGGAAGTCCGTGCTAAATTCATCAAAGTTGTTGATAGAGTGTGGCGACAACTGGCTAAACCAGAGCTGTGCCGACTTGGTGAAAGTCATCGGGAAGACCCGGCACATAACGACATCCGAGAATTTATGCAATGCTGCTGCTATTTCAAAGCGGCTGAGGTTGGATCTGTGGTTCCATTGTATTCAAAGCCTAAAGATCGGTATGAAGCTGGCACATCATCGCACATGACTTTTTCCGTGAAAGGTGTACCTCTCCATGCTGGCACCGTGCTTGTGCCTGCCATCTTCTTCCTGAATTTTCGCACTTCCTTCTGCAAGCTTTGCATCTGTTCAGCCAAGCCTGGATTGGCCTGACTCGACATCTCACTATTGGAAGTTGATATATCTTCTCTATTCTGGAGGGGGACCTGATCGGTGCGCCGACCTCTCAGCGGTTCAGTTTCTGTCAGCGGCACAGTCCTGGCTGGCGGTGCGTTGGATGGCGTCATCGACATCTCCGCAAACTTCTTTTCCACCGCCATCTCCACAGCTTTGCCAATGAGCTCCGAGAGCTGCATGAGGAAGGATTCATTGAATGAACTACCAGTAGTTGGCATAGATCTACCAAGTGGGGGTGACGTAGTGCCCGACACAGCCACTGCCGACGGTGCTGTCCCTTCTGCCCCCATCGTCGACGTTTCTGCTGACCTAGGCATACCCCATGGCGCAGCAGAACTCGGGGTTCCGCCGAGCTCTCCTACCAAGTTCCGTCGCAGACCATCTAAAGCCATCGAAAATTCTCATGCCTTAGCTTGATCGAGTTCCCACAGACGGCGCCAATTGTTTCTACCCAAAATATGACCAGCGTCAAGGACAACGCCTGGAATATTGAACACCCTTTATCACTGCACACAAAAACACGTTAGAAAGGACCACCGGTGGTTTTCCGGTGGAAACCTCTCCGATGCTTAAGTCAGTAAAGCGTATGACGTTTCTCTTAGCAAATAAAGAAGGAATGCACAAAGAATGACATACCTCTCTCAGCCTTGGGGCTGAGATATTTATAGCTTTCCTTGGTGGGGGACCCCTTCCAGGATCTCGGAAACAAAGGCCGCGCATCATGGGCCATTAAGCAACAGCTACTGACAAGTGGTCCCACTTGTTCCCTTGGTGGACATCAGAGAACCAGATCTGTACTGATCTTGTTCTCTTTCCTATTGGCAGCTCTGATGTCCATCTCACATAGACACTTCCCAGAGGTTATCTTCCGAGATATCTCCACCACGTCAAGAAAATTCCCTCAGTCGTGGCTATCTTTACCAGCTCTGTCTTTAAGAGGGCCCGATCAGTCTTCTCTGGGACCGACCTGATCTTGTTTCCTATTGATTATGCCAGGCCAAATTTACAGCCCTGACCCTTAAAAACCTGTTCAAGGTAATTTTCCTCAGGGAAGAGGTCAGATCTTGCCCAAAGGGGAAGGTCTAACCAGGATCATTAGTCTCGCAGGTCTAACCACGCTTATCTGGAAATTTAGTCAAATCAGGTCTACCCACACCAGGTCTGACACAATCTCAGCCCATCACTTATATTTCTTGAGAACCTCGATTAGTTCTCTTTCTTCATGCTCTTCCAGCTCCGCAAAGATGATTGCGGGTTTTCTCTCATTAGACTCGAAAACCACATATTTGAGATGACTCGGAAGTGGTTTCAGCTCCGTCTTGGGCTCCAATGTGGGTCCAATAGGTGGTTCAACCATGAGTTCCTCCTTTATTTCTAAAAGGGTGACCACTCCCTCCATATTTGAATCAAACTCGTCGACCTCGACATCATAGTTCTCTATCGGTACAACACCAAACAGTTCGCTCACGCATTGATCTACGGAGTCGAGATATGAACAATACGGACCAGTCATAGGTGATGGAATTTTCTGAATATCTTTAAGCGAGAACGTAACTGATTCACCGAATACGGAGAGTGTCATTTTTTTCCCGTCCAACATTGGTCAAAGTGTGTGATGTTGCCATAAAAGGTCTACCCAGAAGGATGGTATGCTCTATGCTTGACTCATCTACTTCCCTAACATTCAATATGACAAAATCTACGGGAACTACCAATGACCCAACTTCCACTAAAATGTCTTCGACAAGTCCCAAAGGATATCTTAATGAACAATCCATTAATTGAAGCCGTAAACTCGTTGGCTTCATTCTTCCAAGGTCGAATTGCTTATACAGGGCGTAGGGCATCAAATTGATCCCTGCCTCTAGGTCGAGCATTCCGCATGCTTTTTGCCCATCCCCGAGGGTTATCATAATGTAGAAGCTCCCTAAGTCTTTTGCATTTGGTGGAAACTTTTGATGGCATATTGTGCTCACTTCCTTGGACAATATCACTCGTTCATTTCCTCCCATCTTCCTTTCCTTTGTCGCAAGTTCCTTGAAAAACTTGACGCAGGCCGGCATTGCTTTAATCACGTCGAATAGTGGGAGATTCACGTTCACATTTTCAGCATGTTGTAAAGTTCCATGAACTTTTTGCTCTCCCTTTCTGGCTTGAGACGATTGGTAAATAGTACGGCATCCCGTATAACTTGTTGTGGTCTTGATTTTTCTTTAACATTCCTCTCTTCCGATCGGTCATTCTTACTCAACCGATTGGATGTAACCTTCTGTCCTTTACTCCGAATGGATTCCGGATCATTCCGATCAGAAGAGGTCTCCTGTTCTCTACTCCGATTGGATCCTAGATTATTTCGATCGGACAAACCTTTCTGTACTCTAGTCCGATTGATCTTCTACTTAGTCCAATCGGATAGATCATCAGCTGCGTTCTTTTGATTTGTTTCAGCACGTTTCGGATGAAAGGCTCCAGTTAACGAGACTGGAACATATGGGTTACGTGATTTGTAGATGCTCCCCACTATTCCTTTCTCATCATTCGAACTAGACTCTCCTTTATCTTTTCCATCCAAACTTGGCTCATTTTCAGAATCTTCCCCCTCGATTTCTCGTATCCCTTTATCGACTTCCTTTCCTCCACGTAGCACGTGCATTGCCATTAACTGTTCGGGTTGGCTGGGTAACTTCCCCGGATCACCTCCATTCTTTGCCATAGAAACCGAGAGTTGACCTATCATCATCTCTAGCTTTTCAAATTATTTCCTCGTCCGCCTTCCTTCCTCAATTGTACGAAGTGTTTCTTCCCAATTTCGTAAAGTTTCGTACTCTTGCTGCTGATGCCATAGTCTTAGCTCTTCGTCGAGGTTGATCGGTAGTGGCATTTGCTGTGGCTGTGATGCTTGCTGGTATTATTGTTGTGGTGCATGTTGGTATTATTGCGAAGGGTGTTGTTGGTATTTTCCTTGCCCTTTGTTCTGATAAGAGTTGAAGCCACTCGTTTCTCCTTGATTTAAATTCGGGGGCGGTCGTGGATCTGACTGCTTGGAACTTGGCACGTAATTCGAGCTATTGGGAACGTAGCTTGAATTTGAGTTGTACTGTCCGGAGAATTTCTTCCCATACTTGTCATTGGGTTGATAGTATTGGATGGCATTCACTTCTTCATCCTCTTCGTCATCGAATACCACTTTACACGTGTTAGTTTCATGCCCCATTGCTCCACATTTTTCGCACATCTTGAGCAAAGGTGTCGATGGTTCCTCCTCCCTTTTCACTTTGCTTGTCAACAACGTGACTTGTTTTGTTAGCTCCTCAGTTTTGCTTGCTTCGTTGCGAGGCATAGAGGTTCCTTGGAATTTGTACTTCCTTGGTCGGAAACTTGTTTATTGTGATTTTTTGCTCATAAGTTTAAATAATTCCCAAGCTTCCGCAGCGGTTAACTCTCCAAAATCTCCGTCTTTTACCTCCACTTGTTGTTTGTAAACAGGAAATAATCCTTCATGAAAGTAATTGTTTACCATCTCCGCGTTGTTGTTGTGGTGCGGACATTTTTTTAAAAGTCCCTTGTATCGTTCCCATGCTTCATAAAATGATTCTCCCTCCATTTGCTCAAAGTTAGCGATCTCCCTTCGCAGTTTGGACATCGTTTTAGCTGAATAGAACCTACTCACAAACTTCTTGTACACCATTTCCCAATTAGTCAAGGAATTGGGTTGCAACGACAGAAGCCAATGCTTCGCCTTATCCTTCAAGGTGGTCGAAAAGCACTTCATTCTTAATTGATCTTCGTGGAGTCCAAGGGCTGGAATTCTGCCCACCACAAGGTAAATCTCTCGAATGAAATTCAAAGGATCTTCATTCGGAAAGTCGTGGAAAGTAGGTAGTTGGTCCACACTACCCGCTTTCAAATCATAGTCTCTTGTCGTGGGGCCTAAGACTATTGCGCTACTGTATGGGCCTATTGTAGGGTAAAGGAGGTCTCCTTGGCGGTGTTCATTAGGGTAACGACGCCCTCGCTTTCCTCCAATGTTAGGGCATGCACCGAAATTTCTTTTCTCACCATAATCTTCGTAGTACCCATAATTATGCTCCTCCTCGAAATTCCCATGATCATCATATCCATCATTGTGGAAATTCTCTCTTTGCCAAGCGTTGTACGGTCGTCCCTCCCTCCTATTATGATTGTGGTTCCGATTTTGCTCAAAGTTTCCGAGTCCTTGGTGGTTTTGTTGGTTGTTTTGGGGCTGGGGCCCGCCATTACCACCGTTATTGTGTTCGAACTCATGATTTGCTCGAGCATTGTAAGCTCGAGCTTCTTCGTGATTTCGGAAACGTTGGGGAGGTTGTTGGTAAGTAGGGTTCTCCTGCATTATGATTTGGTGATCGTCCCTAGGTAGTTGCTCCCCATTGTTTGTATTGCCCGGCTCTCTTGGTTCTTCATCGTGAATCAGAGGTGGGTTTTGTGGGTCTTCGTCCTTGTTATTATTCAGTTTCTCTTGCACATGCATGTCATTAATTGGTGGCACACCGTATGGATAATCGCGAGGAGGGGTTTGGTTGTTTCGTCTTCTCCCTCGCCCACCATTCATTCCTCCTCTTCCTCCATTCTCAAGACCTCCAAGAGGTAGATTATCCGCCATGCTGATTAAATTAGTCTCCAATGGATTCCTTTCGGTGGAAGGAAACAGTTATCTCGGTCTTTTCACTTGCTCAATACTATTGATGAATGGGGTCAATTCTCTTCTAAGGCTTCGTCGACCTTGCATCAACAACAAATCACCGCATCGAGAGGTAAACCAAAAACATTATACAATTATCAACACGAAATTATTAACACAAATAAACATCATTAACACCTTTGCCATTACCCGGCAATGGCGCCAAATTTTGAGCCGAACTTTTGTGTTCCTTTCAAAATTAAAATCCAGTTAACCAATACGCGTCTACGTTTGAAATGGTTTAAGTTCGCCCGCAAGAGAACGGGGTCACTTGTAGACTGACAAGCTAACTCGGGTCGATCTCTCGAGGAATGGAAATCGGAATTAATGAAGTTTATTATACTAGTATCACAATTTCTATTTCTAAAACATGCGATCAAGTGGGATTTTGAAAAGGATTTAGCTTTAACAATTCAAACTCGGACTGTTCTTGTCTCGAGGGTGTCAACCTATCGACAAGTTGTAAGAAAAGTAATTTGCCAAATTCAATTATGAACTACAACATATCGTACTAAAGATTGTAAATACACTTGCGCCTAATCATGCACAAACAATAACCAACTAATGTTCGTATACCTTCAATAATCATAAAACACTAAACGATTCTATCACTGTACCACTACGAGATCATTACTCAATGCTAATCGTGCTCAACATTAAATCAAGATTCAAAACAATTGGAATACTAAAATGCTGCAACTTATGCGACTAAATTAATCATAACTTCATCCACAATTTAATGACAATTGTTCATCCAAACATCAACAACCAAAAACACGATAGTAACAAATTTGAATCACCAATAAATCAGTAAACTATCAACAAATACCACCCAAGGTGTTCACCAAATGATTCATAACAATTTCCAAATTAAAATAATTACAATCACTACAAGATAATGAGTTTAGAGATTACTAATCGTTGAAACTACTTTCAACGAGCGATGATGGTGAACTAGCTCACTCCGAGAGTTGCGTTAGAATCCTAAAGATTGTCACAAACCTGGAATTCCAGCGACGAACGATGGCTGCGACTGATCGAACCGTGTTATGGGTGCCGTAAGGGATTTTTGCTAGAGGTATGAGAGATGTGTCAAATCTCTCTACCTTTGAGGTGTTTGGTGGCTTCTCTAGCCTTTCCTAAGTCTCATCTGGTCAGCAATGTCGAACCCTAGACTTTCTTCTTAGTTTTAAAAGACTCTAAGCATTTCGTAACTGAAGATTTCCAAAAATTCTGCATGCGTAACGTACATGTCCGATCGGACGTAGGTATTGTCCGATCGGACAAAGGCTTCTATCCGCGGCTTCGATCGGTGAGCCAGTTTGTCCGGCCGGTGTGTGTTTCATTCGTCAGTCCGATCGGATGAGTGTCCTTTGGGCTACTTTTAAGCGTTGCTTCTTCTATCTTTGTCCTTCGGATCCACCGGACGCTCTAGCTGTATGAGAAAATAAAGAATTACTCTCATTAAGTCCGATTAGTGATCAACAAGTCGGAAAGTTAAGCAAGAAGGTGAAGAATGCAAAACAATGCAATTTAACCTAATCTTAACCCAAAAAGAGAATGAAAAGACTCAAACATGACTCGATTATGTACAGATTCGTAACAAACACGTACGAATCAGAACGCCTTTTCAAAAGACGTTCTAGAAAATAAACTTTCTCGAATGCCTTCACGAAATAGACGTTCTAGAACGCCTTTTGAAAAGGCGTTCTAGATTAATGTAATTTTTAAGAACTACTTTTTGTAAACCCGTTCTAGATAATGTATTTCTAGAACGGATTTTTGTAGAACCGTTCTATAAAGTAGTAAAATAATTAAATAAAAGTACCTGCCAACAAATACACTAAAGTCATGGGATAAAACTTTTTTGCCCCCCAATGTATGCAGTTTTTCTCACTTTGTCCCTCGAAATATTTTTTGTTCCACTTTGCCCTCTGGTGTACAATAATTTTCGACGTTGCCCCCCAAACTTTATTTCCGGCAAAATATTCCTGCTAGATTTCATCGGCGGGCAGTTGGGGGGCAAAGTGAAAGAATTTTACAGTTTGGGGGGTAAACTGCAAGTACAAGTGCTTATTAGCCATTATTTTAATTTGCCCCCCAAACTATAAGATTTTTTGCACTTTACCCTCCAAACTACAAGATTTCTTCACTTTACCCCCCAACTGCCCGTCGATGGAATCTAGAAGGAGCACTCCACTGGAAATAAAGTTTGGGGTGCAACGTCGGAAATTATTGTACATCAGGGGGCAAAGTGGAACAAAAAATACTTTGGGGGTAAAGTGAAAAAAACTGCATACATTAGGGGGCAAAAAAGAACTATCCCCTAAAATCATTAATACCCAATTAACCAACAAATACACCAAAATACATTAAAAGAAAGATAATAAAAAATATAACACCAACATAACCAAAACATATCATTATCCAAATACAAAAAGTTACAAAATCAATCACATTTTTATAATTATCTGAGATGATTATAAAAAGCATTACAGGTTGATTATGGATGATCCAGAGCACTGAACTCCAATCCAGGGTTCTCCACAAGGGTCCCAACCCTCAGGTTTCCAGTGCTCCAGCTGCATTGGGCTGTTTAGGGACTTGTACTGATCTTAAAAAGATTGAACTGCACAATTTGAGTTATATATTAATTCTTCTAAAAATATAATGAATAAAAGCAAGTTGTACAATATATGGTAATATGAGATGAAATCTTAAAAAGGTACATCAACTGAAATAAGCAAATGGAATAAGCAGTCACTAACGGTCAACAGGAATATAAATTCTTAAAAATAACTAAATAAATAAAATAAAGATGTAGGAAAAAAAATCAACAACTCAAATGAGGAATAATTACCTTCTAACCCATCAATGATTGCCCAAGCTTGGTGACCTATAACTGCCCAGTAAAAAGTTGCAATCAGCAAGTACAAGTGCTTATTAGCCATTCCCCTCACCCCCACCCCCCCCCCCTTCTTTTACTACAAGAACAATGCAGAAATGTGCGGCTCCAAAAATGCACAAAACTCCATTTCCTATGCACTCACAGAATCCTGAATAGTTTTTTCAGTTTAAACAATAACCTCTTCTCTTCAATAGACAAATCATCCTGTATAATTCAATTGAGAGAGGCAGTAAGTTACTTCTCCATGAAACTACCTTAAAAAAGTAATATAATATGGTACTGTAATAATTACGATTTACAAAACACCAGTCCCTTGAGAATTGGCTCAAGTACAAAAAAGATCCACCAATATTTCAAAATTACATATACCCCCATAATATACGTTTAAATAAAACAAATTATAAACATCTAGGGGTAACTGTAATTTGAGGATATAATTTGGCTCTTTTTGTAATTAGTCTAAAATCTCATGGGTGTGGTTTTGTAATTATCCCTATGGTGTAGGGGCGATAAGAGAGTGTAGTGAAATCCAAAATATACAAACCGCGTAATTTTCTTTTAGAGTGTCAAGTGAGTTTCGACTAATCTTGCTAACAAGCTCATCCTCCATCTCAAAATGCCTGCCAAACATCTTCTGCTGCTCGTCGGGATTGCTGCCAATTATCTGAGAGAAAAGGCGAAAAACATTAAAAAAAATGAAAAATAAAATAGGCCAAGTTTCTTGGTTCAGTATCATATAGGGGATACAATATATTTTCAAATAGTATGACGCCATAAATATTTATTATGCGAATATACTAAGTCACAGGAACAAAAAAGCCAACAAAACACAGCACCAAGTTCGAGACATATGCCCTAGTTACGAGTAAACAAGCAGTTCTTAAGAATTTTAAATGTCGAGATATCCAATATTTTTGTTTACCAATTTAGAAGTTCATATATAGCGAACCATTGTCAATGTTCTAAAATTCATAATTTCATCAGTGGTTGATATTTAGGGGAAAATATTTATATTCTCATTTTATTAATCTAGGCCTTGACTATATCAATATTATATTCACAATTTTTTGCGTACTAGAACAAAAATGCACGCAACCAACCCAAAAAATTTGTCATAATGATCAGGTTTTTCCTAGAAAAAATCAAAAAACACCGTCAGATTGTAAATCAGATAAGCAAAACCAAGTGGGAAAATGACCAGGAAATGTAATTCAAAAAAACAAAATCTAATTATAGTAATGTACCTGCTGGAAGGGAACTTTGTTCTGAGCAATGTGTGTTTCTACTATTTTACTTATACCTGCAGTTTAACACATATGCTAATCTTACAAGTTCGATTAAACTCATGAACTATCAATATACATTCTTAAATATAAAGTCAAATTCGATTAATATTCAACCGATCAAAGAAAAAAAAAAGCCACGAGATGAAGAAACCTAAACATAGGCAAAGAAGGATCTATATAAACCTTAGGTTTCATTTGTAATTAGCAAAAAGGTAAGTTGTGTAATTATCCTAAATAACATTTGACAGCAATAACAAGACTAAAACTAACTCAGTATCACAGGTTTTTGATTATAATAATAAGATGGCGGCAAAGCACAATCTACTTCTACACATTTTGTTATTCGCTAAAGCATAAGATCACAAATAACAAAAGAATTCAATAAAACATAACACAAAAGCAGCAAAAACATGAAACACCTCAATCCTCATCAGAATTCAGAATCACAATTCAGCATCTTTAAAACTAAAAAAATTCCAGGAAACTTAAAATACTACTACATTAAAACCTCAAATTGGCAATTTCTGGATACAATCATGAAGCATCCCCAAAATATCCTCGACCCTGAACAAAAGGTACCTGCATCACACCCCACCAAAATTCAGTCAAATTATCCCCCAAGTATTTTAAAAATAAAAAAATCTTGACAGTAAAAAGTAAAAACTCATTCCTTTTCACCAGATTTAGTAGGGTGCCGCTCATAAATAACCATCGATGTTGGCGCTGCTATTCACATGATGGTGGGACGTCAATTTGGGTGGACCAGGCAATTGCCCGTCGGTGACGGTGCAGTACTCGTCGTTGGTCTTTCGATGAGCGTCGGCGTCTGACAGAGAAGACGGTTGAGCTCCGTGGTTATCCTGCTGCTGCGGCGAAAACGGACGGATGGTGAATCATCGATGGCAGATCTTGTCGTGGGCCTCCGTTACCGCCGGTGAAACACGGTGGCCAGTACAAGCTGCTCGAATTCAGATCCTCATTCTCAAAGTTACAAACCCTAACCCTAATCTAACGTACAAATTGAAAACCTATATACCCAGTATATAAGTAATTATAAATAGAGTACCTCTCGGCTCGAGAATTGTGCTTCTCTTCTTCGGACAGATGAACCGACATTTCAAACCGCTCCGCACGCTTCATCTCTTCTGAACATCGATAACTACGCCGCCTGCATTGACTTCGCTGGTTTACTCGGCCGTTTCCGTCATCGCCAGTTCACCCTTCAATTCATCGCTGCTTGCATCGGAAGATGGCAGTTGCTGAGTTGGTGATGCATCTTCGATGCTCGGAGGAGCTAAATTGCGATCTATAGGGTTTGACTTTAGATGTTGTTGTCGTCGCCATTGTGAACTTGTGAGAGAGCAAGAAAGTCTGGAATAGAGAAATTGAATAGAATTCTAAAAATTTGGTTACTTCGATTGCAACAACAGATTGATTAGAGCCGGTGTTGATTTGCTTTTTTGCTCTCATGGAGGAGAACTGGGACGATCAGGGGATGAGATCTGAGAGGTGAGAGGGATGGATAGAGGAGACGAAAGAAAACTAGGGCAAAGTGAATAAAATTAAAAAAAATTATATTCTAGAACATCTTTTTTAAAGACGTTCTAAATAAGTTAATATATCAGAACGTCTTTTTTTAAGGCATTCTAATAATTGTATATATCAGAATGCCTTTTTTAAAGACGTTCTAGATATTGAATATACCAGAACGTCTTTTTTAAAGACGTTCTAAATAATTGCATATACCAGAACGTCTTTTTTAAAGGCCTTCTAGATATTGAATATACCAAAACGTCTTTTTTAAAGGCGTTCTAGATATTGAATATACCAAAACTTCTTTTTTAAAGGCATTCTAGTATATGACTTTTTCATTACAAAAATGCCACCGGATGATATTTTTGAACGCCTTTACCTGAGGCGTTATAGAATGTCTGTTCTATAATATATTTTTGTACTAGTGAATAGCCTTAATAAACATAACATAGGTGTAATGTGGTTCAATCATTTTGAGGGGTGAGAAGAAAATGTTACAAAAAATGACTATTTAATTGTTTGGTAATTGAGAAATCTCTCTTTCTATCTCTCTCTTTCTATATATACTATATATATATATATATTATATATATATATATATATATATATATATATATATATATATATATATATATATATATATATAGGGTTGGGTTCAAATGAGAGCCTGTCAATATATGCGAACCTAGGGACCAATCTGAACCGTTGATTAATTTAATCCGAAGGCCCAATTTAAATGATATTGTCTGTTTAAAAATGGAAAAAATATACTATTCACGCTGCTTTATTAATAGGTAGGGTCGAATTAGGCCAAAATAATATTGTATCAATCCCGCCTATTACATAGTCCCGTGATATTTGGAACACCAAAAGGCAAGTTCAACATGAAGCTAAATGTATCAAATATTCAGTCTGAGAGAAATCATCAAATATTCATTCGGAAAGAAAAATCTTTGGATGCGTGCCGGCACAATAGAAAGGACTCGATTAAATAAGACATTCGAGGCGGATTAGAATTATCACTTTGCGTTTCGAGAAAAAAATTCGGGGTTTCCTGATGGAGAGCGACGGTCGGCGTTCAAGGGGTCTCCGGAGGACGGCGGCGGATGCTGGCACAGGTATAATTTGAACCTACTGAGACGACTGTTTTTTATGAACCCTAGAAAGCATTATGTAAGCCAAAAAGATCATACAACTGTGGTCGAATTACTGGAATTCCATTTAAACCAAAAATTCCAATTGAATTCATGAATCCAATTTTGCTGGGACTCCTCTTTTTTTATTTATTATTTTTTTCTTGTTTTGGCCAAAAAAACGGGATTCCCTGAGCCTGCTTTTTTTCTGAAAATTGATTTTTGGAAATTAATGCTTTTATATTGGTGAAATTCCCGAATGAATTTTGAAAATTCATAGTGCACTTTGTAGCACTACATAACTGCTTGCACATATAAAATGCAGTAAGTTTATAGTATTGGTGTTTTGTATATGAATGCCTAGTGCTTTCAATATTTTATGGTGCTTCGAATTGTGCTTTGTTGTGCTCTCAAACAGATAGTGTGTACATCTGCTTTCTGTAATATGTTTCAACTGCTTCCATGTCTATGACTGATAAAAAGCATAAGTGGCTGGTGCTGTTTGACATATTTTGTTAGTGCTTTTAATGTATATGTTGGAGCTGAATCGTGCAGTGATTTTATGGTGTAGTGTTTTTAATAATACTTGTAGGTGCTTTGTATACTATGGTGATTTTAGTGAGTGTGACTGGTGCTTTTAAATACATGTGCTTGGATTTATACATATGATGCTTTGACTATTATTATATATAATAGCTGGTGCTTTGAGTATGTGTGTATGTGTAAATAGTTTCTGAACATGTGTTTCTGTGAATATCCAGTGGTGTTATAATAGTTTCATGTGCGAACGTTGATTGATTCTAGTGCTTATAAAAAACAAGTTGTGTTAGCACTTTTTATTATTTATTRTTTGTTAAATATGCTCATGTGCATTGTGGTTTTAGAGAATGGATATTTGTTTTAATTCTTTGTCTATATCATCTCTTATTATATCTGCATAGTGCTTATACTTTTAGCTTTTGAATAGTTTGTTTGAATCCGTACAATGCTTTTACATTCTATTTGAAACTGATGTATTAGTATTATATTTTGTAAATTAGTGTGTGAAATTTCAGTGTGTGTGTTTGTGTACTAGTTGTCGGTATATATGTCTGAGATGATATATATTTTTTCTTATAAATTGCACAGAACTGTTTTGTAAAATTTATAACATGTATAAATTGTGTAGGTAAGGTTGATGCACAAAAAAAACGCAAAGTGGCCAAATCGAACGGAAAACTGGGTGATGTTGTGAATGCTAAAATAAAGGATGGCAATAATACAGCGCATAGTGGAGCGTTCGAGGCGGGGTTCGCATCCGTAAACCTTGCAGCTGATTCGACACCTATCCGGATAATTGTCCGTCAATCTAACCAGCACTTGCCTATGACGGCTGGAATGTTTTCTTCGAATAGCGTTCGGCTTGACACCACCAGGGTACCAACCGCCCGTGTGTCAGTCTTGCCTTGTCCACATGACGAGTCTGATGGCGATGACAGAGTTGAGAATGGCATGGACAGCCGGCCGATTAATTGCATTGGAGCTAATGAGGGAGACGTCGATGTGGTCGATGAAGAAGATGATGTCGATAAGGAAATAGTCGGCATAGAGTACCCATTACTGAAAACCAGAACTTCTCCTAGAATTTTAGTAAATGCCTTAAAGAAGCTAAACCAACGACAAATTGCAGCGGTCGAGGGGATGGGGTTCGGTGGACTGCTACACCTGAATATTAGTGCGTTGCCACAGAAATTGTGTTATTGGGTTTTGGATAAGTTTGATCCGAGAAGCTGTGAGCTGAGTTTGCAGAAGGGCAGGACGATCCATGTTGATCCTATGGATGTTCACGT
>BMAC01000323.1:810723-828201 GCA_014905375.1 Phtheirospermum japonicum | reverse complement strand
TTCATCATTGCACAATTGATTTACAACCGTTTGTGCTTATAAAGTTTTTATCGAGTGATAACCTTTTATAACTATTAGATTTGATAAATCATAATTTGAGAGATGAGGTTTATCATTTAGGCTTTCAAACACAAGACACTCTAATTAACATGACTAGGAGGTTTTAGATTAGTATTGAAGTTATATAAATCTTAAAACCTTTTTGGAGTTCTAAGCGTGATCTTGGCAATGCATCTCACATTTAGAATCCACGGTTTAGGCACTTTGAGATAAGGTTTAAATTATTTGTGTGATTTACTTATAGTGTTAAATCTCAATAATAATCGAGTGCTTAAATATGATAAACATTGAAAGTTCATTAAAACTCGAACCCCGGAATACCTCTGTCCCATTTGAAAACCACTCTTCTTATTTTTGTACTTTTATTTTTGGTAAATTGGTTTAATTAGTTTATTTTATGTTCATCATTCTAAACGACGAAAACAACATCTTCTTTTATAGTTGTTGAAATAAAATTAATTAATTAATAATATTACTTGTCAATTTCTATGGCTTGATATCTGTGGAAATCAACCTTATTCAATGTGTACTATATCTACACTGTACTCTTGCGGTTAGATAGAGTATAACAAACGAACAAATTTTTATTACTCGCCACACTAAAATAAACTGTAGTCAAGTTTTTAGCGTCGTTGTCGGGGAASAATTGATTKAAAATTGATAATAATGTAATTAGAAAATTAGTTTTAATTTAAATATTATTTACGCTTTGTTCTTAATTAGATTTTTTATTTATTAGATTYCAGGTTGTAAGACAAGCTCTTGAAGGAACAAAGCGTCTAGATAAAGARGTTAGATTAAGCTCTAGTTGAGAGGCAACCCAACAATAACAAAAATGGTTTTGAGACGCGTATTGAACCAACAAGGAGGCAATTCCTCCAAGAACCAATGAGGAGGAAATCCCTCCACAAGSCGACGAGGATCAATCCCTTCAAATGGGAGTCSACACYGAGTCACTCMCAAYCCAACTCGTTGTATATTTGGTAAGTCACAACCAACATCAAATGCCTTATTTATTTTCCAAWCTTATTAYTATATAGTAGCAATTAAGTTTGGGGGGACGGAAACGCGGTTTACTTTGATCATGTATTATTACTTTGCACTAGTGCTTAACTCGTGTGATGCACAGTGTGATTGAAATGGATAGTGTARATTCATTTGATGTAAGTGTAATATTATMGATTATTAATATAATACAATAATCTAAAATACTCAAGTCACGGTTACTGGTGAATGTAAACAAATATAAAACAAAGGGCGCAGATATACGCACCTCGTTTATTTATTAGTTCACCTCACTACAAAATGTTATCACAAAAAATCAATACTACCCGCAAACTCTACAACTCAATAAAATTCATCTCCTTCAACTCTCTACCACCACTCTAGCTGTCGCCAATCACCACCGTCACTGCCATGGCCGTCGGCTATTGAAGAATATAAACAAAACACGCGCACAGAAATACGATGTCGCCGCCATGGCCACTTTGCCATTGAAGAAAGAAAAAAAAAGGCCTTAAAAATCGTTCGAACCAAATTTTCAAATACAAAATACATGTTTAAAAAGTTGATTCAAACAAAAAATACATATTTAGAAAATTAATCCAAACACAAAATACATGTTATAAAAATTGATTTGAACGCCCCTTTTACTCTTAAAAAAGGGTTTCGAGAAAAAATTTCGAACAACGTTTTATCGTCGATCAAAAAGTTCAAACACGTGAATGCTATTCGAGAAATTGGAGATGAATACCCCGATTTTACATCTGTTTCTTAACATTTACCACCCAAATCCGTTACTTACCTTTCACCATCCATCACTGTTTTTTCTTCTTCTTGTTCGGCGGTGGCGCAATGGCGACAGCTATGGCGGTGGCGCAATAACGATAGCTATTGTGGTGGCAGCGACGGTTTGATGGGCGACGCTAATGGCAGAGTTGGAGTGGTGGTGAAGGGTTGGAGAAAATGATGTATTTGAGGTGTTTAGTATTTGGGAGGTAATCTTGACGTTTTTGTTGAATTTCTTTTTATTAGGTTGAACTCATAAATAAATGTGTGTATATCCGCGCCTAAAAAAATCAAAGGTACCTAACTCTACTTTTATATATTATGAAACAAATTTTTGCAAATTACATCATACGTCTAACTATAATTTCACTTGTTATCACCACATACCGATAGTTTCATGCTCTCATGTTTAGTTAGCCGCGAAACAATCATATTAGTCCCTTTTATTACAAACTGTTGTGTGCATCTCCTTGTTTTGTCTTTGTATTCAAACACATAGTGAAGATCTTATAATAAATTTGGGCCTTTCTAATTATCAGTACCCGTTGTAATTGTTTGTCAAAATGTACTCCAAAGTTTATCATTAGATTGTGCATAATTTAATCACATCAATCTATTTGAGTAAAAATGAAATACAACTTAATAATCTAGTTGTACTTTATTCGCACTTTGTTGTACTTTTATTTTAGAAATAATTTATTTCAACATAATTATACAATTACCAAACCAACCTTTAACTAATAAAAACATAATATTTGTAATATAAACTTGAAAAAATTATAAAATTATCTAAATAAATACAAAAATTTGGGTTTGAGTTATAAATATATATTGATTAAACTAAAATTAAAAAAAATCACAAAAACCATATATATTATAAACAATATAGAATAAATTCTAAAATATTTTAAAATTGGATTAAAACATTATGAATTCTAAATAATTATTTAATAATAAGAAAAAAAATAGAAATGTTATAATATAAAAAATTCATCATTAAAAATATGAAATATTTTAAATATATAAAACACTTATATTTTAATTACAAATATTTATTAACTAATTTAAAAATTAAAAAAAGTTAAGAAGATCGTAATAGTGTAAGTAATATAAAATAAATCTTATTATAAAATAATTTGATAGAAATGAAATTAAAAATAATTTAAATCCTGAATAATTATTTATTAAATCCTAAAAGTAACAAAAATAAACTTAAATTGTTGTAAAAAAATAAAATAAATAGAAACAAATATGAATTAGTTAAAAATTATGAAATATATGTTTTAATTATAAATTATTCTTAATAATTTATAAAATGAAATAAAATAAAAAATAGAAATATTGTTATATAATATAAAATTATAAATATGATAATATCTCAAAATCAGATAGAAATATAATAAAATTATAATTAATTATTTTAAAGGCATCGAAAGAATAAATTGGCGATAGTTCTAAAGTAAATTAAACAAATATATAAAAGTTAACTCTGAATAGTTATTTATTGATTCAAATTCTAAGGTTGATCAGGTCGCTAATTACGTATTTAAGGTCACAACTAACCAGAATCTAACTTATCAGTTAATCACATAGCCTTTTAATTATAGAAAAATTGTATAGGGCCCTCAATGTACCATACCCCATGTATTATAAGTCATTTATATATTCCACTGCATAAAAATTGAAATAATCCAACAAGTAAAAATACATAAGAAATGGTACCCATATATTTTAAGTTATTTATACGTTCCACTACATAAAAATTAAAATAATCCAACAATTAAAAATGCATAAGAAATGATACCTAACTTCCCTTAATTATAACTTATCAACATTGTGTACAAGATTTAACTTACACGTATTCTGCATGTGACAATTGTAATGGGAGAATAATTATTTGATTAATTATATTGAACCGTAAYGATAGATTTGATGAATCAACAAAATAAATATTTTTTAATAATCTAATTAGGAGAGAAATATGGTGACACTTGACTGTTGACTTTATATTTAAATTGTGCATTAGATTAGATTTGGTCTTTCCTTTTTGTTTTTCAGTTATCATCATCATTCGAGACTTAAAAACATTGTATCGACAATTTCTTAGGTATGCCTAGTATATCTAGTGTATTCTGTATTACGTGATTATATATAATAGTTATATATGATAATATATGATAATTATACGTGATGATATATGATAGTTATACGTGATGATATGTGACAAAAATTTAGAGTTTAAGGTTTACTTTTTCATTTTAGGGTTTAGTTTTCCATTTTAGGGTTTAGTTTTTCATTTTTAGGGTTTAATATTCCATTTTAGGGTTTAGTTTTCCATTTTAGGGTTTAGTTTTTCATTTTTAGGGTTTAATATTTCATTTTAAAGTTTAATTTTTTATTTTTTTATTTAATTTTCCATTTTAGGGTCCCGACAAAAACCTATCATTCTACCAGTTATATGTAATGATATGTGTTAGTTATATACAATGATATGTGTCAGATATATGTGATGATATATGGTATAAATTTAGGATTTGGAATTTAATATTCAATTTTAGAGTTTAGTGTATTTTAGGGATTAATTTTCTATTTTTAGGGTTTGATTTTTTGTTTTAGGTTTATTTTTTTAATTTTAAAATTTTAAATTTTATGTTTAGAATTTCAATTATTTGTGATGATATGTATCAGTTATATGTGATGATATATGTCACTTATATGCGATGATAAATTAAGTTTTTGGGTGCACTTTGCAAGGTACACCAGGGTCCATGGTATACTCTCTTAAAAGCGGTCTCATAGTATGAGAACGGTCACACCCAAATATTTATCGTTATGTTAAAGTTTGATGTTTGGGTTAGGGATGTAAAAGAGTCGAGTTGAGCTCAAGATTGGGTCTGCTCGGGCACGAGTAGAATCGTAAAAGAGCTCGACTCGAGCTCGAGCTTGGCCGAGGCAGAAAAAAAAATTTGAGCTCGAATTCAGTTACTAATATCTAGTTCAAGCTCATCGCAAGCTTGATTTCGAGTTCATAAGTCGAGCTGAGTTCGAGTTCGAGCCCAAACGTGAGACCTTTTATTTTAAAATTTTTTAATTTCAAATAAAATAATATTATGTATAAATAATATATAATATATCATATAAATAAATATATAAACTATATTATATATATGTGCGTGTGTATATAGGCTCGAGGCAGCCCATGAGCCATCGAACCAGTAGAAATAAGGCTTGAGTTCGGCTCGTTTTAAAATCGAGTTGAGTTCGAGCTCGAGGTGAGCTGCTCACGAGCGGTTTATGAGTAGCTCGGCTCATTTACAGCCCTAGTTTGGGTCACTAATTATTTATTGAGTTGTTTTTTTAAAACAATCTTAAAAAAATCACAAATCAATTTTGAATAATTGAAAATAAATAAAAAGCACAAACAATCTATTGAGTTCAATTCTCCATTATTTAGTTTTTAGAAACCATCGCCAGGAGGAGATATAAATCAAACAAGAAACAAGTACGAAACACTCATGAAACTAACATGAAATAATTTTATAACAATTATGAAATAACTTCGAAACAATTTTATCCAATCCAATGTGAGTTATTTTAAAACATAATCTCTGGAGTTCACTGTATATGTTTTGGAATAATAATACAAGTCTTGTTCATTTTTCCATTATTKAAGTTTTAAAAAATATAAACCTCGTATGGTTTATTTCTCTTTTATTTAAATTTTCGAAATATAATACAAGTATAATATGCTTAATTTCTCAATTACTTAGGTTTTAGAAAGAAARAAAAAATTACAAGTCAAATATTGCTCACCTTATTATTTAAATGTTAGAACAATAATAAGTATAGGAGGTTCACTTTTCGCATTATTGAGGTTTTAAAATACAATATATAAGTATAATAATGATCAGTTTTCTATTATTTGGGTTTACAAACCATCATTAGGAATTACGAAATGCAATAAATAATTATGAAATAAATGTTAACCATTGAAACTAGTGTGAAATAAGTGTGATAAATTATTTAATATGTATAAAATAATTATGAAATGCAAGCGATGAAATATATTTGAAACACGAGCAATATGATAAAACAAGACCGATGAAAAATTTATAAAGCACAATCGCTGAAAAAAAGTATGAAATAAGACCATATTTTTTGGGGATAAGAACATGTCTTTTTCGGGATAGGGGTAGGGGGAGGGTAGCAGGGACTAGCAATTACATATTTCTGGTCAATTGTCAAATACTACATAGTAAAAAAATATTTTTGTCAAATTTTTAATCAATTATACAAATTATCAAATAGTTCAATTATAAATATACAATTAAAAGATTACCCCTATTAAAATAGGAGCAATTGCCAAATACTATATAGGAAAAAAATAGTTTTGTTAAATACTCTAACCAATTATAAAAAAATATTAAATAGTCCAACCATAAATATACAATTACAAGGTTACCCCTATTAAAAATAATATAATAATAATATCAATAAATAGCACACCACCACCACTACTCTATTCAACCTCCCGCCGGCCACCCCCGCTACCACTATCCGGCCGCCGCCAGAGATTTTTCCGGCGAGTTTTCTTTTTTGCCAAAAAAGAAATTTTGGGATTTTTTTTTTTTTTTTTATTTTCATACACAAAGTATGAAAATTTCACTATAAAAAGGATATTCTTTTTTTTTTTTAACATAATTTAAGAATATCTTTATTTTAGAAAATAAAGTAAGAAATTTCACTATGAAATAAGAATTTTTCTTACTTTTTCGAACATAAAATAACAAACTATTATTACCTTTTTGAACATAAAGTATGAAATTTCACTATAAAATAATATATAGTTGTATTAAATAAGAAATACATAATAATAATTTGCTATTAAGTAAGAAATTTTTTTCTTTTTTTTTTTTGCGAAAACAAAAGTGTGTAATAAGTAAAAAAAAAAGTGTGTAATAAGTAAGAAATACATATCAACATTTGCACATCAAAGCAAAAAACTTTTGCAATCAAATAAAATACTTTTTGTCATCAAGTATGAATTTTTGGATATTAAATAAAAAATCTGTTACATATAGTAAGAAATTCGGACATATAGTAAGAAAATATTTTCGGTGACCGAAAATATTTTTGGACGTTAAGTAAGAAATGTTTGGACATATAGTAAGAAATTCAAACATATAGTAAGAAATGCAGACATATAGTAAGAAATCGTTTGGGTTGAAAAAAAAAACTGGCTACACTGGACTCCATGGGACATGTAGTAAGGAAATTCAGACATACAGTAAAAAGTTTTCTGGGTGAAAAAAAAAAGTCGAAAATAAATTCCGGCAGCCGAAAATTTTCCGGTGGCCGAAAAATATTTTCAAATGGTCGGGAAAAAAATCGGTGACCGAAAAAAAATTTCGATTTTCCGACGGCCGACGGTGGCAGCCAAATTATATTATTATTATTATTATTATTATTATTATTATTATTATTATTATTATTATTATTATTATTATTATTATATTATTATTATTATTATTATTATTTATTATTTAATAGTAAGGGTATTGTGGTTATATTTATATCACAATTTTGGATTATTTGGCAAAAAGTAGGCACTATTTGACTTAAAATTGAATGTATGACTAATTCACAAATTGACCTCCACTTGGAGGACTATTTGACAATTTTCCCTTAAAAATAATATAATAATTAATATGAGTAAACAACACACCACTATCACTACCCATTAAACCTCCAGCCAGCCACCCTTGTCGCCGCCGCTGCCACTATCCGCCCACCGCCATCGGAGATTTTTTTTTGTGTGTGGTGTTTTTTTTTTGCCCAACAAACATAAAGTAAGAAATCTCACTATACAATAAGAAATTATTAATAAAAAATTTTCTTACTTTTTCATACACTAACAGTCATGATTTTCTTGATTTTCCATTTGCCTCAAAATCTTGTGAAAGTTTTTTTGGTATAAATGTGGAGTGAGTTTATGGGTGGAACATACAAATAATTAATGTGTGGCCAAACTAATATAAGGGTAAATTTGGAACTACAAAACGTATATTTTGCATGTTTTCCAATAAAAAAAATCAGGGGTTTGTCTTCAATGGATATCTGCAGGGAGTAGTAATCATTTCAATATAATTAGTATGAGGTGTCAATAACATACCATTTTCACGCAAGCTGAAATTAATTGTCAATGTGGTTTGTGGTTTGAGGTCATGTCAATTAAATGATCAATTTCACAGTCTTTTGAGCTCCCCAGCCTCTTAAATTTTCTATTTAAATCTGCCATCACAATAGTTTCAACTCACTTTTCTCTTCTTTTGTAATCCTCTCCCTTCATATTTTTTCAGATTTTCTTAATCATATATATATGATGTCGAGCTCGGGGTTCGGAAGCAGCGACGATGAGGCTGGTCCATCCAGCCTCGTAGAACAACTCGAGGCGGAGATAGTCCGCCTCAAGAAAGACTTTGTGGATCAGTTATTCCACATTGTTGAAATTCTTCTCGAGAGCCAACATTATGAGCAAGAGACGGATCGCATGGCAGCTGAGAACGAGGTGTTGAAAGAGAAGCTGAAGAAGTATGAAGATAAATGAACTGTTGTTGTATTTTTTTAAATTTATTTAATTTTCGTATAGTTTATTAATGAAATTTCCGTTTTGTGTTGATATCCTCTACCAAAAATGAAGAAATTCTGAAGGAGAAGCTGAAGAAGTACGAATGAATGTGTTGTACTCTTTTTTAATGAACGAACTGTACTCTATTTATTTAATGAAATTTCCATTTTGTGTTGATATCCTCTACCATTATTTGCCATTTTCATTCTTTATTTTTGATGTTGTTTGATGTTGTTTAATTCTTGAACATGAAAAGGTTGCATTTTTATTCCTTCCCACCAGCAGCTTCCTTTACTGCATAATCCCCTATCCCACATCGCCTTTCTAAGAGGAAATTTGGAACCTTAAAAATGTTCTCCTCCCTTGGACCATTCGGAATTGACCCCTGGTCCGGGGAATCAAAATTGGGCTCGACTGGGCCTAGAACTGCTTTGTTTGATGGACATGGCGCGTGGCCCAGGCTTTGATCTTTAATCGGATTAGTTAGGGCCTACCCGTAGCGCGTCTAATTTTTTTTTAAAATTTTCCTAAGATCTTAACAGTGGCATCGGTTATTACCATTACGACCGATGCTTAAAGTATGTCTGTAGGATCGGTTTGTATGAAAAAAACCGATGCATATAATATTGGTTGACCTTCTTTCCCGCATTTTTCTTACCAGCGATGAATATGCATTGGCTCTTGTCAAACAACCGCTGCTTAACCCTAATCTTTACTATATAAACCCTCGGAAAACACAAAATCGGCCTTGAGAAACTCGTCCACCTTGTCGAATTACCTTCTATCCCAGATTAAGAATGACTTTAATTCCGACATTCACCAAGACCATCCTCATGCCGCTGTCACGTTTCATGGTATATGTGATTTTATTTCATCTATTTTTTTTTTCTTTTTCTGTTCAGATATATATTTTCTGATTTGTGTTGTATGATTTTTCGTAATTCTGAATAATTGTCGACACAATTGCAGCATATTGTTTTGCATGTAATTTTGGTGTTTTTTTCTCATATTTTTAATTAGAGTTTTATGTTGATTTTAGTAGTTTTGAGTCATGTTTATTTAGGTTTTTTTGTTTGTTTTATTGTTTTTGTTGTTTTTCGTATTTCTAGTTAATTTCATATTTAATTGGGTTTAATGGTTCAATTGATTTGAGGATTGGTGAAATTCTTGAGTTTTTATGTTCAAAATTCCATTTTTATAGGTAAAGGCATTAAGGGCCAAAGTTCAAGTTAAGCCGTGCCAAGGCGTGCCAAAACCGGTGCCAAAGAGAGGCTCCAAAACGCCAAACTCTCTGGAATACTAGCCAAGGCTCGCCAGGGCACGCCAAACTGTCCACACTGGGTGGTACCCAGTGTACCGATATGCACGCCGCAAGCCTGCCGACAGCGCTTCCGAGACGCCCCCCACACCCGCGCGCAGCGCCCGCAAGCTGCCGACAGCACCTGCCGAGACATGCCGCAAGCCGCACGCAGCGCCCGACACTTGCCACACTCCTCGCCCAGGCGCTCGCCAATCCACTCGCCAGGCGCCCTTGCCAGGACTCTCGCCAGGCGCTTGCCAGGACTCAAGCCAGCCGCTCGCCCAGCCTCACGTCCCCTGCCAACAAGCCAGCGCGCAGCCTGCCGGCCACCTGCGCCCAGCAGCGCCCAGGCTCGGCCATGGCCGAGCCACATCGAGCCATGGTCGAGCCATATCGAGCCAAAATGTGCCAAAAAAGCTAGCCAAGGGTCTAGGAAGGTGCCTTCGGGTCAAACTTGGTCAAAATATGGATTTTCAAGCCTTAAAGGCTATTTTGGCCCATTTAAACCCAATTAAATGTAATATAAATAGGAGACTTATTTCATTTTTCAAAGACACCTCTCATCTTCTCCCAACCCAAGCATGGGTTTGGGATTAATTTCTCTCTCTAGTTTTTAAGATCTAATTTCTCTCTCTTAGGTTTTAGATTCAATTTGAAGCTTTCATGTAATTTCTTTTCTAGATTTAGATTTACTTTCATGCTTGGCTTTGGGTTTGTAAGCCTAAGAAGAATCCAAATACTCCGTTGGATTGTTGCTTTTGATGCAATTTCATTCAAGCTTTGTTTTATTTCTCAATTCAAGTAAGTCTCCTTTCAATTTCATGTTTTATACTTTAATTCCATGCTTGTTCTTCATGTTTCATGCATTTTTCTTCATTTCATGCTTTTTGTCTTAGCACCTTGAATTCATGATGAAACTTATGATTTGGCCATGGAATCTAGATGAGTGACACGTCTAGATCATAGATCGGCTCTTGGATCGTCTTGATTTTGAGATTTTGCTATGCTTTATTTGCAATTTTATTTTTATGCATAGTTTTAGGATAAATCTTAGATCTACTCTTTGTTGCTTGTTATTTTCCTTAACGTTTTGAACTTTCTTGTCATGTTTCCTTTCTCTTTACATCCATGCTTTCAGTTTTTGTTAATTTGTTTTATTTAGGATTTTATGCATAGTTGTACCTTGTGCTTGCATGCTTGTACTTTGTGAAACATTGCATTTTCTTTATTATTTTCATTATTGCTTTGCATTTTCTATTTGAGGCATACGGCGAGGCATCCTACCAATATGAAATTTCAATTCCTAGCTTAGTTAGCTATTTTATTTGATTTATTTTCATTTCCCTTTTAATTTTCCAAGCTTGAAACACTTTGAAACTTGCAATTGAATCGATTTCCGATAAAACCGAGCCATGAACCCGTTGATTCATTTCAACACCACGAAAACTCTACTAACACATATCCCGCAGAAAATTGTCCATTTTTTTGCAGAGCTTCCGAGCAAGGATTTTAAGTTGCGCAATCCCATCGGGCAGACTTGGGATATCACAATGGAGTTATTTGGTGAAGATGGTGACCAAGTTTGTTCTCTCCATAACTAACTCAAGTTTGTTGATGAACAAATTTGCGTGTTTAAATACCCTTATTCGATTTGTGTTATTTGTGTTCTTCTGTGTTCAAGATGGTGATACGACTGATTATGAATTGTATTTCTTCGTATGTATATAATAATGTCATTCTTGATGTGTTGTTTAAGTTTCAGCAAACTAGATACGACTGAGTGTTTGCATTTATACTCTGTTTTTTTTTTTATTGTAGGCGCGGTTCAAAGGGGAGTGGCTCGATTTTGTGGAGGACAACAAAATTAGAAAGGACTATTCCATTGTCTTCATAAATAATGAGTTTTATATTTTGGACGTAATAGTCTTTGACGGCAAAGGCGTCTCAAGCAATCGCTTTTTAGGTGTGAAAGATCCTGACCTTGAGCTGACTCATTTTCCTTCTTTCAAAGTACCTGTATCGAAGACTGTTCTAGAGCGTAGACGAATAGTAAGTTGAAGATTTTTTAAATTATCTGCAACTAATACACTTTCCACCAATTATTGATTTGACTTTAGCAGCTTCTAATCATGCGAGCTTTTTATAGGCCATTCCAAAGGACTTCTGGACTGAGCATGTGGTCCCAGGAGGTAATGGTCATCAGGTGAAGGCTACAATTATAGGGTTTGCTGATCAACGTCGGGTTGTTGATGTATCAAGCTGGGCATCAGATGGTTGCCTTGTCCTTACTGGTTGCCAGGAGATGCTTGAAGACTTATGTTTGCCACTCGACTCAACCTTCGCCCTTCATCTCTTGGATCTCCCATCTTTAGTTTTTGCTTGCTATAGCAATTTTAGATGTGTTTGGGATGGAATCAGATGTAATGGGGAATTATTTTATGTTTGGACTATGTGAATGCTTAATCTTTTGCAGTAATGGTTGTTATGAGGACAAAAATTAATTACTTTATAACCTTTTTATTTATGTGTCAGGCATTTAATAACCTCTAAGATTGGTTTATTTGTTCTCTTCTCCTAGCGTTTATTAACAAATCCCCTGTGTTCAATTAATTGATTGAGAATTGCTCAATTAATTTAACATTCCATTTTCTAACTTCTTTGGAAAATAAGAAACATAAAAAATGGATTAATTTATCCTTCGATTAAAAAATATTACTCTCCCGATCCCAACACATGAACAACGGAACAATCACATTAGCAAATTCCCTTTCTCGAACCCTAGCATGTCAAACAATAAACAGCGTACAACACACTAAAACCACATACACCCTAGAGACACCTTTAGCTTTTTTTGATCCAGTTAACAAACCAAGTAATCAAAAGCACCGTGCACAACTAACGTTCCCGATTTCGCTTCTTCTTAACATATTCTTCAAGCTTACAATTTTCAGCTGCAAGTGATTTCAAGTTTGTTTCGTGCTTCTTCACATCTAATTCAAGTCTCTTTACGTCAGCCTCCAACACTTGAACTTCAGCTTAAATTTATTTGCTCGTCTTAAAAGCCCGAGAATAATTTGAGTAGCTCTTGGGCACAGTGGGTCCTCAAGCCATTTGAAAAAATTGCACCCTTCAGTCTCCTACAATATTATTTACTCCAATCAAAATTAATGCAAACAACCCCTTTAGTTACGAAAAATGAAGACTATCGAAAAAATCAAGCAAAAGCACGACACACCCACATAAATCTTAAGTAACAGTTATTTTAATATCACTGGATCCCATGTTAACATCTTATACAAACCCCCAAATAATTATTAGCCCTAATATATAAAAATATGAAAGAAATTCAACACTTATACGAAATCTTGGACAAATTATATATCTCCTCCCGGGATTGAGGTCGGTCCATGATGTCCGACAAACGACATCATCATCACAATTGCATTTTCCTCTTCCCACAGTGAACCCAGATGTTTGCCTCCAGGCCATTTCCAAGCAGACTGTCGAAATAGCACCCTTAGACTGAAATATGGTATATTTATTACAAACAATTTTAGGAATTTTCAGATTGCACCCTAAAATTTTAGATGTTTATGTTTTGGCCCTTAATTTCTAGAATTCGTAAATTTCATACCTTTTATGGGATTTTAATTTTGTTATAGTCAAAATTTAGGCTCAAATGAACAAACAAGTCTTTCAAAAGATATAATTATGTTTTAATCATTGCCAATAAAAATTACCGTGGCGACCGCAAAAGAGCGAAACGAGGCTCTCCGTAAAGTAGCCTTTGTCTTGAAATTGATAATAACCCCCATTGTCGATGACCAAGGACCTCAATGATCTATCTTTCACATTATAAACAACCAAACGAGCTCTAGCCATCAAAACAACCTCCTCCTCCTCATCTCCAACAAAACACAAAGGCGTGAACCAAGACAAAACTCCATTAAAATAAATGCTGAGTTTCGTCCAAGACCCGACCACACTATACTCTTTCATAAGCCAAACATCCATTCTTTGGTCACCGGTTTCCCTATCCACCAAACAAAGACATCCCCCAAAAACCACAAGTGCATTTGTTGAAAACTCGCTAACCACATTGACACCAAGTGGGGTGATTTCTAAATATGCCTCACTAACCAAATCTAAAGCAATTATTACAAACTCCAACTTTCTAAATCCACTCATCATATAATGCAGCCAATGGATAGCCCCGTTGAAAAAACTTCCGCAGGGGATGCAAATTACTAAATTACCATAAGGCGATGCAGCCAATGGATAGCCCCGTTGAAAAAACTTCCGCAGGGGATGCAAATTACTAAATTACCTTAAGGCGAGGTCTTAAGCCTTTTCCAGACACCCGTTTTCACAGAGTACATATATGCACCATCGCAACGGTTAGGCACGAATGGGCCATCATAATCCAAATCGAAATAAGAAAGTAAAACCACCCTATAATCATCTCTGGCACTATCATACCCGTATCCACATGCGACATGGGTAGTCTCACCCCTAACCAGAGGTGGAGGAGGTAGTCCCACCTGCACCAGAGTAATGGAGTTCACCAAAACCATCCCACCAGTTAGATTGAGTAGCAGTAGTAACCCATCGCATGAACCCAAAACCAATCTGCACACACCTGAAAATTCGAGCTCTCTTGAAACGGTGCTAATGTTGCCTTTTATGATTTCGATGGAGCGAATGGTGTTAGATGGGGTGATGAGAGTGAGATATTCTTGGCGGGGTATTTCTCGAGCGAGGTGGGAGTTGATGAACTGTGGGGTGGAGAGCAAGTTGCACCATATTTTTGATAAAGACCTGAGCCTGCCTATCGATTTCGTAGGGAGGCGTAAGAATATGTCCATCAAGATTTCTTGGCGAAGATCCATTCTATTGTTCAAGACTTTGTAGGGGTTTGGAAGGGATTGTTTGCTTCTGGGAGGTAGGGGAACGTGGGACTTTTTGTTATTTTAATATTTACTATTATAGGCATCGGTTATTACTAACAACCGACTTTAGTTGTCTGATAAAACATATGAGCATCGATTTCTTTTGTACAACCGATGCATATACTCGTGAAATTTGGCAGTTTGTGGGCGAGGGAGGGATTCGAACCCGCGTGGTTTGTAGCCTCTGAAAAGTCTAATTTTGCCCCCAAATACACGAAAACTAGGTTTTTGAATTAAATTCAGCCCAAAATTTTCATATTTCCCACTCCAAAAATCCGCCAGATATTCAGAAGCCATATTTTGGAAAAGTTTGGACGATTCATTCAACCTCACCTGCTGTTCACCGTCTATTCCCCGTCGCCTGCTGTTCGCCGTAGATTTCCTGTCGCCTTGTTTCATCCTCGCCTGCTACAAATTGAGCAAGAATGTATGTTTTTTAGTATTTGTTCAGTTCGTTAGTTAACATGTTTGGGTAATGTTCAGGTGTAGAAAATTAAATTCTCTGAGTTGGTAATTGGGGTTGGAACTAAGAATTTTTACCACAACCATTTTTCGCTTCCCGTGGCCAAGTCGGACCTTTCAGATAGGACTGAGACCTTTAAAGTCAGACCTTTCATGTTGATTAAGTATTTGTTCAATATTTATGTTAAAGATCGGACCTCTGAATTCCATTTCATAACCAATGTATACGACAAGTTTAATTAACATATTAAATTTAGTTGCTGCCTATTGAAAAATATGGGAAAAGTTAATTAACACACCCACATGCATGAATTAGTGTATGGTTGATGCCATTTATTTGATGAATAATTTCACTATTGTATTTTGGACATCCTGTTCACAAGCCATTTGAACCCTCTTGAACTATGTTATGCGGTAAGTACCTTCATAAAAGTTGTTGATATGCTTCTTAGTTGTCTGTAGCTGCTAGAATCATCCAAGTATCTGGTTTCACTCTTGTAATCTGTTTAGAATTTTGGTGTCTTCACAGTAGTTGTCGATTGATATGTTAGCTTTCATCGCCGTGTAAATTATATTTTTCATCTAATGTTTTAAGAATTTTATCAACTAACGGCACAGAGTCATGATTGATTCATCGAACACCCACTGTGAACACGAGTCTGAGTCTATGAGAAGAAGATCTAGAGGCTCAACGACATGCATTAAAATGAAAGCCAAGCCTTCAGAGAAAAAGCATGTCAATTTCGACGATAACAATAAACCCATCGGGAAATATGCTGCCAATTTCAAGAATTACCTGGGTTCTCTAGTTCGGTCGCATGTAGATATTAACATCGACGAGTGGAAACACGTCGAGATTCGTCTGAAGGATGTGATTTGGGAGGACTTGCAGGTATATAATAATCAACTTTTTATAGTAAATCATCTGTTGATGAACACATGTGTTAACATATGTCTGTTTCTTGTTTATTCAGAGAGAGTTCAATATCGAAGGGGATGAAAACAAGAAGCACTTCCCGAAGGTTGCGGGAGTGAGATGGACCGCTTTCAAGTCGCGGTTAGTGTGTGACTTCATAAAGAGGAAACACCCAAAATATGATCATCCATCACAGTTATATCATTCCATCACAGCTGATCAGTGGGAGAAATTCGTTAGTGATCATCAATCTGAAGCATTCGAGGCATGTACAGTGTATTACCTTTTTTTTAAAAAAAATCACCAGAAATATATATCTAATATTTTCCTAAAAACTTTTTACCAGGAAAAGATTAGAAAAGCTCGGGAGAGCCGGTCTCACAACCAGCATCCGCACTTTTTAAGACCCAGTGGATATGCTAGTGCGAAAGCTAAGTGGGTTGTATCAGACCCTCTCTCGTCATCGTCTTCATGTGCTTCGCTTAGCTCGAGTATAGCTCTGGATGATCTCAGCTTGGATTGGGTTCGAGCAAGAATCAAGAAGGATAAAAAGGGAAATTATGATATCGCGAATGATTAAACGAAGGGTGTGGTTGATAAAATGGTAATTATATTTTTTTGTAAGAATATATATTTTTGGAAGCACTTACTTAATGACATGGGGAAAGTGTATTAAATGATGTTTATCATTTCTTGAAACAGGTTGAGAAGGCTCGAGAAGTCAGCGAAGGGACGTTTCTACCGCAGAGGCACGATGACATATTGAATGCGTCTCTAGGGAAGAAGGAGCACCCGGGTTGGTGTTTTCATAATTTTAGTGGTGTTGAAATAAATCAACGGGTTCATGGCTTGGTATTATCAGAATTCGATTCGATTGAAAGATTCAATGTGTTTCAAGCTTGGAAAATAAAAGAAAAATAAAAATAAAGCAATTAAAATAGCTAAACTATCCTAGAAATTGAAAGTGCAAGTTGGTAGGATGCCTCGGTCGTATGCCCAAATTTAAATGCAAAGAAATAATGAAAATAAGCAAGAAAATGCATTGTTTCACCAAGTACAAGCATGCAAGCACAAGGTACAACTATGCTTAAAATCCTAAATAATGCAAATTAGCAGAAATTGAAAGCATGGATGTAAAGAGCATTGAAAATTAACATGAAAGTTTAAAACTTTAAGAAAAATGACTAGCAACAAAGCCTAGATCTAGGATTAAGCATGAAACAAAGTATAAAAATAAGAATCAAAATAAAGCATAGGAAAAACTCAAAATCATGACGATCAATGACCCGATCTATAGCCTAGGTGTGTCACTCAACTAGAATCCATAGTCAATTCACATGTTTCATCATGAAATCAAGTAGCTAAGAGAAAAAGC
>BMAC01000323.1:740857-809871 GCA_014905375.1 Phtheirospermum japonicum | reverse complement strand
GAGATTTTGAACATAAAAACCCAAGAATTTCACCAAACCTCAAGGTAATTGAACCAATTAAACCAAATTAAATATAAAGTTGGCAAGAAACACGAAAAATAATAAAACAAGAAAAACGACCTAAAAACCTAACGAAAAACGACTCAAAACTACTAAAATCAATATAAAAATCTATCTAAAAACACGAAGAAAAACACAACAATTACATGCAAAATAGTTGGGTGCGAGGTGTTGGTAGCCACGTGAACATGAGGTCTATTTTTGGTCGACCGAGTCAGGCAAGCAGGAGACAGAGTGGAGTGGTGTCAGTGGACGAGGTGAGGGCGGCTCTGACACAAGAAATCACGCAGCAGATGCAGGGCAAGTTTGATGCTATACAAGTTCAATTCAACCGGTTGTATGAGCAAGTGAATAATCAAGGTCCGCAGACTCCAGTTATTCACCAAAACATGCCATCAAGAGTTGACGAGGGGGCTGACTTCCACACGCCGACGCAAGGTGATCCACATAGTAGTTGCAATCGGTTGGTGGGACTCCATTTCCTATGGTTGAGGTATAAATTAGATGATATGTAGTGTATTTTCACAAACCTACTCATTCAAGCACTCTAGTAGTTGATAAATAAGTAATTATTAGTCAAGATTCATTATGCATTATCCTTTTCAGAGTCGTCTTTTCATTATTCATGTATTAGAAAATATAAAGTCTAATTTTTTGCTCGTCCTTTCATTATAGAGTAGTTAGTTCTAATTATTGCCTCTTAATGGCATTGCATCGTATTATTTCCAGAAATAAACTTTCATAATTAAAACATATATTTACCTGTATCCAGAATGTGAATACTAGGGGTGTAAATGAGCCAAACAGTTCGTGAGCTATTTGCTACCCGACTCGATAAAAGCTCGCTCGAGCTCGTTTAATAAATGAGCAAACTCTAGATTCATGGTATTCGGCTCGTTAGCTCGTGAGCGGGTTCGTTAGTGAGTTCTAGAGTTATTTCGTTATTAAACTCGTATAAATTAAACTAATAATTTGGTTTTAATTATAATTTTTATACTAGTTCATATGAAAAATATAGAAATATATATATAAACTTATTTGTTTACGTATATTAGTAGGTGTATTATATACTTTAAAAAATATTTTATTTTATTTTTGTAATAAATTAAAGAATAGTGTAACTAATAATTAATATCTTTTGAGCTCGTTTAGGCTCGATTAAACTCGAAAAAGCTCGCGAGCCATCGATATGTTCGTTAAAAAAAGTTCGATCTCGAGCTCGATAATAAACGAGCAAGATTAAACTCTCTAAACTCAGCTCGACTCGACTCGTTTACAGCCCTAGTGAATACAAGACTAAAGGGGCTGAAAGTAATTAGGTTTGTTATATAATATATTCAGGCTGTTACGGTCAGGGGATTTTGCATTGTCATTACCTGCATATACTCAGGCCATTATGGTATAACCTATAAAACCCGAACTCGTTATCATCAAGTTTTAATTTGTATTCATCATCAGAATATAATCATTTTTATTCAGACCATTAACTTCAGGCTACTTTGAGTAATAAAGTCCGACCGAGTGCCGCCTGGCCCTGTCCATTCTGGGGGACATAAAAATTGTTGCATCCTGGATGGTTTACCCAACCGGCGAGAACACGATCGTGCATCATCAGAAGGTGACACCCGGTCATGTCAAGGTCTTAGTAGATCAAATTGTCGAGGGTGCAGCACAACTTCCTCTACCGGCGACGGCTCATCCAGAAATGAGGCACATGGGTGAAACATTAGGTAGCTTTTTGTAGTGGCCGGTCAGATTGGTTCAGGCAAGAGAGGTAATAATATATGTTTTAATTTCACCAATTATTTATTTAGTTTTAGTATGCTCAATCATGGCCAATTGTACAGGAACTTACAAGGCCATATCCAAAGAAACGGAGAACAAGTCTCATGGAGACAAGTGGTGAGCAATCTGCAACAAAACCAAGGCCACCTCTTGTTGATGACGTAGTCCTGGAGACTTTGGGACCTAATTGCATAGAGCTACACAACCTGGTCCTATCGATGCTCGTGCACGTGGACCATGTCTCTATGGACCTAGAGAAAACCGTCTTCCATGACAAAAGAGAGACGAAAGTTCACGTGCCAATTGATGATATTCGGAGCCTGTTCAAAATGGGGTGGATCGGTGTTGCTGTTGTGCAAGTCTTTGCACGGTACGAGATTTCTTTTTCCTTAAATTAGTTCAATATTTAGCTTAAATTTATTTAGCTATGAATCTACTAATGATTTACAGGTGTCTTCGTGGGTTGGCTGAGAGTCTTTGTGCCGGTGCCATCAGATTTCTTTGTCCAGCGAAGATCTGCAAGAAAAGTATATTAAATGACCTGACTGCTGTGACGATGTACATAAGTGATGCCTTGGGTGAAAAGTTTAGCAGGACATTCATTCTAGCACCATACCTAGACGAGTAAATTACTATTTCTTGTTATTTTTTCCTTTACTCCTTTACAGTTGTTATAATTTATAAAGATAATTAATCTTTGTGCTTATGAAAATGTGTAGTGACCACTGGGTGCTGCTAGTGATATGTCCCGGGAAGAATCAGGTTTCTATTTTAGATCCAAAGGGACACAAGAGGGACTTGGATATCAAGACACATTTTAATACGTACATAAATTTCCCCCTATATTTGTGTCTCTTATTTTTTGAAAAGGTAACTTCCTGTCCTTTTTTACAATAACATCATAAAGAATAATTCACTTTCAGGTCCTTATTGTCAAAGTAATGTACTTATTCTTTTTTATGGGCAATTTTCGTGGGCAAGTTGTTTCTTAGCATTAATGTAATTTTGTTATTTTCCACAACCTGATTCTTTCTATAGCCTACTCTCATAAAACCGCTTGAAGTTTTTCATCGGATGTAATATAAAATTGGGTGGTTCATCCTCTCATTTTGGTTTTAAAACTGTAAATGTTTAATATAGGTAATAATTTCTTATTGTTTATTGAAAATAATACTTTGCGTGTTAATTAACTGCTTGAGTGCAATGAATACTATTTGTAGGGCAGTTCAGACCTACATGTCAACAAAAGGAAGAAGAGGAAGAAACATGGGGTGGATTAATCTGCTGGTAAGTTATTTTTTAAGTTATTTTTAATAAATTAGTATATCGGTTACCCTAGAAGGCAAGTTAGTAAAGTTCTTCGACCCATTTCATTTTGACTCACCGATTGATAGGGGAATATTGATCTGCTTTCATATGATTTTTGTAGTGTCATCAACAACGAGGAGGCAGTGAGTGTGGTTATTATATCATGAGGTATATGTATGACATTTGCTCTGGGGTCAGTGTGAATTCTTCATTAGACAAGGTACGTGTAAACTCATTTTTTTAAGTAGTAAAAATTTACTGAAGATTTTTTAAACTCCAAACCTAAACTTCATTTTTAAAATAACAAATTAATTTTGAATCGGATTGTGTAGGACTCATTTGGAGTTGAACCATACGAGCAAGAAACAATCGACGAAGTTCGTGAGATATGGGCAGAAAACATTACTCGGTATATATTTTTCAGTTTTAATTACTTTTTCTTAGTTATTAAGTAATTTATTTTGTAACTTGGTGCAGAACATTATGAGGACGTCAGTGGATTTTCCTTTGAATTTTCTTACTTAATAATGTGACTCTTATTCATTCACAGGGAAAAACAGACGAATAGAAGAAAAGAGGTCTAAGGATTCAAGAACGAGGTGTTGTTCGTAAGAATGGAGGAAAGGCTCTGGGGATTCTCCTTGGAAGGAAACGAGGTGCTGCATATTTACGAGTTTAGTTTGCGATGGAATATCAGTCTCAACTTGAGTTTTATTAGATAGGAAGGGGAATTTCTGCATTTGAATTTAAATTTATTGAATAGAATGCTTTTTTATATTAAATTCTTTTTTGCAAATGGTAATTATCAGTTTTCTGGAAAGGAATTAAAATAAAAATTTTGAAATTCTGGAAATTTTTTGTCAAAATTTTATTTGGGGTTTTGTGCAAACCGATGCATATAATTAGCAGCGGCATCGGTTTGGATGAAAAACAACCGATTCTTACATGCCGTTTTTAAAATTATTATATGCATCGGTTCTTGAAAACACAACCGATGCATATAAAAAAAACAAATATCAGTTAATCAATAAAGATCGATGCCTATAAGTAACTATATGCATCGGTCGTTGTAAACCAAACCGATGCCTATTGTTAAACTATAGGCATCGGTTGTGGCATTCTAAACCGATACCTAAATCTCGCCACGAGGCATCGGTGATTTCAGAAAAAACCAATGCCTATAGGGACGCTATAGGCATCGGTTGTTATTCAAAAACCGATGCCTTTATAAGACAATAGACATCGGTGATTTCAGAAAAAATCGATGCCTATGGGATGCTATAGGCATCGGTTGTTATATAAAAACCGATGCCTTCAATGAGTATTAGGCATCAATTTTTCGTGGAAACCGATGCCTAAAATTGCACCTATAGGCAACGGTTGTATGAAACAAACCGATGCCTGTATATGAAATTAGGCATCGGTTGTATAACAAAATCGATGCCTATAGGTGCACTATAGGCATCAGTTGTTATTAAAATAACCGATGCCTTTGTGTACCTATAGGCATCGGTTGTTCTACAGTAACCGATGTCTATATGTTCATATAGGCATCGGTTGTTCTACGATAACCGATGCCTATAGTGACTGTATATAGACAAAAAGCATCGGCTTGTGATGACTATATGCATCAGTTTTGGTCAAACAACCGATGCATATTTATATTATTAGCATCGGTTGTAAAATCGATGCATATAGTCCATACTATAGGCGTCGATCTAATATGCATCGGTTGTAGAACCGATGCCTATTAGCAAAAACAATCGATGTTGTTGGGGGTTTTATGTAGTAGTGATTCATCAATGTTAAAATTAAAAAAAAAAAAATATGTAAGTGTAATTGATCCAAACACTTTTTATTTGCTTAAATCTAAATTTGATTGAAAAACATCACTTGAATCTAACTATGGAGCACATAATACATTCTGAAATTTACATGGTAAGTGTGTTTTCTAACAATTCTCACACTTTGAGTTTAAAGTTAAATTTTGATCAAATTGGAACACAAATTAACGAACTGTCGTGTACTAAGATATTCGACAACCGCTAGTAGAACATTGCAGCCATGTTAGGCGTGTGTCGGTTGAAACACCTGCAATTGTTCGGCCTTAGTTCACCAAACGGATGAATAACAACGCATTACATATTTTTCTCCATTTTTTTTCTGGATTTCTTCTTGAAAAACAACAACACATACAAATATATGCATATCATTACACAATGTAATAGCATCTAAATGAGTTAAAAACTTATATAACATTCAATTTATCTTCAAACCCTAAAATCATATTCAAATTTACAAAACTTAGAGAAAACAACTGCTGGATTCGAATAGTCAACTAATCTCCGATGAATTCCGACAGATTGGGGTATTTAACGTGAATTGTGTGTGTGAGCTTTGGGTGAACTTTCTACATCCGGTAAAATTATTATTTTTAACTTAAAGGACATATAAAATACAGTATAATATAGGGTGTGATTAGAAAGAACTCATATCTAATCTAAGTAAAATATGTAAGTAATAAATTTGATAGATTACATAAAATATGAGATGAAAATAACTGGACCCTTGCAAGAATCTCACGTGAATAATATGAATTTTACGTATCTAAAACAACCCCAAAACGACGCAAATCAATCTAATGACAACTATATATTATCACATGGTCTCCTCGGCTCCACCTACTGCGAATCATTGTACTACCAATTAACTGTGACCAAACACATTATCGTGCCAAGTTTTACTTCCGACAAAATGACTCATTCAACCGAAACTTCGTAATTGTGACTGGTTAAAAGATATTTTGCATTGCTGAAACGCAAATTCAAATTTGTCGGGGTGTATTGCTCATCATTTCATCCTAAGATATTTTTCAGTTAAGGGTAAAAGATGTAAAAAAAAATCGTTGTTGTATTAAGTAAAAAAAAAAATAAAAAAAAAAAAAACAATATTTTGATATCATGTAAAAAAATTTATATGTATTTTTAAATCTCTTTGTTCAAGAAAGAAAAAAAAATTGTGTTTATAAGTAAAAAAATACATTACAACATTTGTACATTAAGCATGAAATTTTTAGATAAATAGAAAAAAAAAATTGGCAGAAAAGAAAACCTAATTCTGGATTCCAAAATTTTTTCCGGTCGTCCTTGCTGCAGTAGGTAGGGGCAATCATCTCTCAACCAATACTATATTATTGTTATTATTAAAATAAATACACGAATAGAAAAAAAATAGTATTTATAAAACATACTAATGAATGGAACGAGAGTGATAGTAAAACAATTATTCATTTCAACTCTTATATCTCAAATAAAAAATAAAAATCTCATTCAAAATAAAATTATATGCTTTATCTCATTTATGTATTTTATTTAACTCATTAATTTCTATTTATTTATTTTTTTAAAGTAGATGAACAAATATACCTGCCTACAGTGGCTAAATTCCCCACGCCTTGCGACGTTGCAAAAAAATTAAAACGATCATTAGATAAAAGGGATATAAGAAAGAAACATACTTTAATTAATTACAAATGTCTGTGGATTACGCAGTGATATCCACCACTTTGTTAGGGGATAAAATTATTATTGTGGAAATTCACGTGCGGCCTTGGTCTTGACTATTGAATCTAGTTTGGCAGCTTCTTTCCTTGTCGACAATCGGGATTTACACGATACGATATCAAAATCAACTTAATTATACTCCTTCTATTTTAAAATAGAGCAGGTCTCTTGTGTGAATTTTTTACCACTTTATTTTAATTTTATCTTATTTTAAGAAATATAAACAAATTTATGATAATATAATAAATAAAAGAAAATAATAAAAATAATTAAATAAGAATATTATTAATTGATTGAGAATATGTTGGTCAAATATTATGTTCCTTAATTTTAAACATAAACTCTAAAATGACACTTATTAAGAAACGAAGGGAGTATATGATAAAAGAAATATTGAAAGGATAAAAGGTTTTAGGTCCCGGCGTATATGGTAATATATTTTTATGGTTATTATGGAATTATGGAAAGTAAGAATTCTAATATCAGAATATTTTCTAATTATGGAGATTGGGTACAATTACGAGATTCAATCCCATCTTGAGAAGGAATCCTATTAGTCGGTGGACAAATCTAAATAATATGGTAATATATTTTTATGGTTATTATGGAGTTATGGAAAGTAAGAAATCTAATATTAGAATATTTTCTAATTATGGAGATTGAGTACAATTACGAGATTCAATCTCATCTTGGGAAAGAATCCTATTAGTCGTGGACAAATCTAAATAATCTTATAAATTGGGGGTTCAAATATTTATTTCATAACTTCACCATTTTCTCTATCATGGAACTCACAATATTCTCTCTTTCTATACAATTTTATTTGAAATAATTCTCTCATCTCTAATTATCATGTATCATGGAGCTTACGTATTTTATGAATTTTATGGCGAGCTCTCCTTTAGGAGAGGCCAGCTCTTCTTTAGTAGAGGCGAACTCTTATACAGGAGACGAGAACCCTATATTAGGAATTCGTCTCTTGTCTATATGAAGAGGACACGGATCTCGCCTTTTACTCTAGGTTAATTTTATCCTATGTTTTAAGCTCTCGCGCTGAGATCTAGCACATCTCTCTCGAACAATATCTCACTTAAGCATCGGAGGCCTACGTCGGGGCTCTCCGGTTTGGATTTTGTTTTGCAGGTTTGATCAGGTCGCCAGGAGTTTTCTGGAGGTCCATCAGGTCGTTGAACACGTATTCAAGGTTAGCACTCTATTTTCTTGGTGAACCAATCTTTTTTGTCACATCAAGTGGCGCCGTCTATGGGAAAGAGGGACATCGAATCCTTGAGCAAAAGACATGAGAATACACAAGTGAACTCTCGAATTGCGGACTTTCTAATATCACATGTAAGTTCTAATTCTCTATGACCTTTAAAAATTGATGGTGTATTTTAATTATCATAATTGAGAACTCTTATGTGGCAATTTATAATGGTCGATTGGGGTATCAATCATGCAAGAAGTTTGATAGATTGGCTATATGATTCTTTCACGTGTTTGATAGAATGGATGATGGGGTATTAATCACGCATGGAGAATTCTAATTGGACTTATTTGATTCTATATAATTTAATTTTATGGGGATATGCGAGGGGACTTATTTGATTCTATATGATTTAATTTTACAGGGATATGCGTATGGTTTATTTGATTTTATGTAGTTTAGTTCTTGACTGAAGGCATTATTTGATTTCTTAAGCTCTCTAGAAAACATGGATATATTATCCTCCCTCATGCTTTACCAATACTTCTATTACGTCGGCAATGAGCCGACACAATTTAGCTTGGGGATATGATATGATATGATATGAAATGTTTGAGTATGAATAAGTGTGAAGGGTCGCACGTCCAAACATTCAAAGAAAGGTGATCGTGAAATTTTGCTACCTTAAAATAAAGAGGTCGTGCGTTTTGATGTTAAAGGTGAGATAAGATTTTCCCTTTGACATGAATATGAATGCGTATCAGGTACGCTCGTTTAAATTTCTCAAAAGGGAGAGTTTTCTATTTTCCCTTTGTGTCCTCACGCTACCAGGTCGCTGATAAGCTTGATGCGACCTGGATCTATCAGGTCGCTCCTTCCTACAACTTGTAGGTCTCCCAAGGACTCTTGGGTCGCCGAGCCATCTCTTACCTCGGCTCTTGCTCATCTCTTGTTAAGCTCGTCTTCCACGAGATAATGTGACACTTAGAACTTTCTAAGGATCATTCCGGCCCTTTCCCATGTGTTAAGGGCCTCATTTGGCCAGGCCCCGCCAAGGCTAATCATAATGCTGGCCTCGTGCGATTATGGTTTGGCTCGACTTAATTTAGGTTGTACCAACTAGTCCACCACCACCCGGCACTTGGGGTAAGCTAACCGCCTCGGTCTTACCCCAATTGGTCCATATTCCAATCATGTCCCTTCGTACTCCGTGCCTTGACAAGCATTCATGGCAAAACAACCAATCAACTTTCCTTTCTTCAAGGATCTCCTCTATATCTTATTTTTCCTTTTTTCAAAACTTCTTATAATTTTTTCTCCATTTTCTCTCTAGACAGGACTTCCTTTTTTATTCAAACTAGGTTCAAATGAGAACCATATCCGTATATGTGGACCTAGGGTCAATTATGGGTATTAGATCTAATTAAATAGATGGATTAGATTTTTTTGTGTGTATTTCCTTATTTGATTAAAAGTATTAAGATTGTATAATAAAAGCATTGTTGGTGTATATAAATGAAATATTAATAAAGTACTATGACTGTATAATAAAAGCACTGCTGGTATATAATAAAAGTACTAGTTCGCAGGTTCGCATATAAGGACACGGTTGTCATTTGAAACAACCCATATATATATATATATATATATATATATATATATATATATATATAATTCTATTTGGCATTATATGAACTCATAAGTTATGTCAAGTAAATATGACAATCAGAACCTTCAATGGATCCATAAGTTTAAAGATGTTTATTATCAATCCTTGACAACAAGGCTCCTCAGTTCTCAACATCAAATAGACATAATGAACTTTCAAAAGGTAACTTGATCCCAACCTTTCCAAAAGAGGGAAATCCTCTCATAAAAAAATAAAGCAATAACTTAAATAAATAAATATGCTAAAAATAATCAAATTATATCATGAAAATATATGAAATACAAGATAAGGTGCATTTTTATAACACTACTAATTCATATCCTCACCCGCAAACTTAAACAAAATTATAAGGGAAAGCAATCTAAGAACTAGAATTTTGAAAAAGAACAAGAGTTAGAAAGCATAACAAACACTTGACTTAAGAGGTTACCGATACTTGGAGCAATGAGACGAGCTCTCTCTTCTTCTTATTCCGATCTTAAAATAATCACCGCCTTTCTGTCTAAATATTTTTTTATCTCTTAACTTGTGTTTTACTCTTCCCTTGGGGAATTGCTTATATGGTTTCTATCTCGATCAAAGCAAACTGTTTACTTGAGTACAAATTCCACTATTGTCATCAAGCTCTTTGTTGGATAAGGGAAAGAACGCACCTGTATTCTTGGTGTTGTGTAAACAAAACCACCAAAAACCTTTTCAATATGTCAAAAATTTATGATCCACCATCATTGAATAGTCAATGAAAGTTTTATAACGTTTTGGCCTCTAACCTTTTATGCTAAACTTAAGATACTTGATAATAGGAGTGATTAAACCACCAATACAAATATCACCACTCTCTTACATAGATACCCTCATAATAATTTCAATGAATAGATAACCAAAACTAATCGTACCACCGTTGAGTATCTCATGAAGAACCTCTAACTTACGTTGGTTACCTCATTAATATTGGAAAGAGCAAAAGTGTGTTCGCTAAAATTAAATGCACGAAATTCAAAATGGGGTTTCTCATCCATGTCGCCTCCATTAAGTCCAGGCCTTATGCATTGCCTGGCGTAGTTAACATCCTCCAATAATTGGGACCAATACTCTTAGGTCTTTCATTGTTCTCTTCTAACCCATTTACCTTCAAGATTTTGAATTTCTTTCATCTCTATAATATACACTGAAAGGCAATAATATTATCTCTCAATTGGAAAAATTCCGCTTCGCTTGCGTCATTTCCAATATATTTGACAGTACTCATAAAAATCTATAGTCGGGACTTCAAACGTATCCCTACTCTTCATAAAGAAACACTTCCACCCCATTTCTTCAAATGAGAATTCTACCTCATCGTACAACCCCAACCAATAAAGGCTCTCCTTGATCGCAAAGTTTATCGCCATAATCTTCCTCTTTGATAGAACATGATTACAAGCCACATGAGATGGATCAAAGATTTTGAAATCAAATTTGTCTTGCTTGACCAATATCTTTCCTTTCTTCGACTTCACCATTACAAATTAAAGCTCATCAAAAACTTATCCCAAACAAAAAAAGAATAATCTATATAAAATCTGCACAAACATAGAATCATGTGATCATTAAAAGTCCATGGAAGTACTCATAAAAGGGTGAAAGTAACTATTCAATGAATAATCACAAGATAAAATAAATCACCAACTCTAATCATGCCTCTAATAATCTAAACATTTCTAAGGAAGTTCTAGAAAATTATAATAATAAATAATAAGTATGAAGATGGAATTCGTAAGTCAAACCTTGGTTTTAAGAACTCACAAGTTTTTTTTTTTTCCCCAAATCTAATTGTTGAAAAATATAAATTTTAATATAGGAAAAGTATTTGGTAAGTAAAAAAAAAGCCAAAGTATGTATTTATATGTGTTAGAGACGTTTGGGGTCAAAAATAGAAGAATTATATAATTTCTTGTATATAAATTAGGAAGTACGTACTTCCTAATTTAAATTGCTCGACACCTGACTTACAAGTCAGGTGCTAACTCGAGTGCATTCTAAGGACTTCAAAAAAAATAATAACACACCTGACTTACAAGTCGTGTACCATTTCAAGTCCGTAACTCGATTAGCACACCCGACTTACAAGTTGGGTGCTAGCAATATTTTTTCTTTTACTTAGTACTGAACTAAAAACTGAAATAACAAGAAAGCAAAATAAATTTTGATTGGATTGCCTCCCAACAAGTTAAGTTTAACATCTTCAACGTGACACCTGTTTAGTTCTAAAAAATGCCCACCTCTATGTGATTGCCGAGCACGCCGTTATCATCATCTTCCTCGCTACAATTGTTATAATAAAAAATAAACTCAACAGTGCTTTCATAAAAGAGTCATAGAAAAGTGTAAAATGAATATATTTAGTGTTCCAAGACTAAGTGGTACCTATCTATCATCCTCCATGTCAATCACCACAAAGTTTACCAAGTTATTGAACGTTCCGATATTTGATGATCACATCTTCCGCAATTCCTTTCAGATAGACCACCATTTGATCCGCCAATCTCAACATCATGTAAATCATCCTCGGCATTGTGAGGCCTAATTTATGAAATATTTCTGATGACATAATGTTCACATTTGCTCCCAAATCACAAAGACCTTGTCCACTAACAAACTCTTCAATGTTTAACAAAACCACAAAACCACCGGGATCCTCTTCTTATCGGGAAGTTTATGAGGCATAAATACATTATAAGGCTCATCTATTTCTCGTCTATCAATCCTCTTGGGTTATGCACACATCCATGGCATACCGCCACTTAAAATAAGCTATGCACGACTCTTTTGAATTCATTTATGTATCAATTGCCCAATTTACTGACCCGACTAGTAACCGGTGGCAACTCGAGTGCGTCATTCTGCTCACTTTTAGCTCTCAAAACGACTGAATTAGACTTAGGTGTTTGCATGAAAGTTGTGGCTCTATCTCTTAGTTATCCTTGATTGCTTGAATCACCTTCATTGGTCTCCGTATGAGAGTGTTATGGCTCAAATATGAAACAGTTGCAACTTATTTTCTCTAATTCTTCATATTTCTACTACCCTAGCTCCCATTTTCAATTCCTCTTATTTCTTCCTTTCCTTGTGCATCCTTTGGTTGCCTAACTCGGGGTTGTAATGCTTGTGTTTCAAAATGACTCGAAAACTATCGTTTATTTAATGAAAAATAATAAAAACACAAAAAGTAATATTTTTCAAAAATTAAAAAAAAAAAAAGAAATCACAAGAAACGTGTACGTGTATCTTCTAAAATAATATAAAATATATCTTTTAAAAATACTTAATTTTGCATGCGAACAGTGCATTTGCCATCAAACCTGTTCAACTTCGTGAAGTTTTGATTCATCAATTTGATCATTGATTCTTAAGTGGATTCTAGCGATATCAAATATCACTTTATGATTGTTGTAATGAATAAAATATATAAACGATATATAGGATGAATCAAACAAAAATTGGGCTAACGAAGATTTTATACAAAGTGTACAAGAATATCGAACATATTAGGTGATGAGCAAACAAAAGTTATAGGTGTGAAATCATTTCTTTTAAATATTATATGCCCCTCATTATTTTATTAATTGAAATTACTTCTAAAATACACTAGGCCACAAAATAATAATAATCAAATAGCAGAATTTAAGGGGTTTTTGTGGACCACTCCCTTTGTCTTCTTTCATTTTGGGTTTACTCCCCTTTTAAATTTTTTTTGTTTCCACTCCCTAGCTCTATATATAATTTAAAGTTAGCTCCCTTGGGACCAATATGCCCTTATATTTTCGTGCAGAAAATTGAGTACTTAGTTGTAACATACTTAATACTTAGGTACAGAATAAAGAATACTTAGAAAATTATCAGATAGTACTCAGGCCCAACATGCTTCCGTAAAATTAAAATTTCTCTAAAATTTCGTACCTCTCTTTGACTGAAACAGCTCCGGATGAGATGGGTTGCGATGCCACCAGTCGGAAAGTTACCGCCCCTAGTCCATTTTACAGACGATATCACCGTCTAACTTCTATTCACAGAGTTGAACTACAAGTTATCCGACTCCTTCAGTAATTGTTCAGCACAGCCTTAGTTCGTTTCCTACACTTAGGCGTACGAGATACTTGATTTATAGAGATAATTTATTAAGCACACATGTTGAACCAGAAGCCTTTATTTTATTAAGAGCTTAAAATAAAATTTATTACATTAGTAATCTCCTTTTGGGAGGAGAAAACTTGTTTAGCCTCTCATAAAGAAGGATTGCACTCGTAAATACATAAACTTCCTAATACAAACTATTAAAAGACTCTTTTATTCTTGTTTGGCAAGCTTAACTCGAGTCGTCTCTCAAGGAACTGATGTTCGGAATTCTTAATGTTTGTTTAATCACAATGTTTTAACACGAGAACTTGTATAAATTTGGTTTTTGAAAATTATCAACTACTAATAAATTTAGAAGCATCAACTAATTATTATTAACTAATTAATTTAACCTAAGATTGAAAACTAAATTATCTAAGAATTATTAATCTAGGGATTTTAAAGCAACTAGAATTAATTCTAAATTAATTATCTAATTATTATTCAAAGGCTTTTAAAAATAATTAATTCGAAAATAATAAACTAGCATGCATAAACTACCACAAATTAAATCTAAGCATGCGATTCCTTAAGAACAAGATCAAATCCACAATTCTCAAGCAATAACATAGCATGAATTAATTATTAACTAATTATCAAAACTAAAGCAATAATTAAATTAATCATGAACAAATCATCACCAAGCATGAACAAGAGAATAAACGCAACTACTAATTATTATTAAAACTAAGAATCTCAAGGTTCAAAACTCAGCGATTCAATGTTCAAACAATTCGAAATAACTAAACGGTTCAAGAACTCAAACGAAAATAATTAAAATCTAAAAACTAAGAATTAAACTAAGAATTAACTAAAGTTTAGAGAACTTATTAAGTAGCTAAAGGTGCTGAAAGTTCTCCACAAATCCGGGTTGTTGGTGATTGCTCTTCGTCGAAAAATCGGAACTTGAACGAACGTCTTCGTCTTGGTGTTTCGGATCTTGAATCTTCGACGTAGATCTTGAAAATATGTTGTAGGGTGTTGAAACTAGGTTTCTCAACCCTAGGTAAGTGTTTTGGGTCGTGGTTGTGTGTTTAATCCGAAATATGAAGGGTTTATATAGTTATTTCATGACTTGGCGCACAAGAAACCCTAAAAATTACGATTCTGGGCCGTCGCGTCGATCGACGTCGGTTTTGGCATCGACTGACGCGAAACTGTTCGACGCTATAGAGACCGTGGCAGGCGCGTCGATCGACGTCAGTTCTCGCGTCAACCGACGCGAACTGGTCGACGCTACAGAGACCGTGGCAGGCACGTCGATCGACGTCAGTTCTCGCGTCAACTAACGTGAATGGTCGATAGTGTGCGCAGCACTCAGCAGGGCTCGGCAGGCGTGCGTCGGTCGGCGCACCTTGGGTCGACGCTACAGAGAGTTGTGGTCGGACAGGCCTTTCTAGAATGGTTCCAAGAGAAAAACCGTTATAGAAAGTTGACAACTTTAAATTCTTCAAATCGCGGCCCGTTTTCGCTGAAACTCCACTCGTACGCCCATCCTCGACTATCTTCAGGCCAAAACACCTCAAAATCCTGTAATAAACATTAAATTAATTAATTTTAATTAAAATATGATAAGATAAGTTGGAGATAAGAAAATACAAAAATATGCTCAATCTATCCAACTTATACCAAAAACAATTAGAAAAATAAACTAAAATATTAATAAAAATCAAGACAAATTCGTGTTAATCATCTGGCGGACTTGAAATCCGGACTTCACATAACTCGTAAATTAACTGACGTTATTGCTTACGTCATTTCCTGCATGATTGTCCTCTGTTAGCTGGTGGAATTTCCGCTTTGCAGAGGCACGTTCTTGAGGGACCTGATAATCACATGATCCTTTTTTCTTTGTCGGGGAATCCTTTACTTTTTTTATTTGTGCGGTCCCCGGGCAAAACGTGTTTTTTGTGGTGCCTGGCCACTTGACTTGTTTTGTTTGGACTTTGTACCAAACTCCGGCTCCGTCTGATTTGAGCATTCCGGACATATCTTCTCCGTCCATCTCCAGACGTGGGCCATGTTACAGTATTTCCGGTGAGCTTCTTTACTCCCCGGTAGCTTGTTGTTCCACAGAAGAGATCTCTTTTTCTCAAATAAATCTTCTGCAAATCCTGTTGTGTTTCCTGTCATTATGTTTAACAGGAAGGACCCATTCACCGTATTCTGGAAGAATTTGAATGGGAACTTGACTTTGTCCATCTCGGTGAGACAGGCCCAAAGACCCCATGCCCTTCTTGTGGACATGTCGTCCTCTGCGAGTGATGCTACTAACGGAATTCCTTCAGACGATGGTGCCTTGATTCTCTTCATTGCTTCCACGTCTGGTCGCCTGAGATTGATGAAATGGAACACTTCATGCATTCCCTTTCCAACTAGTTCTGGTGCTGCGCTAAAGAAATATAACTCTAGGACATCACCCCGTGTAAGATGTGGGTTATTCGCCCATGTTTCATGCACTGCATCTTGTATCCATCTCGGAAGTTGTGATATTTCTGAGAAACTTGGCGATCTTGTATGAATCGATGCTAAGGACCCGAATTCATACCAGCTTTTTACATCTTGTGGATGAGATTCTGGCATCATCCACACTCTGAGATATCTTCCGGAAACATCTACTAGACATTTTGCCGGATTAATTCCCACCCTGGTTATTAACTTCTCCCATCTCTGTTGGTAAACCTGAAAATGAGAAGTTTTCAAAATCTCGTAAGTATCGATCTTAGATTTGCCTGTCTGTGGCCTAAGATCGATCTCTTCCTCATTAACCCCTGGGGCGATGGGTTGACTCGAAGACTCGGGATTTGACTCCGGAGTATCGATTTTAACTTGAGACGGTTCATCCGTAGATGATTCCATCTTAGTTCTCGTGCTAGGGGTACTTGAATCCCCTGCTACAGGTATAGAGCCCTGTACTCGAAGTGTCTCCTTTTGCACCATTGAAGATGTCGCCCGGAGAAGGGGCTTTCTCATTACAGACCATAATTGTTCGTTGGCCTGTATGCAACCTCGTATTCGATCGGAAACAGTTTCCCGATCAACTCATTGTAACCTTCCGGCTACCTCTGCATTGAGGGTCAATGCATCGAACTCGAGGTTGAAGCATCTCCAGGTGTTCCCTTAGATGCCTCGCCATTTTGAGGAATGAATCAATCTCTGATCCCTCCATCTCTCGTTAAAAAATCTGCAAGAACATTTTCATGAGATTTTATAATGACAATATCAAAATCATAATATTGACATTCAGCTTGCCATCTAAGTAATCTAGCCTTTTCGGGTTTAGATTCAATTCTATTTTTCAAAAAGGCTTTTACGCTCGAATTATCAATCTTTAAGGTGAATTTCTTAGATAGAAGAAATAAAGGCCATTTCTTAAATGCCTTTCTAACTGCGAAAAACTCCTTCTCATTGATATGCCATCGATTTGCTTCATTATTTGAAAATAGACCGCTGCAATATCTACATGGCACTTCTCCTTTGGGCGTTAGTTTCGTAAGAACCGCTGCCCACCAATAGTCACTGGCATCCGTGTATAGGACCAGCTCGTCCTCATCATTTGGAATTGCCAGTTTTGGAGTTGTTTGCAAACCCCTTTTAACTGTTTAATTCCTTCCTGGTGTTCCTTTTCCATTTGAATTCGGCATCCTTTTTTAGTAGGGAACTAAACACCTTCCTGTAATGTGCCAGATTATTTATGAACATCCCGGCGAAATTAACAACTCCTAGGAAACTTTGAAGTTGTTTTTTATCCTTGAGTGTGTCTGGAAATCCTTGTATCTTTTCTACAATATGATTCTGTAGAATGATTCCGGACTCATCGGTCTCTATTCCAAGGAACTCGATATTTCTCGTAGCAATTACCGCCTTCTTTTCCGAAAGCACTAATCCCTTCTTGTGGCAAACATCTGAGAAGATTTCCAGACGTTTTAGGTGATCCTTCATGTTCTTTGAAGCGATGAGTATATCATCAATGTACACAAACATGAAGCTGAAATAATCTTTAAAGAGATTATCCATCTTTCTTTGATACATCTGGGGTGCGTTTGCTAGACCCATTGGCATAAAGTTCCAGATATAATGTCCTTGTGGTGTGGAGAATGCCGTGAACTTCTTGCTTCCTTCTTCCATCTTAATCTGATAGAACCCAGATTTGCAATCAAACTTGGAGAACACTTTTTCATTCTTAATGCAATTTACCAAATGTTCTCTGCTTGGAATATAATATCCATCGAATTCCAAGATGTTATTGATTCCTTTATAATTAATCACCAATCTTGGTTTTCCTCTTTTTATTTCTCCATGGTTGCGGACTAGGAATCCCGGGCTACTGTATGGAGATACGCCTGCTTCAATTAACTTAAAGTCCATGTGTTCCTTAAGTATTTGTTGCATATCCTTTCGATCTTCTTGATTCATAAGGATAGGCTTATATCTGACAAACTCATTTTCTTTTCCGGTTTTCACCTTCAAAGATGCTTTGAGCTCATTCTTGTCCCACCATACTAGAGGATCTTCATTGAAATTCTTTTGAATATTTCTTTTGATGTCCTCCAGTGAAATTTGTTCTTCCACGGTGGTGTCTGGTTGTGCACTCGTGTCTAGGGTGGCTTTGAGGAGTTCAATCGTTTGTGATTTAATCCTTTCTTCCTTTCGGCTACCTAAGATTTCGTTTCGTAGTTGGAGAATTGCTTCTCCATACCTTCTTCGATCTTTTATTTTTGGGTGTCGAAGTTTTCCTTCATCACCACGCTTGCTGCGAAAATTAATTGGCATCTTTCTATGGAATGCCTCTCTTAATCACTGGACTATAATCTTATGATCACATGGAGTTGTGAAAATAAGTCTTCTAGTCTCATTTTCTTGTGTAAATATTTTGAACGTCTGTAGGAAATTATTTCCTAACAGAATATCCGCTCCCGTATCATGGAAATAGATTGGTGGAGTTTTAACTTTGTACCACGGAGTACCATTTGCTCCTCCCATCATCATTTTCGCTTGTTTGATCCCTCTTTTAAGGACTAAGATCCTTTTAGAGAAATCTCTTCCCGCTACAGGAGATAGTTCTTCTTCCATTTCTTTTGGGAAGTGACCGCTCGTCGTTAAGCGTCAAATTAAATATTTATTTTTCCTCAACTTTTCTCCACCAACTAGTAGTAGCGATAAGTAAGGGTCGATCCCACGAGGAGTGTGGTTTAGATTGTGATAGTTCGTATTTTATTTAAACAAATAAACGGGATGAGAATTGTAAACTAATCTAAGAGAACCAAATAAATAACCAAAGAATTTAAATAACGAAATAAATTAATTAAGCTCCCAGTCCTAGTTCCGTTTCCACCCTCGTTCCACTTATTTAACCAATCACAATATCATAATCCACTCATCAAATGCGACTAAAAATCCTAAGTAGCAATAAGCTCTGCTACTCGAATTTGCCCTTATAGTTTACTCAATTAAAATAAGCTCTTTAATAGATTATAATTATTGAATAACCTAGAATAAGCTCTCTAGATTCAACTCAACAACAGCATAAATATCTAGGCAAATAGGTTAATCTAAGCAATAAACGCATAAGCTCGGTTTATTCAACCTATGTTGTGTTACCCCTAATGATGCGCGACCATTAGTTACTTCAGAGAAGTCGAAACTACGACAATTACACGGGAAGCAGTTTTCCTTCTAGCAATTGATAACCAAATCCCTAATCTAGGTGATCAAGCCAAATTAAGAATCAAGCAATCATGTCATGAATTTAGCAATCATGATATGTAAACAAGATAACACAAACAATCGCATATGAAGAACGAAAGATAATATTTCATAAATCAATTAAACATAGTTTCACGAGGGTTTCAACATCCCTAGAACTAGATAAAACAATCTACTCACTCATGGAGTTCATAGAATAACAGGAAAATAAAGAAATAAAACATTGTTCTAAGATAGGGAAGAGATAAGAAAGCTTAGATCTTGGATTGTTGGTCTTGGATCTTCAAACTCTTGTTTATTGGGTGATTTGGGATCCCCTCTTCAAGCCTTGGAACCCTAGGATTGTGTCCCAGTCTGTTTTTGACGAGTTTGGGTCGAGTTTATATAGAATTCCTATTTCTTGCCGCCCAAGATTCTTCCTAAAATAACTCGGCCGAGTCGGCGTCGACTGACGCGGACCAGCCTTCGGCGTCGACGCGCATCACCCGCCCGCGTCGTCCTGCATGGGCGTCGACTGACGCCCTCCCAATCAACGCTTCAGAGCATGAGCGTCGACATTGCGTCGACTGACGCCCTGCCAATCTACGCTTCAGAAGTGAGCGTCGACATTGCATCGACTGACGGATCTTCTATCGACGCTTCAGCAGCTTCCTGTCGACATGGCGTCGACTGACGCGCGCACAGCCAGCGCAGCACCGCACATTGCGTCGACTGACGCGAGCCATTCTCGGCATCAACGCGAGCCATCGATGCTACCTCCCTGATTCGCCGATTTCCTCTCGTCGTTTGGTTGATCCTTATCTCTCAACTTTCTTGTAAAACCTCATTCACTTATTATAGCACCAAATACTGCAAAATGGAGAAGAAATATACAATTAGTGCTCCTCCATTCGTAATAGTAAATACGCGAGAAATAAACATATATGAGAATATTAAGCACATAAAAACATAGAGGTTAAACCATTAATTACCGTACAATTTCTCGCTTATCAGGAAGACCTCTGGTTTCGCCGTGCAAATTCCTGCACCTGAATCAATGTAGGCTACGAAGTATTCCGCACGATATCTTGAATATATCATTCCAACGAGAATGTATATGGAGAATGGGCTGGTGCTCATTTAATTCTGTATCTTTTTTTGCCAACCGTAAACTCCATTCCATCTCTTAATCTTTCCCAAGGTTTATGATCCTTGAGGAACTCTATCCCTAGAGTTAGTTGCTCTGGGATTTTTCCTGCACTTCCTTCAATGATTGTTTCAATTTCTCCAATCTTGAGGACTCCTTGATATCTTCCCAGGGAAGGTTGTTGCAGGTGATACAATGCATCACAAGGGAAGATGTTATCCTTTTGAGTGATGTCGAATATTATTTCCACACTTCTCCATCCCTCTGGGCACTTCAGCTCTCCATTAGTCTTGAATACTTCTGGAGCTCGAGTGCTTTGGCTGATTCTTGGACCTTCCCATTGAGGTCCACTAATCATTCTGTCTTGTTGAAAAGACATTCTCCTTGGTTCGATCATGAAGCTCTTGCTTTTATTAAGAACCGGCCGATCTTGAATTCTCATATCAATCTCTCTTATTGTTGGAGATTGCATGATTTCAGGTAAGACTGCCTTTGCTACGTCATCAAAAATCCTTGGTATTTCTATGAACTCTTTTCTCAGGAATACTTCCGAATGATGAGTATTTGAGAGTGCATAGGAAATCTTGTACGTTATTGAGTAGGGTCTATTTCCCTCCATCATCAGGTATGGTCTTTTGAAATCTTGATGAAGGGTAAGAACTCTACTGAAATCTCGATCTGCCAAATTATACGCAATCCTCGGGTAGACATTGAATTCCAGTTTTCCTGCGTATAAACTTCCGGTGATTGCTCCCAGACAAGAATCTTTGAGATTTGAGATTCTTTTATCGAAGAGAGCTAGATTTAATGGCGAATAAACTCCTTCTTTAAAAGTTGATTTTATGATTACTCGAATGGCTCCAATATGGATCCACGAAAGTGTATTTGCCATTTCTCTCCTGAGTGTGCTTTTAATCTCCTGGATTTCTCGGTAGGGGATTAGTTGCATCTCGATCTGGTTTCCTGTATATTCCGTTGGTATCGCGAATTCTCCCGTGGAAACTCTATGGATAATTTGGTGTTTTTGATTTCTTAAACCCAACTTATCAATCGCCTTTTCCATTGCCCCTATTGTAAATCCTTCATACATTTAGAGCTTTGGATCTTCTTTCATTATCCTCATAAGCGTCTTATGAGAAACTGTTGTATATGAGAGGAATCCTGACATATCCTCCCTTACTACTTGTTGAAAAATTATTCTTCACTCTGATTCTGAATATGATTCACTTCCATCTTCGGAGTAAATTTCTTTTTCATAGATGCTTTCATCTGAGGGTATATCCTCAAATTAACATACCTGAACCAGATTTTGGTAATAGACAACTTCTTCGAACTCTTGAGTTGTTTCGAACTGTCTAACGCCTCTTCTTTGATTCTCAGGGCAATCTGTAGAAATATGCCCCTTGACTCCACACGTCCAACAGTTATAATCCTTAAAACTTTCATTAGCTCTGGTGTGAGCTCGCCTAAAAGTTCTTTTTGTTGGTGTTCTACTGGTACTTCCTTGGCTTGAGAACGAACCTCGGCTTCGACTCGGCCCCGTCCTCTGTCCTGACTTGTAGTTTCTGGCCTTTTGTTTTGACCAGAACCTTCTTGGTTTCCATGGAAACCTTCTCTTGTTACTTCGAGCATAAGAATGACTTTTTTCTTTCTTCCGCTTATGTCTCTGTGATTGACCTCCCACTACTGTTGGAATGTCATTCTCAGCACAACATAGAGGAACCGATTTGTTAATTCCTCTTAGTTTCTTGTAATTTTTGTGAAGTGCTGCCTGGTGGCACCACTCTGCTAACTTGATTTTTAGGAAAGACATTCTTCTAGCAACCGTATCCATGTTGGTTGCTGGCTTGTACTCTTGGATCAACATTTCTCTCCACGGACTTGGTATTTTTGCAAAGAAAAGTTGAGCCGCATCTCCATCATTCACCTTGGATTTCCATCGGTACTCGGTGAATAGTTGGATATATTCGTCCACATGACAAATATCTCGTATCTCAAGGCAATAGAGGGCTTGTCGATATTTTTTCTATTTTTCCTCTTCCATTCCCTCGAAATATCCTATGCCGATAAATTGGATTTTGAATAATTTAGCCATATTATCGACGATCCCTTTTAATGATTCTCCAGCTATAACTTCCCTCTTTATATCTTCTCCTGTTAGATCCCATGCGATCTTTATAGATCCTTCAAGGCTCATTTCAAGGAGTAGAATGAACCCTTCTTTCTCTAAACCGAGAGTTCCAGCTGCAATTCGCATTGCAAATGCCCAATCGTCTATTAGTATCTCTCGATTTTTAAAATCTAGAAAGTCCAGATTCAACATTAGTCCATATGGATGTATGGGGTCAAGTTGAGACTTCCCGTATGGCGTGTTGAGAATATTGGGCCTTTGGGAACGTTGTCTGGTGCTTACTATGTTTGTAGGATCTCCTTTTATGGTGAAATCCCCGACATGTGGCATTTGCGCGCCTTGCACTGGTTCATGTGAAGCCGTACTTTCGCCATGATTATAACTTCTTGTTGGTGGAGCGCTTCTTGGTACTAAGGCCGAAGAATCTCCCGAGTTCATTTTTAGATTTGTTGGTGGAGCGCTTCTTGGTACTAAGGCCGAAGAATCTCCCGAGTTCATTTTTAGATCCACAATACCTAATCCGGTGAAGGATTCGATTAGGTCGTTTAAATCTTCCACGTTGACTCTTTCCATTAATTCTTGGGTTGTAATGGAATTCCCTTGATTATGGCCATCATCTTCTCTTCTTCCGTTGGTTGTCTTATAACCTCAGTCGGTTTCCCCTTTTGGTGTAAAAGGGGTTCCATTCCGAAAGTTATACGTCGCCTTCCTCTGGATGCACTTGGTTTGACTTCAAGGCTCTTGACTCGTCTTTGAACATCGATTATGATTTCTCGTGTTTCTTTTTGATGTTCAATTACCTCCTTCATCTTCACCTGGATCTGATGGTCGATGTCTTGTATCATCTTTTGGATTTCTCTAAGATTCTTAGAGGAATCAGATACCTCGCTGCAGTTGGATCTATTGATGGGATTCATGAGCTGTATCCCTATGGTACTTGAGGTCCGTCTTCAATATCTGATTTACCCAAAGGTAACTCAGATGGTATGTCTTTTGTTTCTCGCATTGTAGCAAGGTTTCCTCGCTGGCTCCTGCGAGTCTTCGTGCAACATATTGGTTATCCCAATATGCTACTTTTTCTTTGTGGTCTATCTCGTATATTTCCAATATTTGAAAATGTTGCCTGAAATGAATACATCTCGAACACTTGTTCGCATCCATTTTAGAGATAAATCTCCTCGCCAAAAGTTAATTACATAATTATAATAAATTTTTCTTATAAGTTCTTAATAAACCTAGGCTCTGATACCATTTTCATGGATCGGTTTATCATGGCAATTTTCGGAGTATTCCTTGCTAAGTATTAATTTCAAAGGTACGAAGTATTCACTACATAAACATTAAGTATAAGATATATTGGAAGTAAGTACTCGAATTCTGAACAATAAATTTTGACTTTTCTACACAAAAGGACAAACCCATTAAATAAGGGTAAATTTGGGTTTTTATAAAGAAAGAGAGTGATCATAAAAGTCAAATATACATTGGGGAGTGCAGAATAAAATTATTTGTGTGGGGAGTGGACCACAAATAAAAGAAGTATTAAGAATTTTTCTTCAAAATTCCCAGAATTTAATTGTGATCAAAAAAATATAAAATGCATTAAAAAGTTAGTATATAAATTCAGGTTTGTTATCCAATTTATACATATAATAAATACACCAAATACAACTTTAACTCAAAAGACACGTTCCTTGAGCAGGCTTCTCTTTGAAGCTTCAATCAACTAAAAAGTTGGTGATATAATTGACAGGAGTACGGATTCAATTACAACCGTTTAGAGGCGTCATTATGAAGAGTTGTAATGTTTAGAAATTCTTTGGCAGCAATTAAGCAACACATTTCAACTTAACTTGGATGATCTTTATTGTATTTATTATACTATTATTATTATTATTATTATTATTATTATACAAACTATAATTCCAACTACATATTCAACAAAACTATGAAAGTGAGGACTTGACTTGTGAAAAATTGAAATACTTTAATGTTCAAATGCGATGACATTTGATATCTCTGTCGCTACTCACTAACAAAATCCAAATATTAAGCTGAGGACAGAGTGCCGTTGATTGATGAGGGTTCGGAACAATACTTTTTGGATCTATAGTAAACTTTCAAATTGACCCCTCAAACGCTGCCAGTAATCACATCATCTTGTCTTGTTTTTGTGATATGTCACTAAAAATCCATACGTGATATATGTGATTATTTATGGTAAATGATCACATTTTCTGAGAGGGGTATTTCTTCTGGGAGGTGAGCGAGCTGGTTGGTTTCTTATAGGAGGTGAGCGAGCTGGTTTGAAGAGAAGCGACCTGGAGTATGAGGATGAGTTCTCATATAGGGTCGCGACCTCTTATGATTGAATTAGTTGCACGTTGTTTGATAGCTCGGTCATGGGCTTTATAAATATCAGGCCCAAATGGCCTCATATGGATGGTCTTATGGGATCCCGGCGAACTGTATGTAAAGAATAACAGACCCAAGCCTATTCTGATAATTTAAGTATATATGAGGAATCCTAATTCTAAGTCAGTCATGATATTTATGGAATTGTGGTGGGAGAAAGAAACCCTGGCTTGGGGAGCACTTCTCTTGTCTCTATAAAAAGGGGTGCATACCTCTTGTTGGGTATGCTCGACGTCCGGTACCCGCGGATTTTCACGACAACGGAAGCGATTTCAAATCGTCGAATTATTGATAAGGCCCGGACAGCAGCAAGCTGTCCGTAATTAGCCAAATTCGAAGACTGCTCCAATCCTCGGCCTGCTCCCTCTGTAATGTGGCAGCCCTGTTTTCGGCCCGGCCCGAATCCTTGACAGCAGCCAGCTCCAGCCCAGCAGCAATCAGACACCGAGTCTCTCGTCTTCACTCCAGATCTCCAGCAACCTCCGACAGCTCCCTGAAACACAAGAAGCAACGATCAATAGAAGACGAAAGGGGAAAACATCAAATAAAAGGACTACAAAGAATAAACTGATAAAATAAACTAGAACGAGAAACCCCATTTCCAGTGAGGTCGCCGGAACAGGGCAGGTCATAGATCTGAGAACCGGCTCAGATCTTCACAAAGCGGCCCCCTTTTTACACAGAAGTAAACCGGCTCCACGGAATCCCAAAACCACCACCGGCAGCAGCTGGTAGCTCCTCGGACAACGACCCAAGGCGGCGCACCGGAACCCCCGTTGACTCAAACCCCAGCCCCAAGCTCACAAGAACCTCACTCTCAAGATGATCACGATATCTTCAATCACACAGGCTGAATTTTCCGGCAAGGAAGGGAAAAACCAGAGAGAGAAGACCAAAAGATCGAGAGAGAGCAGTCAAAGAGAGAGGTGGAGAAAACCAGAGTGAGTGCTAGGGTTTCGGGTGTGAGGGTTATAAGGGTGGATCAACGGTCCAGATGCGAATAAGGGAGATGGGTGGCCAGGATTAAAACCCAAGGCGGATGCGGATCGCCCGACCCGGTTGGACAGGGTCGTTGACTTGGGCTGCCAGCTGATGGGCTGCAGTAATAGGCCGGGCAAACAAATTAATTCAGGGACATAACTTGGGCCATAATTATAACAATCTCCACCTTGGCCCAAAAAACCAGTTTACTGCTTAGGGTGGCCTTTGGATTTCATCATCGCCGTATGGCCCTTTTTTTTTCTTTTTCTTCTTTCACCTCCAAGGTACCTGTTCTCACACAAAAGTTAGTAATAGGAAAAAAAACACAAACTTATAGCCAACAGAGCAGGTTATAATAAAACAACACAAGCCCAAGAGAGCCTAATCATAAGAATCAAAATTTAGAGTTTCAAGACAAGACTCGAACTTTTCAACGGGCAGACACTTGGTTCCCATATCAACGGGATTCGATTCAGAAGGATTTTTTTCAAGAAGAACTATACTTTCCGAATTGAAAAAAAAAAAAGAATACTTGCTTTTTGTTTACAAAAAAAGTAAGATACTCAATTTGCGACCACATCTCGAATAAAATGATACTTCACATCAATATGTTTAGTTCGATCTTGAAAAATAGGATTCTTAGCCAATTGTATAGCGGACTGACTGTCAGAAAATACTACAACATTACCTTCCGGAATACAAATTTCAGAAAGCAAACCTTTTAGCCATAAGGCTTCTTTGAACGCCTCAGTAATCGCAACATATTCAGCTTCGGTAACCTACAAGGCAACCACACATTGTAACTGCGATTTCCAACTAATGCACGAGCCACATAAAGTAAACACATAAGACGTAGTCGATTTTCTATTGTCCCTATCATTAGCATAGTTAGAATCCACATATCCTTTCAAAATACAATTTTCAGACTTAGAAAATTTCAGATCAAGATTAACGTGTTTTAAATAACGGAGCAACCATTTAACAGCTTCCCAATGAATCTCACCAGGGTCAAACATATACCTACTCAAGCAACTCACAGAATAAGGAATACCGGGCCTAGTACTAACCATTAAATACATAACAGAACCTATATCACTAGCATATGGCACGTTTTTCATGTATTCAATATCTTCTTCATGAGTGGGAAACTGTTGTTTACAAAGCAGAAAATGACCAGCAAGAGGAACATTAACTAGTTGGGCATCCGACATAAAAAATTTACTCAAAATCTTCTCAACATACGAAATCTGATTCAAGAAAATTGTCGAACATTTTCTATCTCTCACAATGTTCATGCCAAGAATCCTTTTTGCATCTCCTAAATATTTCATGTCAAATTTAGCACTTAGACAACTTTGCACATGCTCGATAGACTTAATGCAAGAACTAATTAACAGCCTGTCATCAACATATATCAACAAGAAAATAGGCACCTCAGCATCAACTTTAAAATACAAGCAAGTATCAAATGAATTTCTTCGGAATTTTAAAGAAAGCATGCACTCGTCAAATTTCTTGTTCCATTGTTTAGGAGATTATTTTAAGCCATACAAGGATTTCTTAAGCAAACATACATGATCAGACTTCGATTTATCAACAAAACCATCAGGTTGACGCATATATATTTTTTCATCCAAATCGCCATGCAAAAACGCAGTCTTAATGTCCATTTGTTTTAATTCCCAATTAAACTGAGCACATAATGCAAGCATGATTCTAACAGTAGTAAACTTCCCAACAGCAGCAAAGATTTCGGTATAATCTATCCCCTCCCTTTGAGTAAATCCCTTAGCAACTAAACGAGCTTTAAACCTAATAGACTCACATTCATCCTTAACCTTAACAACCATTTGCAATGAACAACAGAGCAATTATCAGGTTTTGGCATAAGAATCCACGTATTGTTAACATGCAAAGAATTCCTTTCCCCATTCATCGCATTTAACCATTCAACAGAGTCCAAAGATTTCAAAGCATCGTCATAGGACTTAGGTTCACTACTATCAATAGAATCAAATACACTACAAGCAAAGGAAGCCATATGATAATCATTAAACTTAGAAGGTCGATTAACAACGTTCCTTCTAACCCTATCTCTAGCAAGTTGATAACCTTCTAAAGACTCATTTTCAGGCATATTATCAATAGGCACATCATGCATAGTAGTAGCATCAGAACTTTCAGCAATTAAATCAGCATTTTCAGCAGGCAAATTAGGCGAATCAACATGTAAATCAGTTAAAGTTTCAGTTTCAGCATGCATATCATCATAATTAATTAAACTGGGTGATTGCTCCACCTTACTCGGAGCCGTATCAGATTCATGAACAGGCATATGAACAGACTAACAAGGAAACTCAGATTCATTAAAAGTCACATCATGACTAATCACGACCTTAAAACCGGGTTCACTACACCCTCGGAATAACCCAGAAAAACACATTTTTTCGACCGAGGTTCAAGTTTATCACCCTTTTGATGAACAAATGCAGCACAACCAAAAACTTTTAAATTTAAGAAATCAATCTTACGACCGGACCACACATGCTCAGGACACTTACCATTCAAAGGCACGGAAGGGGATCTATTTATCAAATAAGCAGCAGTTAAAACAGCTTCACCTCAAAACTTTTTAGAAAGACCAGAACAAGTAAGCATACATCTAACTCTTTCAAACAAAGTCCGATTCATACGTTCCGCAACCCTGTTTTGCTGAGGAGTATACGGAATGGTTTTGTGTCTTTGAATACCAGAATCAACACACAATTTATCAAATAAAGTGTTGCAAAATTCAAGTCCATTGTCCGTTCGAAGAATTTTGATTTTCTTACCAGTTTGGTTTTCAATTAAAGTTTTCCAAGACTTAAAATTTTCAAACACATCAGATTTATGTTTTAAAAGAAAAACCCAAACTTTTCTAGAAAAATCATCAATCACAGATAGGCACCTTGGGTGGGTTCTCTAGTTGGACCCCACACATCAGCATGCAAATATTCAAGTATTTCAGTGCTTTTAGACCTATTGTGATATGGGAAAATGGGGAATTGCACTTTATGCTGCTTTCCTAACACGCAAGAGTCACAGAACGGCATACAAGACAGTTTATCATTACTAAAACAGCCAGATTTATGTAGAATATCAAGACCCTTACCACTCATATGACCTAACCGCTTATGCCACAAATCGGTTTTGTCCACTTGGACAGCATTAACAGAGTTAGAAATAGCATTAGACTCAGCAACACAAACATACAAATTATTACGTTTGACATCTTTGAAAATCACAAGAGACCCTTTCAAAATTTTCATCAAACCCTTCCCCCAACGACCCTCAAACCCATCATCTTCCAACGCAACACATGAAATCAAATTATTGCACAAGTCAGGCACATGTCTAACATTTCTCAAAGTCACACCATTACCAGAATCAAATTTCAGATAACCGACACCAGCAACTTGACACATTTTCTCATTAGCCATAGACACAGACCCATGCGACACTTCCTTATAATTTGAAAATAATTTTCTAAATGGAGTCATATGGAATGTGCAAGCAGAATCAACAAGCCACTCATTTTCGCATGCAGAAAATGACGACACAGAATTCACAACATCAACAGTTTCAATGACCATATAGACATCACCATTATTTTTACTACTCGAAGCCATATTAGCCTGGTCATTTTGCTGGTTTTTGAGATTTTGGTTTTTATTTTTCTTAGGCAAAGGACACTCATGAATGTAATGACCCGTTTCACCACAATTATAACATTTCCGGTTCTTAGGCCTAGACTGAGACCTAGACTTACTTTTGCCTTTCTTTTTGTAAAATGTTTGGTTATTTTAGTCGGAAGAAGATTTTTGGTTTTGAAAGCGGCTTCGAGATCTTCCTCTAACAAAATTAACCTCACCGGAACTCCTGGACCCTCTATTGGTTTTCAAATCCAATTCCTTGCTTTTTATACCATTAACAACAGTTTCAAGACTCACATTATCACGACCATACTTTATGGCAGATTTAACATCAGAGTAAGAGTCAGGTATAGCATTTAAGAGAACAATAGGAGTGTAATCATCAGTATTTTTATCACCGGTTTATTTAATATCTTGCACAAGTTTGGTAAATTAATCAAGGTTATCATCAACGTGTCAAGACAAATCAAGTTTAAAGCGAAAAAACTTTTCAAGTAAAAACAACTTGTTTGGCAAAGAGGTTTCGGTATATAACTCCTCAAGTTTTTCCCATAACTCTTTTACCGTATTAAGTTTACCAACTTTACGCAAAATAGAATCAGACAAACTTTAAATAATTGAAGAGTAAGCATACTCATCCATTTCAAGATATGTTTCTGTAATTTCTCCCGAAAAACCACTTATCGTTTTGAAACCCTTTTGCTGAATTAAAATCCCTTTCATTTTGTGTTGCCAAATAGCAAAATCTGTTTTACCGTTAAACGGAGGTAAGTTAAAAGCAGACGTCGAAGACATTTTTGAAAAACACACAAGTTTAAAAAAAAAATTAAGATGACACTCGACAACGAGTTACACACATGCAACACAACAACAAATGACAGAAGAGTGCGAAAACGTAAGCAAATAACTTAAACAACAGATCACACAAAGCAAGCAAGTCACAGAGACGAATTGTACAAAATGATTAAAACAGCAGATCAATAGTAAGACACATGCAAGAAGCACAAAACAAGAGCACTTAGCAAATCAAACGACTAGCCTAAATCTAACCTAAATCTATCAGCTATGCCTCAAACAGTTCATAACCCGCGACCAGCGGTATTTATCTACGAAATTTAAAACAGAGAGGTACAAGCCATTTTACCAGAGCGGGATCCTACGTAGGGACCCCAATCCACCGGAGCGGTGGACATCGAGCTCTCTGATACCACTGTTGGGTATGCTCGACGTCCGGTACCCGCGGATTTTCACAACAACGGAAGCGATTTCAAATCGTCGAATTCTTGATAAGGCCCGGACAGCAGCAAGATGTCCGTAATTAGCCAAATTCAAAGAATGCTCTAATCCTCGGCCTGCTCCCTTTGTAATGTGGTAGCCTTGTTTTCAGCCCGGCCCGAATCCTTGACAGCAACCAGCTCCAGCCCAGCAGCAATCGGACACCGAGTCTCTCGTCTTCACTCCAGATCTCCAGCAACCTCCGGCAGCTCCCTGAAACACAAGAAGCAATGATCAATAGAAGACGAAAGGGGGAAACATCAAATAAAAGGACTACAAAGAATAAACTGATAAAATAAACTAGAATGAGAAACCCCATTTCCCGTGAGGTCGCCAGAACAGGGCAGGTCGTAGATCTGAGAACCGGCTCAGATCTCCACAAAGCCGCCCCCTTTTTACACAGCTGTAAACCGGCTCCCCGGAATCCCAAAACCACCACCGGCAGCAGCTGGTAGCTCCTCGGACAACGACCCAAGGCGGCGCACCGGAACCCCAGCCCCAAGCTCACAAGAACCTCACTATCAAGATGATCACGATATCTTCAATCACACAGGCTGAATTTTCTGGCAAGGAAGTGAAAAACCAGAGAGAGAAGACCAAAAGATTTAGAGAGAGCAGTCAAATAGAGAGGCGGAGAAAACCAGAGTGAGTGCTAGTGTTTCGGGTGTGAGGGGTTCTAAGGGTGGATCAACGGTCCAGATGCGAATAAGGGAGATGGGTGGCCAGGATTAAAACCCAAGGCGAATCCAGATCGCCCGACCCGATTGGACAGGGTCGTTGACTTGGGCTGCCAGCTGATGGGCTGTAGTAATGGGCCGGGCAAACAAATTAATTCAGGGACATAACTTGGGCCATAATTATAACACCTCTCTTTATTTTTATGTTGTTCATCCTACGCTAGCATTGGCGTTGGGAGCTCTAAGTTGTTTCATGACGGATTGATCTCTCAAATTATCTCTCACACTATCTGACTTAAGCATCGGAGGACCTTCGCCGGGGTCGTCCCCCGCCTTGGTTGAAGGTGTTGTTTTGCAGGATCGGTTAGGTCGCCAGGAGGGTTTTTTGAGGCTTATCAGGTCGCTGTGATGGATCCTGAAGTTGTTTCAGGTCGCGGATCTCGGATTTGAGGTTAGTACCCCCAATTCTGTAAGAAGAAGAATCTGGTCTTCAATATTTTACGTTGGAGGGAAGATAAGTTAAAAAGTGAGCATTATGGAGCGACGTTATATAAAAGGATGTGGTTTTGGAACCTTTAGGTCCAAAATTGTGGTGGAAGAATATTAAATTGGGCTCTACTTTGTAAATCTTTATAAGATCATATATTCTACAATGATGCAGCAGAGTTCAGAGGAAATCGATTAAGAGGCAGTTGATGTTTTGTGCTGACGGTAATAAAGAAGGGATGGAAAGGTAGGTTCAAGCCGCTATGTACCAAATCTTCGAATAAGGTGAGATTGTTTTCTAGAGATTGTTGGCTTTGTCTAATTGATTAGGCCAATAATATTGAACCCAACTCATGGTTGAAGTAGATTTGTTAGTTTGAATTGTTTCAAACCATTCTTTATGAACGACGAGAAGGAAGATTTAGTTGATTGTTTGGTTCTTCAAGGGATGTTGTGAAGATAGGATTATGGTAAATAGGAGATAGGAGAGGCGATGTCCTTGCTCAATAGTATGATAGGTTTTGGACATTTGAATTATTTAGCGACATGCTTGGTATTTAAGTATCGAAGAGAGAAAGAAGCAAGTGGAATCAGAATTTGGGGTAAGTATTCAAATAAAAAACATATGAGAAACTAAGGAGACATACCCATGACTGAGGAGGGTTTGTTTTGAGTTATATGATACATTTCGGAAGGAAGAAAAGCAGTAATCTCCTGAAAAATCTAGTAGTGAAGGTCATGAGCAGTGTATTGAAAATAAAGTCTTAGGTGTCTTATTTATATAAAGACATATTAAGCGATGGCCTAATATCTTCAGTTTCGGATAATTGGATTTATTAGGCATTATGTGATTTTGAGTGCGTGTTCGCATCTTTTGTCGCCTTACAAGATTGCATTGTTTTAACTTTTAGTGTGTATGCCAATGTGACTTGGATATTTGGACCTTTTATGATGGCTGTGGGGTTGAAAATTCTTTTTAGTTTACTTTAATTTCTCTTTTTCCTCGATTGAGAAGAGTAGGGGGCTCTTGATGTGACTAATAATGTTAGCTTGATCAAAACGGCTTGAGCCAAATGGACACCTTACTGAGCTAGCATCCCTAACTTGGAGTGTGCGGGAGCCCTACCTGATCAAGTAATATATTTTAGTTCTAAATATATGAGAAGTTGAACTAATTGATGTTATCCTTTAGCCCGGAGTGCGTTGGAGGACCGAACTAATTAATACTAGCTCGACCCAGTGAGTAGACGAGCTCAGCCTGATGAAAAGCTATCTCGGTGCATGAATTGTTCGCATTCAAGGCCCACCTTCTATTAGGACTTGAGGAGAGAATTCGTAAAAGAGTCATGAGGGAAGGGTTTCATCTTTTGGTATGAGAATACTTAGTTTCCTTATAATGATCATAATTCCTTACTATGGAACAAGTTTTTACTTCTTATAAATAGGGACTCAGTCGTTTATTCTAAACTACAATCTCTTTACATACTTTACGCATATATTTGAGTGATTTTTAATTCTGATTTGAGCGTCGGAGTGTCTACACCGAGAGCGCCCCGGTGCCTTGTTTTGTAAGTCGATTTATCTCTAGCTGAGTCTCCCATCAGATTGGAAAAAGCTAAAGGAAGAGGTCGGACGCCCGCTCAATCCAAGTCTTGAGGCTTTCAACTATTTTTGGACTCTATGTTGGAATCGACAAGTTCGTTTCTTTTGCAGTAGGAAACGACGCAACAAGTTAAGGTTATGGGTTGGTGCATTAAACCGTGTGATGACACTATTACTTGGAGCAAACTGAGGTTATGGGAGTTTAAATATTATGTCGATGGAGCCATTTTCAGCCATACTTGTAAAATTGGTTTTGAGTGTATTGTGAGGGATTCTAATAAGGCTAAGCCCAAGTGGAATTATCATTGACTTTGTATTTTTAGTATATATCTTTACGATTGTATTTCATTGTTTATCTCCCTTAATTAGGGTGATTTGTTGTATGGCTGTAAATGTTATTATTATAAATATAACTCCTATACTCACAAATTGATTCATTGGTGATTCTAATAATTTCCTTTTTATGGTACCAGAGCACCATTCCTGAAACCTAATTTTTTTTTCTCCTCTCCCACACGCCTGCTGCAACCCAGTCCCGTCTCTTCTTCTCCATTGTCTCCTTTGGTTTATTCTTCAATGGCTGCATCTTCTAACGATCTTCTTCCTATGACAACGATGATCAACATGGTTGCGGCTATCAAGTTGATCCCCATAAATTAACTTCCTTGGCGATGTCAAATCGAGCACATGGCGGAGTGTTTTGATCTAATGGGATTTCTCGATGGTTCCGTTACTGCACCATCTCCTACTGTCTCATCTAAGGCAAGTTCTCAATCGCCCAATCTGGAATATATGGCCTGGAAGACGAAGAACAGGAAGCTACTTAGTGTTCTCTATACCTCTCTATCTGAGGAAGTCGCGTCGGAGGTTATTGACTCCTCCACCTCGTGCGATACGTGGGTAACTCTGGAAGGGGTATTCTCATAGGTCTCGTGCCAACATCATCTCCGTGAGGAACTTTTTTCTCTGCGATGGGGTAGTTCTCCTGTGACAGATTATGGTAAGCGATTTAAACTTCTCTGTGATCAACTAAATGCTATTGGTCGACCAGTGGATGAAACCAACAAGAATCACTGGTTTCTGCGCAGACTTGGTGTACAGTTTGCTGGATTCGCGGACACGCGCATGGTGCTCATGCTTATTCTTGCCTTTCGGGACTTATTACACCAGGCACAGCAATATGATCTTATGCTTCGATCCATGGAAGGCTCCACGACTCCAGTGGCGTTCGCGGCTGACCAGCGGTCTTCAACAAATCGTGGCCAACAATCAAACTTTCGTAGGCACTCCAATAATAACTTTCACTCGTCGGGTAATTCGGTTGGACGTGGCCAGCATGTCCACAACTGTGGCTCCTCTTCTGGTGGTCAAGGTTCGAACAATGGGGGGCACAAATCCTATATCCCTCAATGTCAAATTTGTCGTGGGGATCACTATGCAAATAAATGCCCTCAATTTCTGCGCGCTCGTGAGGACACTTCTCAGGCAAACTTGGCACAAGCATTCTCATCCTCTTGCAATATTTCGGACTCTAATTCAGATTGGTATCTTGATTCGGGGGCTTTCTCTCATATAACCAACAAATCCTCTACTCTGGACGCTTATGAGCCGTATTCGGTTAATGGTTCTATCATTTTTGGCAATGGTCAATCTTTAAATATCTCGCATATTGGTTCTTGTGAATTGTCTGCAAATGTTAAATTATTGGATGTCTTGGTCGTGCCTCATGTCACCAAAAATTTACAATCCATCAGCAAACTTACCTCTGATTTACCTGTTCATGTCGTATTTTCCGATAAGTTTTTTACGATTCAGAATCGGGTGACAAAGAAAGTTCTGGCTCAGGGAAGGTGTGATAAGGGACTTTATTTGCTTGATAAGGGTGTTCCGGCGTTAGTAGCGGCCGTTCGGGACAAAGTTTTGAAAGCTAGTTTTGACTTGTGGCATTTACGCTTGGGGCATGTCCTATTTTCCATTATTTCATTATTAAATAAATCTGGACATTTATCTGTTATTTTTGTGTTACCGAATCCTAGTATTTGCTCTTCCTGTTAGTTGGCAAAGAGCAAGAAACTGTCATTTTCGTTGAATGAAAAATGTACTACCAATGTTCTTGATTTAATACATTGTGATTTGTGGGGTCCAACACCTATTACTACATCTGATGGTTTCCGTTACTATGTTGTATTTGTGGATGATTTCTCTCGTTTTTCATGGATTTATCCGTTATGCACTAAGAATGGATTTTTTGATGTGTTGGTCCCCTTTCATGCCTTTGTCTGTACTCAATTCTCCCGAAAAATCAAGGTCTTTCAAAGTGATGGTGGAACTGAATTTGTAAACTCAAGAGTGCGTGACTTCATCACCTCACATGGCATTCATCATAGGCTTTCATGTCCCTACACGCCTCAGCAAAATGGTAGGGCTGAGCATAAGCACCGTCATATAACTGAAACAGGATTGTCCATGTTATTTCATGCTCATGCTCCTGCGTCTATTTGGTTCGATGTATTTTCTACTGCTGTGTTTGTCATTAATAGGCTGCCCTCTACACTGTTACATGACGTTTCACCTTTTCAGCTTCTCTTTGGGCATGTTCTGAATTATGAAATTTTTAAACCGTCTGGATGTCGTGTATTTCCATATCTTCGTGATTATGCAGCTAATAAACTGGAACCTCGCAGTCGTCCTTGTATCTTCATGGGTTATAGCAGCATATACAAGGGTTATCGCTGTTTTGATCCTGACTCGAATAAGGTCTTCACTACTTGCCATGCACAATTTGACGAGCAATGTTTTCCCTTCTCCAGAACTCCGTCAGCTACTTCGATGACGGATTTGGACTTCTCTATTTTTTCGGATATCAATAACGACATACTGCGTGCTACTTTTCCGCCTGGCTTTCAACCCATTTGGCCTGATTCCATCACTGCACCAACCCGCATCGTCTCGGATGATCCGGATGAACTGCAGCTCCCTTCCCCATGTGCTCCGGTTCAAGACCATCATTCTTCTACGTCTCGCTCAGTACTTATCGAGGACACTCTACCTCCAGAGACAACAAGTGTGGCTCCACCCGTTTCCGTACCATCTTCTGAACGACACTCCATGGTCACCAGGGCACGGGCTGACATCTTTAAGCCTCGCTATCCGGTAGATCTAACAACCACTGCTCTCCTATCTGCTCTTATTACCACCTCTGAGCCACGTGGGTTTAAATCTGCTGCTAAGCATGCTAAGTGGCTCGCTGCCATGCAAGATGAGGTTGATGCTCTTCGTTCGAACAACACTTGGACTTTGGTGCCACGTCTGTTGTTGGTTCGAAATGGGTTTTTCGTACGAAGTTTCATGCTGATGGTTCTATTGAGCGTCATAAAGCTCGTCTTGTTGCTCAAGGCTTTACACAAATTCCTGTCACAGATTTTCATCATACTTTTAGTCCGGTTGTTAAGGCTGCTACCGTCAGGATTATTTTGTCCATTTCTATTCAGCACAAGTGGCATCTTCATCAACTTGATGTCAAAAATGCCTTTCTTCACGGTGTTCTTGACAAACCTGTATTCATGGCTCAACCTCCTGGCTTTGTTGATCCCCATTTTCCTAATTATGTTTGTCAGCTGAAGAAGGCGATATATGGTCTGCGTCAAGCCCCTTTTGCCTGGTTTCAAAGATTCAACACTTTTTTATCTAGTCTCAGCTTTATTCAAAGTCGGTGTGACTCATCTCTCTTTCATTTCCACAAAGGTACATCTATTATTTATTTGTTACTTTATGTGGATGATATTATCATTACCGGCAATGATCCCACTATGCTGCGCCACTATGCTGCAAAAATTTATATCCCGTACACACCTTGAATTTGCCATTAAGAATCTCGGTCGCCTCAATTATTTTCTTGGGCTTGAGGTTTCGTATACCCCCACTGGCTTATTCGTTAGACAGGCCAAATATGCCCACGATATTCTTAAACGTGCTGAATTATTTGATGCTAAGCCTATTTCGACTCCCTTGGCGGTAGGGAATCCCTTCTCAGTGATGGTGCTCCATCTCGTGATCCTACTCTGTACAGGTCTCTCGTTGGAGCTCTTCAATATTTGACAATTACTCGTCCGAATCTCTCTTATGCTGTCAATTCAGTTAGTCAATTTCTACACTCGCCTACAGACGATCATTTTTTGGCAGTAAAGAGAATTTTACGCTATTTCAAGGGTATGGTACACTTTGGCCTTTCTTTTAACAGAGGTTATGCTTTTTCCATTATGGGCTATTCCGATGCCGACTGGGCTCGTTGCATTGAGACTCATCGCTCCATTTATGGGTACTCTATTTTTCTTGGGGGGAATCTTGTCTCTTGGAGTGCTAAGAAACAACCCATCATTTCTCGCTCTAGTTGTGAGTCTGAGTATCGTGCTATGGCTAATGCAGCGGCTGAACTAGTTTGGGTTATGAATTTACTACATGAGATTCGATCTATTCCATCTTCTAAGCCCATTCTCTTGTGTGATAACAAGAGTGCCATCTTTCTTAGTCAAAATTTGGTGGCCCACAAGTGAGCCAAGCACATTGATCTTGATTATCACTTTATTCGTGAATTAGTCTTATCCGGTAAGCTTATCACGCGTTTTGTTCCATCTCATCTCCAGCTCGCTGACATTTTCACAAAGAGCTTACCACGTCCGGCTTTCGAGTTTCTTCGTTCCAAGCTTTCCGTTTGTCTTCATCCCATGCAGCGCTTGACGAGGGGTAGTAAGGCTAAGCCCAATGGGCATTATCATTGACTTTGTATTCTTAGTATATATCTTTACGATTGTATTTCCTTGTTTATCTCCCCTAATTAGGGTGATTTGTTATATGGCTGTAAATGTTTTTATTATAAATATAACTCCTATACTCACCAATTGATTCATTGGTGATTCTAATAATCTCCTTTTCAGATTCTATCTAGGCTTTTATTGATACTAAGAGAGTTGTCTATTGAACACCTGCTGATCTGGCACTAGCTGAGGGAATGGGAATCAGAGAAGCTCTTAGTTGGATAAAAAAATCATGTTGTAATGATTTCCATTGAAACTGATTAACGAGTAATATTCGAACTATAAGAGAATTTTCTTCTAGTAAATTATTAGAGAATTCTCTTCTAGTAATTCTTACTTTAAACGTTTTATTGATTTTTTTTTAAATATTCTTAAGAAATTTTGATTGGTGTCGTGTGTTTTTATTAGAAAGTTAACGCATCGGGTTGCTCATATTCTTGATAAAGCAACAAATTCTCTATTTAGCACTGTTTCTTGAGAAGTTAACCCCCTCCCGTCATTTGTAATATGTTTCATTTGAATTCGAGTGATCAATGAAAGCTTTTACATTTCTAATAAAAAATACTCTCTCCGTCTCGTTCTATTTGTCGCAATTTGAAATTTTTTTGGTCCCATTCTATCTGTCGCATTTACATTTTAAAGATATATTTATTGTTGTTTTTTATTTTCCTAATAAGAATTAAATATTAATTACTACTTTTACTCATAAATTTATTATTTCACGCTTTTAATTAATTTAAATAAAGGAATATTATGATCATTCGATACCTATAATTACAACACCAATTATTTTTTCTAAATTTTCGTGAAATGATCAACTACGACCGGGATTGGGGGAATAATAACAATCGGACGAGAGTTAAAAATATTCAAACTGGTTTATAGAGTAGCGATATGAAGTATGAGGGAGAGATCTCGTATAGGGTGGCGATCTCTTATGGTTTATTAACTCAGCGTTATCTGGTAGCTCGGTAATGGGCTTTGTAAATATTAGGTCCGAATGGGCTAATATGGATGGTATTGTGGGGTCCCGGCGAGTTATGTTAAAAGAATCACAGGCCCAGGCCTATTCTGGCTATTTAAGCTAGAGATTCATTATTTATGGGAACTTAGCATACAAGAGAAATCATAATTCTAAGTCGGTCATGGTATTTATGGAATTATAATGGGAGAAGGAAACCCTGGCTTGGGAACACTTCTCTTGTTTATATAAAGGGGTTCAGGTCTCTCTTTATTTCTAAGTTGAATACTACGTTTTGAGATCTCGAAATATCTCTCGCACTATCTGACTTAAGCATCGGAGGATCTTCGCCGGGGCCGTCCACCGCCTTGGCTGAAGGTATTATTTTGCAGGATCGGCTTGGTCACCAGGAGGCTTTTCGGGGATCAATCAAATCATTGTGACGTTATCTATTACTATTCAGGTCGCTGATCTCAGATTTGAGGTTGGTACCCTCTATTCTTGGTAACCCGTCTTTTTGGTTTTATCAAGTGGCGCCGTCTGTGGGAAAGAGGGACATCGAGTCCTTGAGCAAAAGACATGAGAAAATTTGCAAGCGCAATATGAAGGAAAGAAACATACTACCCAAGGTCTTGGATTTCGGTCCTGGATCAAGCAAGTCGAAGAAAAAGAACAAGACGGGGGAGATCGATAAAGGAGAACAAACGAAAGATGGGCTAACACGTCCACTAGTGCCTCCCCTAGGAGGACCGACGATTCAGAATCTAGCCGGAACACCACTGCCCTCGCCGGAGAAATAGAAGGAAAAGGGACCTTAAGGAGAAGAGCAAGTAAAAACATCAGAAGTTATTGCACATAAACCATTCTACATAGGGACAAAGGAGTGGAAAGAGTTACCCAAATATAAGCCTTGTCAAATAAATAAAGGATTCTTGGAAGGGCTTATGGATTTTATACCTCCGGAAAAATAGGAGGATCTAAGCAAATACCTGGCGGGTGAGTTGGGTGCAGTAAAGGAAAAAGCTGGTATCGGATGGTGGGCGTGGGGAAAAATCGGTAACAAGAAAGTCAAAACAAAGTAGAGGATCTCTGTCATGGAGGTCGTCTCACGGAAAAAAGGGAAGCTTGAGCAAGCAGAAATATGTGGATATTTTCAGTTCTACCTCGTCTTCAGGATCCCATGCTCACAGGTATAAATAAAAGAGAGGGAGGAAGTTGAGAGTAGGGCGGAGACATTATAAACATCGAGGTCAGCGGTATAGCATGCATACTAGTGAAAGTGGAACGGAAACCTCAAGCGCGGATGGTGAATCCAGGGAAGAATCTCAAGAAAGTCGAGGCCGGTATCATGAGGAGAAAGGAGAGAATGAAGTTGGACCGGGGGATAAAGCATTCAGAGATATGCAGGAAGCATTGTTAGCCTTGCAAAGGTAGGTGGCGGGAGAAAAGTTGGACGACGAGAAAGGACATCCTTTTCTGAATGATATATTACGGGCTATGCTACCTAAGAGGTATAAAACGTTGGAGTTTCAGTATCGTGGGGCGACGGATCCAGTAGAGCACGTATAGATTTTTGAGAATGAGATGATTTTACATGGATACACGGATGTTGTGGCATGCCGGGCCTTTGTATCTACCTTGAGGGGAATCGCCCAAAGATGGTTTCATCAATTGGCGAAGCAAAAAATTACCAGCTCTCGGGTGCTGCGAGCAACCTTTTTGAAGCAATTCTCCAGCGTGAAGCAAAATATAAAGACTACACATTCACTCTTTACAATGCTGCAGCGACCAGATGAAAGTTTGAAACAGTATATCAACAGGTTCACTAGTGCCACGCTGGAGGTACCCACTGCTACATATGAAATGAAGGCAGGGGCATTACATCAGGGATTAAGGAGAGAGGGTTTACGCAAATCTTTGGTTAAGAAAGTGGCGCGGACATACGATGAGGTTTTGGAGAGGTGTAATAAATATATACAGTTAGAAGAAGCTGAGGAGGAGCATTGTGTACGATTTGGTGGGGAGGTCGCGGAGACCGGAGGAAGTATATCGAGGAGGGAGATCAAAAGGGAGCCCAGAAGTATAGTACACGGGCTCCTAACCCCGGGTCCTGGGTCCAGAGTAAAGCTTGAGTTAGATATGAGAAACTGGAGGGACGAGGATTTTACACCATTGATCTATCCTCGGGATAAGGTGTTCACTATCATGGAGCGTCTGATACCTAATGAAATAAAATGGCCAGAGACTCGCACGCAGCTTCCTACTAATCCCAAGTCAGATTTCTTTTGCATGTTCTATAATAATTATGGTCATTCTATGGAGAAGTGCAGGTATCTTAAGGAGGAAATCGAAAGGCTTATAAAACCTGGACATTTGAAAGAAGTCATATACAAAGATAGAGAGCCGAGGGAGCCAAGGCAAACATTGCCTCCACTACCGCCGAGAGAACCACCTCAAAACAAGGCTGAAAGGTGTTTTGCATGTAATTGTGGTATTTTTCTCGTATTCTTAATTAGGATCTTATGATGATTTTCGTAGTTCTTTATCAAGTTTCGTTAGGTTTTTCGTTTGTTTTCTCGTTGTGTTGACTTTCGTGTTTCTTGTTAATTTTACGTTTAATTGTGTTAAATGGTTTCAATTAATTGGAGGTTTGGTGTAATTTTGGATTTTTATGTTTAAAATTCCTATTTTTATAGGTAAAGGCATTGAAGGCTAAAAGTACTAGCCAAGGCAAGCCAAACTCCAAGCCACAAGAGGCTCAAAAATGCCCAAACATTCTGGAATACTAGCCAACCCACGCCACAACTCGCCAAAGTAGGGGCCAGACCTCGGCGTTTGCCAAGATTCATGCCAAACTGCCACACTGGGTGCGTTGCCGACACTGGGTTACCCAGTGTCTGAGCAGCGCCCGGCAACTCCCGCCAGCCCCGCTCGTGCAGGCGCCAGGCCACAATCACACCCAGCGCCCGCATGCTGCCGACAGCGCCTGCCGAGACCGCGTGCCTGCTGCTGGCGCTCGCCAAATCCTGCGCCCAACCTCACGCCAACAGCGCCCGGCGCTTGCCAGGACTCACGCCAGTGCTCGCCCACGCCCAGGCCCCAGCGCCCAGGCCCCAACTATCGGCCACCTGCGCCCAACAGCGCCCAGGCTCAGCCATGACTGAGCCACATCGAGCCATCTCGAGCCAAATCGAGCCAAAATGTGCCAAAAAGCTAGCCAAGGGTCTAGGAAGGTGCCTCCGGGTCAAACTTGGTCAAACCCGGGAATTTCAAGCCTCCAAGGCTATTTTGGCCCATTTAACCCCAATTAAATGTAATATAAATAGTAGACTTCTCTCATTTTGAAAAAACACCTCCTCCCAACCCAAACTTGGCTCTCTAGATTTAATTTTCAAGTTTTTCCTTAGATTTGTAAGCTCAAGATGAATCCAAGTACTCCCTTGGATTTTTACTTTTGATGCAATTAAATTCAAGCTTTGTTTCATTTCTTAATTCAAGTAAGTTTCCTTTCAATTTCATGTTTTATGCTTTATTTCCATGCTTTGTTCTTCATTTTATGCCTTTTGTCTTTGCACCTTGAATTCATGTTAGATCTTAAGAATTGGCTATGGAATCTAGATGAGTGACACATCTAGATCATAGATCAAGTCTTAGATCATCTTGATTTTGAGTTGTTCTTGTTCTTTATTTTGATTTTTATTTTCATGCTTTGTTTCATGCTTAAATCCTAGATCTACTCTTTGTTGCTTGTTATTTTCCGTAAATATTTAAACATTGACGTCAATTTCCATTGCTCTTTCCATTCATGCTTTCAATCTTTGATTATTTGCATTATTTAGGATTTCATGCATAGTTGTACCTTGTGCATGCATGCTTGTACTTGGTGAAACATTGCATTTTCTTGCTTATTTTCATTATTGCTTGCATTTACATATTAAGGCATCCGACGAGGCATTCTACCCACTTGCTATTTCAATTTCTTAGCTTAGTTTAGTTAGTTTAATTGCTTTATTTTTATTTCCTTTACTTTTCAAAGATTGAAACACATTGAATCCTTCAAGCAAATTGAATTCCGATAATACCAAGCTAATAGAACCTTTTATTTCTAAAACCACAAAAAACTACACAACAAAATGGCGCCATTGCAACTCGACTTGGTTAAGGTTTTCGATTGGATTGTAGTTTCTTTGCGTTTCTAGCTTTTGTTTTATTTGACGTTTTCTTTAAGTATGCAAGGTCCCTAGTACTTTGGTGGATATATTCCCGACATGGGAGGGCATGGTGAAAACCATGTCGGGAATGGAATGATGTATAATGGCATTTGCAACGTGGGAGGGCATGGTGCAAACCACGTTGCCAATAGTGGTTTTGGCTATAATCAACCCAACATGGGAGGGCATGGTGCAAACTATATTGGGTCGAGCGGATTCTTGGGTTCAAACGGTTCGTATGGAGGTTACGGAGCCCCTACTCCTCAAATTTCGAACATGTATAATGGAGGCTTTGTTAATCCAAATGAGATCGTTGGTAACCAAAATCCAAATTCCACTCCGCATGGAGGATATGATGCGTCCAATCACTTTCCGAATATGCAAACTCCGACATCCGGTCCATATGGTGGCTATAGTGCTCCCACTCCCTATCCGAATATGTATAATGGTGGCTTTGGGAATCCCGGCCCGAGTGGTGGTCCTCCTACTTCGAATCTCAATCTTGGGACGCACATAACCCTATTCGCTAAAGATCACGAGGCTTATACGTTGTTTGGAGGTCCGAGCTCCAATATCGAAAGTGGCCCCTCCATCCTCACTATGAGGGATGTTAACCAACCGTTTGTGGGATGTGCATGGTGTGGATCGCGTGGTCATGTTATCGACTCTTGCCTTTCCCTTCCCTCGTTCAACTTGTCAATGCCTCGTACGGAGTATGTGTATGGAGGCCATGGATATCTGGTGGGACCCGATTGTGCTCTGCCGCCGACTCCTACTCCTCTTGTTAATCCTCTCGAGGGCCCGTTTCATCCGGCTACCCCGATGATTACTCCTACTCTATCCACTGATCCGGATATATGGGCCATTACACGACAATTCTCAAGTCCACCTCCGCCTACTCTTCCGGTCACGTTCCTTGATAAGTGTGGGGTAGTTGATTCGGTTGTCTCACCGATGGAGGAGGTCGTGGTTTCAATTCTGAGTATTTTTACTCCTCTTGACCCCTTACCCTGTACTTCAAAACAATCTTGTGAAGAGTGGGTGTATATGGACTTCATCAAAGCCACGATCGAACGAATTTGTTTGGATGATTGGAGCATTGAGGAAGATATTGTCCGGGATGTCGATATTGAGGGATGTTGTGAGGATGAGCCCCTTGTTCTTAATGATGAGCCCGTTGTGCCTCTATGTACCCAAGACTTGTGTGAAGAAGTTTGTTTATGGGTCGTTGAGGGAAACGACGACTTTTTAGAGGGGGAGATGGGGGTTATTGATGATAAGATTGAAAAAATTGACGATTTCTTAGAGGTGGAGGTGGAGGTTAGTGATGCTAAGATTGAAGAGCTTGAAGATTGCCTTGAAGGGAGTGGTGGTTTGTTCAAGATAGCCTCCAAAGAGGTCGAGAGGAGGCACAAGACCGAGCTTAAGCCTCCTCCATATCCACTCAAGCGTGTTTATTTGGAGAAAGAGGAGAGTAAGCGAATCATCATCTTTGCTAATCCGGAGCGAGAAGAGGAGGAGGGGTCGATTGAAGAACTTAAAACTCGTAAGGGTGCAATTGGTTGGAGACCCGGATTGATAAAGGGAGCTAGCCCTTGGACTTACTTGCATAAACTCGTCTTGGAGGATGATGCCCAACCACCTCAAGAATTTCAATGGCATTTGAATCCAAATTCTAATGAGATAGTGGAAGACAAGAAGGTAATCGAGGATGAAAAGGGGAAGTTATTGGCCACGAGGACTACGACGAGATGGACGATGTTGATCGATTCTAAGAAGTTAAATGTGGATACGATCGTTTCCCTTCCCCATCGCTCGACCACATGTTGGAAAAGATAGCCGGCCATTACTCCTTTTGTTTTGGGGATGAGTCGTCGGGTCACTTCAAAACCACAATTCCACCCAAAATTCAACCCGAGGCGACTCCTACTTGCCCGATAGACACACTAGCCGGCCAATATTTCTATTGGATCTTAGACAAGGTGTTGGGTCACTTTAAGACCACAATTCCTCCCGACAAGGAGGAGATTGTTTTGGTGAACCCTCCCATGATCTTTCCACCTTGATCAAAAGGGATTACGTCAAGCTAGTGACGTAAAACAAGCGCTTCTTGGGAGGCAACCCAAGTTCTTCTCGTTTATTTCTTTTATTTACTTTCTTTCTTCTTAAAATGAAAATCCTAAAAACATTTGAAAAAAAAATGAAAACTAAAAAAAAATATCTCGAGTTGTCTTTTGGTCCTTTTTGGTCTTTAGTTTCGTTTTGTTTGGGTTTATGTAAATATCTTCTTGTGTTTTTGGCTTTTATGTGATTTTCTTTTCTAGGTTTGGTTTTTTGACTTCAACCTTGGGCGATTGGATAAGTGAGTAGCGTTCATGAAGCCGGGAGATACTAGCCATTCTCGATTTTTACTTGGATTGCTTAGATGTCTAGGTGGACCCCACCGAGCTCGACCAAAACTCGCTCGGTTAAGGAAGTTTCTATTCTCCCTCCTTTTACTTGGTTTTCATTAAAATGCGAGTAATGCATGGTTTAAGTGTGGGGTGGGTAGGTGGTTAGGGTCCGGGTTTTTATCAAGCATGTTTTGTTGTTCTTAATTCGAGCCTTGGTGAAGTGACGCTTACTATTTTCGCATTTATATGGTTGAGTCGATTTTTGTGTTGTTTGTGTCTTTATTACATTGTTAAACAACTCCACATACTTGAAGGTTTGAATAGTTTACTTGTCGTGTTTTTGCATGTTTATGCCCTCTTGTGTGAGGAGTTGAATTTTTTTGCTTCGTCCAAAACCCGTCTATATATATAATCAACATTTACTCGTGAAAAGATTGTAAAGCGCTAAAATCTCTTTTGGATTTTGCTCTCAAATTCGGTGCGAATTAGTGAGTAGCCTTGTGTGATTTATCGGCTTGCTTGCATTTTTATGGAAATTGCATTGAGGAGGTTTGATTTTTCTCGTACATGATTGAATTCAGAAATGAACTCGAGGCACATATATCACCCTTGTTCCAGCCATATCCATATATTTAAACTACTTTAAAAATCCCAAACGAGCCCCCTTGAGCCTATGTCCAGTTTCTTGTTAGCCGAGCTCGATTTTAGCTCTTGTATCTTCATAAGTTGTGAGGTACGAGTGTAAGATTAGTTGACAAGAAATGTGAGGGAAATCGATTGTGGGTTTTGGGGTTTGAGTTGCTTATACAAAAAATACAAAAAAAAAATGATGAAAAAAACAAGACTCCAACACAAATCACGAAAAGTGATAAAGCGTGCATTCAAGTGAAAATTCTAATTCAAAAAGGCTAAGTTTAGTAAAAAGAAGCAAATTCAAAAAGCTTATAAGTGTTGTGAAATAAAGTCGGAAAAGCGTGTGAAAGTACAAAAGAGTTTCGAATGAAAGTGTGGTAAATTGGGAAAGGTGAAGCGATTATAAGTTTCGGGTTTTAGAAATTAGGATTTTGTGTGTTATTGATCACGTTTGATCGTGTGTTAGCCACTATATCCAAATATTCCATACCTTACCAAAGAGCCAACATTACAACCCATAATAAAGACCTCTTTCGATACTTGTTTGGCCATGTACTACGAGCAATTTTGAGCGTCCGATTTGTGAAATCTTGACAAGGTACATGTATTGACCGACTTGAGCGTAAACACGTCCTATATACTAAACACTAGAGCGAATTGAGCGAAAATCCTCAAAATTCCATTTGTGAGGAGTCATCGATTTGGCTTACATTTAAGAAAGATTAATACGAGCAATGCTTGACGATAGCGAGTCTATGTTGATACTTCCATCATATTAATAAGGATAAGCACAAGGATTTTTCTTTATACACAATGTTCATTGCGTGTGCACTCTTGATTCTTTTCGTTGTTCGAGGACGAACAAACCGATAAGTGTGGGGTAGTTGTTTTGCATGTAATTGTGGTGTTTTTCTCGTATTCTTAATTAGGATTTTATGATGATTTTAGTAGTTCTTTATCAAGTTTCGTTAGGTTTTTCGTTTGTTTTCTCGTTGTGTTGACTTTCGTGTTTCTTGTTAGTTTTACGTTTAATTGGGTTAAATTGTTTCAATTAATTGGAGGTTTGGTGTAATTTTGAATTTTTTTGTTTAAAATTCCTATTTTTTAGGTAAAGGTATTGAAGGCTAAAAGTACTAGCCAAGGCAAGCCAAACTCTAAGCCACAAGAGGCTTAAAAATGCCCAAACATTCTTGGAATACTAGCCAACCCGCGCCACAACTCGCCAAAGTAGGCGCCAAACCTCGGCGTTTGACAAGATTCACGCCAGAATTCACGCCAATCTGCCACACTGGGTGTGCTGCCGACACTGGGTTACCTAGTGTCTGAGTAGCGCCCGGCAGCTCCCGCCAGCCCTGCGAGCGCAAGCACCAGGCCACACCCACACCCAACGCCCGCATGCTGCCGACAACGCCTACCGAGACCGCGCGCCTGCTGCTGGCGCTCGCCAAATCCTGCGCCCAACCTCACGCCAACAGCGCCCGACACTTGCCAGGACTCACGCCAGTGCTCGCCACGCCCAGGCCCACACCTGCCGACCCCCAGCAGCGCCCAGGCTCGGCCATGGACGAGCCATATCGAGCCATGGTCGAGCCATCTCGAGCCAAAATGTGCCAAAAAGCTAGCCAAGGGTCTATGAAGGTGCCTCCGGGTCAAACTTGGTCAAACCCGGGAATTTCAAGCCTCATAGGCTATTTTGGCCCATTTAAACCCAATTAAATGTAATATAAATAGTACACTTCTCTCATTTTGAAAAAACACCTCCTCCTAACCCAAGCTTGGGGTTGGGATAATTTTCTCTCTCTAGATTTAATTTTCAAGTTTTTCCTTGGGTTTGTAAGCTCAAGATGAATCCAAGTGCTCCCTTGGATTTTTAATTTTCATGCAATTAAATTCAAGATTTGTTTCATTTCTTAATTCAAGTAAGTTTCCTTTCAATTTTATGTTTTATGCTTTATTTCCATGCTTTTTTTTTCATTTCCATGCTTGTTCTTCATTTTATGCCTTTTGTATTAGCACCTTGAATTCATGTTAGATCTTAAGAATTGGGTATGGAATCTAGATGAGTGACACATCTAGATCATAGATCGAGTCTTAGATCGTCTTGATTTCAAGTCCTTCATATGCTTTATTTTGATTTTTATTTAATGCTTTGTTTCATGCTTAAATCCTAGATCTACTCTTTGTTGCTAGTTATTTTCCGTAAAGATTTAAACTTTGACGTCAATTTCCATTGCTCTTTCCATTCGTGCTTTCAATTTTTGCTTATTTGCATTATTTAGGATTTTATGCATAGTTTTACCTTGTGCTTGCATGCTTGTACTTGGTGAAACATTGCATTTTCTTGCTTATTTTCATTATTGCTTTGCATTTTCTATTAGAGGCATACGATGAGGCATCCGACCAACTTGCTATTTCTATTTTTAGGATAGTTTAGATAGTTAATTGCTTTATTTTTATTTTCCTTTACTTTTCAAAGCTTGAAACACATTGAATCCTTCAATCGAATCAAATTCCGATAATACCAAGCCAATAGAACCTTTTATTTCTAAAACCACGAAAAAATACACAACAAGAGGCAGCCACAACAAGGAAACCCAAGACAAGATGGGCCAAGAAGGAATAAGGGGAGAATAAACATGATTTCTGGAGGGCCAACGAATGGTGATACTAATAGTGCACGGAAGAAACACGCCAAATCGGCTCAGCCTGGGACATGGGAGGTTTCTAGTATAAGTAGGTGACCAAAAAAAATAGCACCGGTAATCTCTTTTAGTCCTGACGAGCGACGCGGGCTGCAGAGGATCATAATGATGCGCTGGTAATTAAAGCCGAGGTGGCAAGATATGAGGTCGGGAGAGTTTTTGTAGATAACAGAAGTTCCATTATTATATATATACAGATTGCCTGGAATAAATGATATTGGAGGCAAGGGTGCGACCTATGAATACGCCCATATACACATTTAATGGAGTACAAGTGATTACGGAAGGAGAGCTAACACTGGCAGTTATGTTAGGGAGAGGTGAATTACAAGCAAAGAAGAATTTGAAATTTTTTATAGTTCGTGGGAGGTCGACGTATAATGAAATATTAGAGCGAACTGCCCTTAACGCATTCCAGGCAGTGACATCTACATATCATATGAGCATCAAGTACCCAGTGGGGGATAAAGTGAGGGAGGTTGTCTCCGAACAACAGGTTGCCAGGTAGTGTTACCAGATGACAGTCAGAGAATGCCTGAGAGAGAATAAGCGAGATAGGGCTGAAGAAGTACTAGAGGGTATACTCAGTGAGAAGAAGATGAAAGAACAAGAAAAATCTGTTCGGCCACATGAAGAGTTGATGGAGATTTCGCTGGAGGAAGGTCGCCTAGAGTACACTACTAAAATTGGAACCTTGATGGCAGAAACATTGAAAGAAGAGATGGTAAAATTATTGAGGGAATCTCGAGAAGTTTTTGCCTTTGGGGATGGAGAATTGACAGGAGTATCCCCAGAGGTCGCGCAACATCATCTGAATGCAGATCCGGAGGCGAGGTCAGTTTAGCAAAAGAGAAGGCATTTCGGGCCTGAACTAGACAAAATAATCGAGGAGGAGGTGCAAAAACTATTGAAGGCAGGCCACATTCGGGAAATCCAATTTCCAGAATACTTATCTAATGTTGTGATGGTACCTAAACCAGGACAGAAGTGGAGGATGTGTGTGGATTTTCGCGATCTGAATAAAGCATGCTCAAAGGATCATTATCCTCTGCCACGAACTGATCAATTGGTGGATTCAACCTTAGGGTGCGAACTATTAAGTATGATGGATGCTTCACAGGGGTATCACCAAATACCATTAGCGAAGGAGGATCAACCCAAGGTGAGCTTTGTTACCTCAACATGAATGTATTATTTTGTGTCTATGCATTTTGGTTTGAAGAATGCATGTGCAACCTATCAAAGACTGGTGGACAAAATGTTTAAGGACCTGTTGGGGTCCACTATGGAGGTGTATGTCGATGATATGTTGGTGAAGAGCAGGAAAGCAGAATCCCATGTGGAGGACTTGGGAAAAACCTTTGTTATACTTAAACAGTACGGGATGAAGCTCAACCCAAAGAAGTGTGCGTTTGGCGTGCGATCTAGAAAGTTTTTGGGGTATATGGTAACGAAGAGAGGTATTGAGGTTAACCCTGAGAAGGTGCGGGCTATTTTGGAGATGCCATATCCTTGAATGGTGCGTGACGTACAGGTGCTCACAGGTCGGATTGCAGGCTTTAATCGTTTTATTTCCAGGTCGGCAGAGAAGGGTGTCCCCTTTTTCAGGGCACTTAGGAAAGGGTCCAAGTTCGAATGGACCAAGGAGGCAGCAAAAGCGTTTGATAAGCTAAAAGAATACTTAGCGGAGATACCACTATTAACTAAGCCGATGTGGGGGAAGACCTGATCTTGTATATATCGGTCGGAGAGGTCGCAGTGAGTTCGATGCTCATTAGGGAGGATGAAGGTACTCAAAAACATATTTATTATATTAGCATGATGCTTTGGGGTGCCGAGTTGAATTATTCCGAGCTGGAGAAAGGGGGATTTGCACTAATTTGTACAGCAAGGAAATTATGACCATATTTTCCGAGCCACAAGGTGAAAGTACGTACTAATCTGGCCCTCAAGCAAGTTCTGAGTAATCCAAACGTCTCCGGAAGTCTAGTGAAGTGGGCGGTGGAATTGAGTGAATATGAAGCGGTACATGAACTAAGGGCGGCCATCAAAGCACAAATGTTGGCGGATTTCCTGCAAGAGATGGTGCGCCCATCTGAACCAGGTGGCCAGATAAAGGCATGGTTATTACATATTGATGGATCGACGATGATATCGGGAGCTGGATTGGGGATTGTGTTAACCAGTCTCAAAGGCTGAAATTTGGAATTTGCAATCAAACTGGGATACAAAGCGTCTAATAATGAAGTCGAGTATGAGGCGGTGTTGCAGGGTTTGAAAATGGCAAGCGATCTGGGAGAAAGGAAGGTATGGGCATATACAGACTCCCAATTGGTAGCCCGTTAGTTTGATGGGTCTTTTGAGGCAAAAGAAGAACATATGGCGGTGTATTTAAAGAAATTACGAGAGGAAGTGGTGCGCTTCGAGGAATTTAAACTAGAGCATTTGTCGCGGGCTGATAATACTCGGGCTGATCAGCTCGCTCAGATTGCAGGTGCGCTGGGGACTTGTGATACCAGAAAAATTACGCTAATGGAATTAAGCCATAGTAGTATGGATAAAGGAAGAGAAGTAATGGAGTTAGAAATTAAAGATGATTTACGTACACCTATCTGGGAGGTTCTCGTTAAGGCAAAGGAAGGTGAAGTACAGTTGTCAACAAAGGAAGTTAAGACAACGGCTCAATTTTATGTTATAAATGAAGAATGTACAAGAGGTCGCGTTTTGGACCTTTTTTGAAATGCTTGGACAAGGAGAAGGGAATGGAGGTGTTAAAAGAAATACACGAGGGGGTACTGTGGTGATCATGCAAAAATCAGGGCGCTAGTTGGGATAACACTGCGGGATGGTTTCTTCTGGCCAGGAATGAAAGGTATGGCTGGCGACCTGGTTAGAACTTGTAAAAAGTGTCAGATGCGCGCTCCGGTCATTCATATACCGGCTGAAGACATGATGTTTATGAGCTCGCCATGTCCTTTTGCACAGTGGGGAATCGATATTGTGGGGCCTTTTCCAAAAACACCAGGCAATAAACAAAACCTGGTGGTGGTAGTTGATTATTTTACGAAATAGGTGGAAGCCAAGGCGGTCACGGGCATAAGCGAGCAGGACATAATGGATTTCATTTTTAATAATATTTTTTGCAGTTTTGGTGTCCCACGAGTGTTGGTTTTGGATAATGGAACCCAGTTCAAAGAGCAGAAAGTTTAAGATTGGTGCAAAGAGATGGGGATGAAGCAATGTTTTGCTTCTGTTGCGCATCCCCAGGCTAATGGACAAATTGAGGTTACTAATCATATTATTGTGCATGGAATTAAGCTGCGAGTGGAAAAAGCAGGAGGGCTTTGGGAGGAAGAGCTCACGTCGGTCTTATGGGCTTACCGAATGACTCCCCGAACCTCTACAGGGGAGTCGCCATTTAGCTTAGTCTATGGGATGGAAGCTGTTATTCCAGCCGAAATAGTGGGGGGTTCACAACGATTATCAATGTTTAATGTGGAGGAGAATGAAAGGCTGGCAAGAGGAGCAATTGAAACGATTGATGAAATACGATTCAGCCCGGGTAGAACGTTATAAACAAAAGATTCAGGCAGCTTTCAATAAATGTGTAATGCGTCGATATTTTTAGGTTGGTGACCTAGTATGGAGGCGAGCTGATACACTATATAATACTAGGAAGCTGGATCCGAATTGGATTGGGTCGTTCAAAGTGATCAAGGTGTTGCGTGGTGGAGCATACATACTCGAAAATGCTCAAGGAAATGCTCTACCTAGAAGCTGGAATATTTGTCATCTGAAGAAGTATTACGCCTCAATGGTGGGTCTATGAAGTGGGCGTGTGTTGTTCTTATTTATAAATTATAGGTCGGCTGCTAATTTATATACCCTAAGGGGCGGAGTTTTGTCTGTTTAACATACCCTCAGGGGTAGAGTTTGATTTATTTATGTACCCTTATGGGTGGATAGCCGCTTTATTACCCTTCGGGGCGGATAGCTTTTTTACCCTCAGGGGCGGATATCTAGTTATTACCCTCAGGGGTGGATATTTATTATTGTACCCTATCGGGCGGATACCTCTTTGCGATATTTAATAAATAATGAAAGTTTTGGGAGCATTCTATGGATTTCTTATGGTTTTTACGAATGATTGAGTAACATGATTTTAAGTATGTTTGATTTACATGTTTGAGGTCACTTACAGGAGGTATACGTTTGACTTACGTATACTTCTCGTATTATTATAATTTTGTGTGTTTGTGATAGTTTAGAAGGACATATTTGATTTATATGTTCCTTTATATGGGTTAAGTTCAGCCTCCCTTGACTAATCTTACAGCCCGTAATTTGCTGGGATTTGTGGTTTTCGTTATAAGCATGTTTGGTTTACATGTTATCAGCGACCTATCTCGAACTAGTGGTATTAAATAAGCAGGTTTTAATTTGCAGGTTTTGGTTATTCTGCTTGCAAATTATGTGGGTGTTAAGTCTTATATTTTTGGGCTTGATTAATATGGTAATTCTTGGTACTATAAGATGATTTATGGCAGGTCGATATATAAAAAACATAAAGTTACAAATAGTTCATACAATCAAGAACAGAATATAAGTTTAAGGTTACAAACTCAAGCACTACAGCAGCGGACAAAGTCTTCGAGGGGTGAGTCTAGCTCGGCAACCAGTTTGGCGGACAGAATAGCTCGACCTTGACATGACAACCACCACTTGGCGTCTTTAGGCTGCTTTATTTCTCCCTTCAGAAAGTGAAAGGCGGGAGGCTGTTTATGATGGATCTGATGTTAGGATTGTACATGACGTTCCTGGCTGCAAGATGGGTCTTGATTATTTCTACGGCTTTATGGACCCACTCTCTGCTGCCTCTGGCCATCCTCCCGAAGTATATGGATGAGTTTTTGTAGGCCGACAACAGCTCCTCTCGGTAGGCATCCATAAACTTCTGGCCCACCTCGCTCGTCAGGAAGGTGCGGCGATCTTCAGCGATGCCTTGTTCATGGGTTATCTGCACTACCTCTTCAAGCTTCTGGATTCAGCCTTTGAATTCGTTGGCTGCTCGGGCCGCTTCATCCTTCACGCTCTCCACCTGGATCTTTAACATGTTTATTTCTTCCTCGTGAGCTGCCAGTTGTTGACAGGCTTTGTCTAGGTCGCCTTGTGTCAGTGATAGTTGCTGCGTTTGCTGTTCTGCCTAGATTGTCAGCTCATCGCAGGTCTTCTGGAGGTCGCTCTTGTTGGGCCGATCCAGCAGCTGAGTGGACAGATTATTGAGCAAGGGCTTCATTTGTATTTGAGAGTAATGTGAGTAAGTGATTATTTGTGTCACGGGAAGGTGAGTTTAAATGAGATTACCTGGTCCAGGGTGCGTTCTTGGAGGAGAGCCAAATTTTTCCCTGCATCATCGCACTGTGCTAGCTCCCTTTCTAATTCAGGAGAGCTCGATGAGGGGGCTCCGTGAGTTTTACGGAGACGTCGGCGTTTTGGAGTTGGGGGTGTTCGTTGGGAAGAGATGCGACCTTTACTGGTCCTCTTCCCTTTGAAAAGGATGTATGCGAGGGGCAGGTGTTTCTCGGCAGCAGCGGTCTCTTCACGATTTCTGGCAGCCAACGCGGCCTCTACTTCCTCATCTGTGTCTACAATGAGGGGTTGCGGCGCCGAGGTGGTTGCGGGGTTGGGGTTGACTGGCGGGGTAGCTTCCTCTGAGCCTGATGAGAACTGCCGATGAAGTCATCTGCAAAAGGAAAATATATTGGTAAATCAGGTTGTGTTGTTGATAATATAAATTGTGTGAAATTTTATAGCTAAGTATACCTACTAAATTCGGATCTGGATAGGGGGTGTTCGAGAGGTCGAGTATCGAGACCTATATATGCAAAAGGTTTTTCTCGGCTGGTGAGTCGCACCACGACGAAAGGGCGCTTACTCAATTCAGCGAGCTGATCAGAGTATTTTTTGAAGAGAATGGGGAATGTTTTGGCGGTAGGAGGGTTATTTTGTTTAGGAGTGTGGAATTGTAGCTTGGTGTTAAAGGGTCAGGATTCGGTATTATGGAGGAGAATGATGCTTTTTCACCAATCAGGCACTTTTGATGAGGGATTCACCAAAAAATGGGGTTTCCCAGGACGGGCTGAAAAATAGAATGAGCTTTATTGGTATTTTACTAAAAAAACAAAAATGGAAAAAGCCCAGGTCGGGCTAGACATCGTAATATGTACATAGGAGCATATATCCAGCAAGAAACCTCATTGAGTTTGGGGTCAGCTGGAGGAGAGGAATTTTAAATAAGTTTGCGGTTTGAATAAAAAATGGGTGAACAGGAAACCTAAAAACTGCTCTCAGTAGCTCATCAAAGAACACTCTGTGGTTGGCAGGGGGATTGTTTGGATTCAGTTGAAGGATGTTTGGGGTAACTAAAGTAGCAGTGGCAGGAAGGTTGAGTTCTTGCTTGAGTTCTTCAAGTTTTCCTGGGCTGGGGAGTACCCAATAATTATCCCCGATTGCCCTAGTGGCATGGGGTAGAGGGAGCAGGTCGGCAACAATAGAGGAGGGTACTACTGTTACCGGGTTCTCTAGGAAATGGCCAGATTGAGATAAGGAGGGTGCGTTGGGCAAGGTTATGGGAATGCCCTCTGGGATTTTCTCGCTCTCAGGTTGAATTGGAGAGGGGTCCTCAGGTATGTTTTCTAATAAGGTTTGGGCCTCAAGCTCAGGCCAACTGACGTCACCTTCTGGTTCGTCGTATAGGTCCGGATCTGGTGAAGGGGCTTGTCTTCGTCTTCTTTTTAAAATACAAGGGTTTTCGATGAGATTGGAATCAGAAGAAAGGTCTGGGTTTTGAGAATCAGGATTGGAGGATGCTGGATTTTCCATTAACCAAGAAGAAAAAGAAGAGAGAGCAATAAATACGATAATATTCAGCAGACGCAATAATTATAGAACTAAATTGAAATTAATTATTATCATGAAGGGATCCGGAGGACTTACCCATTTTTGTTGCTGTTGATTTTGGAGATGGACGTTGATATGCAGTGAATTTATGTAGAAATTTGCGAGAAAGAAAGCTTTATTTGCAGAGAATAATGGTGTTTTGCTCGTAATTTTTGAGTGTAGTGAGAAAAATGAGGAAGATGGGGTGTTTTTGGGGGCGGCGTAAAGTGGAAAGTTGAAGGGACAGAGAGGTGTTTCTTGAAAGGTGGGAAGTTGGTAGGGTTTTTTAAGGAATGTTTTGGGCCTTTTGTTTCTGGCCCAGTGCGCTTAATATATTACGAGAAAACGGGGAGATGACACGTGTCCGACATGCTGTCAGGATGCATTTAATGAATCTTTAAAGAGACATGATGGATAGGGGAAGGCGTGTTTTGACTTTTTTGAACATTCATGATTGTATTATTTACGACTGTAGGTCGGGATTGGATGGTTTTTGTGATTACAGTTCGATGGATATTTTAGGTCGTTCAACATGAAATATGGGGAGTCATAAGCGATCTCTTCTTTTGGGAGGAGCATTTTTCCTGGGGGTTGAGCGAGCTGATTTTTTGGAGGTCGCGATTTTGTGTGGCAAGCTCTTATTGGATGGACAGTGCTATAGCTCGGTATTGCGAGATGGGTTATGGTATAATGTCTTGGTAAGCTAAGAGGGTGATTTATTAAAGTTTTATGATTTATGATTAAGTTTTTATTGTGGTTGTTGTATTCTTTTTACTTTTTTACATGTTATACCTGATTTCGTAACTCAATCAGCCAGAACATGGGGGACTAGTTGATACGACACTAAATATTCAAGCTGGTTTATATAGTAGCGACCTGAAGTATAAGGGAGAGCTCTCATATAGGGTGGCGACCTCTTATGGTTTATTAACTCAGCGTTATCTGGTAGCTCGGTAATGGGATTTGTAAATATTAGGTTCAAATGGATTAATATGGATGGTATTGTGGGGTTCCGGCGAATTATGTTAAAAGAATCACAGGCCCAGACCTATTCTGGTAATTTAAGCGAGAGATTTATTATTTATGGGAACTTAACATATTGGAAAAATTCTAATTCTAAATCGGTCACGGTATTTATGAAATTATAGTGGGAGAAGGAAATCCTGACTTGGGGAACATTTCTTTGGTTTATATAAAGGAGTTCACGCCTCTCTTTATTTTTAAGTTGAATACTACGTTTTGAGCTATCGAAATATCTCTCGCACTATCTGACTTAAGCATCGAAGGACCTTCGCCGGGGCCGTCCACCTCCTTGGTTGAAGGTATTGTTTTGCAGGATCGGTTGGGTCATCAGGAGGCTTTTTGACGATCAATTAAATCGCTGTGACGTTATCTATTACTATTCAGGTCGTTGATCTCATATTTGAGTTACCCCATATTTTTGGTAACCAATATTTAATTTTATTATATAATACCAATTATTTTTTTTAATTTTCGTGAAATGATCGACTACGACCGGGATTGGGCGAATAGTAACAATCGGACGAGAGGTAAAAAAACTTTAAACAACCATGATTGTTCTGTAATTCTGATATGAAATGAGCTGGCCAAAAAATCACAACAAAAAGATGACAAAAGTTTAGACCGCGTAAATTTGACAGCCCATCTTTTCTCATTTCTTTACAACAGATCCAGTGGGCCCCACCCATTGCCTCTCCGATGTTTTTATATATTTTGAATACCCAAAATCCCAAACATTCGCTCTTTCACCCGCTTTTCCTTCAAAAAAAAAAACACTTTTTTTCTCTTCCACTCTCTCTCTAAATACTGCATTGTCTTAATGTGGAGCTAATACTTGGCAAAGAGAGAAATTCGGAGGAGAAACCAAGAATATCAATCCCCTAAGCCTGAAAAAAAGGTAGAGAGTTTTTGCTTTCTCCTCTGCGAAAACTCCTTTTCTTTTCTGTCTCCTCCGGCGGCGTTTTTGCCAGCCGGAAAAAGGGATCGATTGAAAAACAACAACCCTTTTTCTTTTTGTCCTTTACCGTAAATTTCAAACCGAGCACCCACATTTTGGGTTCATTTCCGGAATCTTGGCTGGCCGGCCCCCTCGTGATTTTTTGCTTCATTCACAGGTCCATTCTTGTTCATCTTACGTACGGCTTGTGACGATATATACTTTTTTTTGTTTGTTTGTTGTTTTTAAATTAAGAATTTTTCATCAATCTGCATTTATCTATGAATGTTTGGCATGTTTTGTTTCTGAGATAATTGTTGGGATTATGCGGTTAATGGAGTTTTGACATCTTTGTTAGAGCTGGCATTATTTTCTGTTTGTTATTTTGTGAATTTTGGCATGGACACATATGGAAATAGAAAAGTGCATATTTTTTTTCTTCACTAGATTTGCAAGCATCTAATTTGCTATTTTTAATCCCTTCTCCGTATATGATTAATTTATTATGTCCCTGTCAGTGTGAATTGGGGGGGTTTCATGTGCCCTGGTGATTAATTTATGTTTTTTAATTGACTACTTATTTGTGGTCATGATTAGTATGTTCTGTTTATTTTTTACTCATATTTATTGCACTGTTGCAGTGAGAGGCAGTATCATAGTATTAGTATCGGCATATATTCTTTCCATTTTTAAAATTTAAAACATCAAAAGTTCATATAATGTGTTTTTTAATTAGAACACCATTTATATATCATAGTATGTCTTTGTGCTTATGCAGGCTAATGATAAGTTGTATGCTAGTTTCCTTTTACCTTTTTATTATTGCATTTGTAAATTCAGAAATATTATTTACCTGCTTAGTTTTTTTTCCATTGATTGCAGAACACAATGGATAACCTAAAAACTCCATTCAAGGGAGTTAAGGATGATTTTAAAGGAAGGCTGGCATGCTACAAGAAGGATTGGATCGATACATGTGGCTCGGGTGCAAGGTGCTTTTTTTTTTTTTTCCTTCCTGTTTTCATAAAAGGAATATAATATTGTGAAAACTGATATTCCAATTAAGTAGCCTTATTTTATATTTATTGCCATTCACCATTTCAGGATTTTGGCTCCGACAGCATATATTTTCTTCGCTTCTGCTCTCCCGGTAATTGCCTTCGGGGAGCAATTGAGTCGAGAAACAGGTCAGCTTTAATTTTCTAGCTCGTTAGATGCATCCATTCTTTTATGTACAATAATCTACTAACGGAGTGTTAGCAATTAAAAAAAAAATGTGTCAATTTTTCGGAAGAAAAGTAGTTTCTAATGTTTTTAAATTAAAATCAAAATTTTTGTTTTACAATATAATCTACTAACAGAGTGTGCAATTGAAAAAAAAAGTGATTGTCAGCTTTTTTGCCAAAAAAAAGGTTAGTTTCTAATCTTTTCAAATTTAACCAAAATATAAAAGCATGGAGTAGAGGTGTTTTATATTTCTAATTCTGCTCCTGGTTTGACTTTTACAAACAAATAAGCACTTTTACAACTTATTCACCAACACACCTTTTTTTTTTTCAAGCCAACATAAATATGTGTTCTGTTTCTTTCTTTTTTTCCTTTTTTTTTAAACTTATTTTGCTTTTGTACAGATGGAAGCTTGAGCACCTCCGAGACTCTTCTTTCTACAGCAATCTGTGGGGTCATCCACTCAATATTCGGTGGACAGCCATTGTTGATCCTAGGAGTTGCAGAACCAACCATTATAATGTACACCTACTTGTACCATTTCGCCATAAACAGTATCGGCAAGGAACTTTATTTAGCTTGGGCCGGGTGGTACGTAAAAAAAACTAACCCTTCATCTTTTCTTTCTGAAAAAATTCGATTTTCCAATTTGTCAAGCCCGTATTTTCCTTTTTTAAACAAACAGGGTATGTGTCTGGACGGCCTTGCTGTTGATTCTACTTGCTATATTCAATGCTTGTACCATCATCACTCGATTTACTAGAATTGCCGGGGAGCTTTTTGGCATGTTAATCACCGTTCTTTTCCTCCAAGAGGCCATCAAGGTACTATTATTTTCCTATTTTTCTTTCACCCCTTCATTTTTAATAAGTAGGGGTAATTACAAAATCTACCCCAGGGTTGGGCCAAATTACAAAAGTACCTGGCTAACTTTGAAAATTGCAAGAAACACCCTTTGAGGTTACATCAGTCTTTCATTCCGCACCTGTCGCTAGTGGAGCTGAACTCATCAAAATATTTTTACAGTTATATCCCTCAATATTTTGAAATATTACAAATAACCCCCTGTCTTTTGTCTTACGTTTTGCATTTGCATCCCTCAATTTTTCTCAAAGTATTCAAATAGACATACAAAAATCTGGGGATATTTGTAATATCTTGAAAAGTTGAGGGGTGTAACTGTAAAATACTTGATGATGCCAACTATTCTATCAGGTCAACTAAAAAGTTTTGGGGTAAAATGTTAGCGGAATCAAACCACAATGGCGGTTTTTATAATTTTCAAGTTATTATTTTATATTTTTTGGTTATATACCACGGGGGTCATTTTGGTTGTTGGTGATTTGGACAATGATCGGATAATTTTTTTTTTCATTTTTTTCCATAATTATTGATGCTTGAATCAGAGGGTGTGGGTTAAGTACAAAAGAACCCACCTAACTTTGAAATATTACAAAAATCACCCTTGAGGTTACACCCGTCTTCCATTTTGTGCATGTCGTTACTGAAATTGCTGATGTCATCAAATTTCTTTACACTTAAATCCCTCGACTTTTCTAAATATTTCAAATAACTCCAAATTTCATCTTACATTTAACATTTGCATCCCTCAATTTTTCTAAGTACTAAGGGTATTTGTAATATTTTGAAAAATTGAGGGGTGTAATTGTAAGATATTCGATCATGTCAGCAAATTTTGTCCCGCCAACCAACGGGCGGGGCGAAATGTAATCGGAATCAAACCTCAAGGGTGGTTTTTGTAATTTTCAAAGTTATACCACAAAACCTCGAAGGCAATTATGGTTATTAGCTACTTTTGGACAATGGTATATATATATATATATGTATGTATGTATGATGTATGTATATTTGTTCGTAACTATTGATGCATTGAATCACAGGGTGTGGTGAGTGAGTTCAGCATTCCGAAAGGCGAAAACGCCGCGGACGAGAAATTCAAATTCGAATGGCTTTACACAAACGGGTTGCTTGCTATCATATTCTCCATCGGCGTGCTCATCACTGCTCTAAAGAGCAGAACAGCTAGGTCGTGGCGTTACGGCTCAGGCATGTTCCGGAGTTTCATTGCGGATTATGGGGTCCCACTCATGGTCGTGATGTGGACCGCTTTATCCTATGGTGTGCCGGGCAAAGTTCCTGCTGGGGTCCCACGGAGGCTATTCTGTCCTCTTCCTTGGGAATCTGAATCATTGTATCATTGGACTGTGATTAAGGTACTAAGCTGACAACAAAGCTGTATATACTCGAGAACCATTCTACAATTTATGTCTTGGGTTAATTACAAAAAGTACCCCTAAAGTTTGACCTTAGGGGTGTTTTTGTAAGTTTTTGATTTTTAATTTTTTTTTATAATAATTATATGAAACCTCAAGGACACTTTTTATAATCATCCCTTGTCTTTTTTCTAAACTATTTCATTTGATGTTGTTGCATGTGACTGCGATGTCATAATTATTACGTATTGAAAATGTTGTCTAATGAAATTTGCAGGATATGGGAAAGATACCGGTAGGGTACATTTTTGCTGCCTTTATACCAGCGGTGATGATCGCGGGTCTATACTTTTTCGATCACAGTGTAGCTGCACAGCTGGCACAGCAAAAGGAATTCAATCTGAAAAACCCGTCCGCTTACCATTACGATATTCTCCTACTGGGAGTTATGGTATATATAATCTAAGTTTCTCATCATCTGAACTTTTTTAAATTTTCTCATAAATGAAATCCCTCTTCAAATTTTGCCTTTTTTTTTTTTCAGACATTGATTTGCGGATTACTTGGACTTCCTCCTTCGAATGGTGTCCTTCCACAGTCCCCAATGCATACTCGGAGCCTTGCAGTTCTCAAGAGGCAGGTGGGAGGCATTTTTCTGCAAAAACTTTAAAAAAGTGATTGTCAGTTTTTAATGTTTTTAAATGCCAACTTCTGCATCTAATTTTGCATAATTTAATCAAAATCTAAAAGGAAAAATATAGAAATTACAACCGAGGTTTAGCCTATTTACAAAAAAAAATAAAAAATTATCTTTCAAAATTACAATTATCTTTGTCGTAGGATTCAGAATCTTATAATTTATTTTTACTGTAGGTGTCAAATTATGTCTGAAAATAGTGATGTTGTATTGTTATTTTGTATTTAGTTTTATTTATTAAATGTATATATAAATGAAAATAGAGTAATGATAATAATATTTATGATAGATGTCAAATCATGTCAGAAATTGTTGGGTGAGGATTGAATATTTGTATTCTAAAATAAACGGAGAGTGAGATTCAGAATTCGAATCCAGAATTTCGAGTCCTAGAGCAAACATCCCCTTAGTGTTTGTATCTATACGAGTAGAATGTGTTTTGACAATTTAAGCTCTTATAACTCGCAGCTAATACGGAAGAAAATGGTGAAGAGCGCAAAAGAAGGCATGAAACAACAAGCGAGCCACTCAGAGATCTACGGTAGAATGCAAGAGGTGTTCATAGAGATGGAAGGCGCCCCATCCGTAAGTGCTCGTTTCTATTATCTCTTTTTTCCTAATTATTCTCGAAATCATGTAAAGATTTTTGTTAAGTTTAACTATTTTATATTGCCGCAGCATGTTGCGGACCGAGAGTTGGCGAACTTGAAGGAGGCCGTCTTGAAACACGAAGATGGAGATGCGGACGAGAATTTTGATCCTGAAAAGTGCATCGACCTCCACTTGCCCGTTCGTGTGAACGAGCAAAGAGTTAGCAACTTGCTACAATCGGTACTCGTGGGGCTGGCTGTGTGCATTATGCCTATAATCAAGATGATACCCACCTCGGTTCTGTGGGGATACTTTGCCTACATGGCGATCGATAGTCTCCCGGGTAATCAGTTCTGGGAGAGGATTTTGCTGCTCTTTGTTCCTCCGGGCCGTCGTTTCAAGTAAGCCTTTGCTTATATCTATCATTTCAAATAAACTCCATGGTAAATTACGAAAATTACCTCTTAAATTTGACCTAATTACTAAAAAACGCCAATTATCATTGAAATTTACAAACAATCTCCCTTTCTGGAATTACAAACATCTCCTTGAGGTTTGTACATACTTAGCAAAAACCAAGGTTTTGAGAACCAGACCGGTTATCGAACCGGTGAAGCTATAGGTTTAATGGTTCACAGGTTCGACCATGGTAAACTGGTGATAATTAATTTATATTTCTTAAATATTAAATAATAATTTCAGAAATAAATTGATGTAATATTATGAGAAAATAAGATTTTAAATATTGTAAGTTGATGTAAATGACTGAATTTTTTGCTTTATAAGATAAAAAATAATAATTGACAAAATAAATGATCAGTATCTGAAACTTTAAATATGTTATTTTATTTATGCTAAAAATATTTTTGGTTGCATTGTTAGTATTGTTATTTTTTTTAAATTACAATCGGCTGGTTGAACCGTCTGGCCTGGTCCAGTTCTCAGAAATAGACTGAAGCTCTTAGTTCTCTCTCTCTCTCTCCTTTTTTTTTTTTTTTATTTGTGTGTGTGTAAAGTAAGACTTTTGGATCGTTGATTGAATTAACTCATTTGCGTTTCTTCGTTTGTCAGAGTCATCGAAGGGTTCCATGCGTCTTTTGTGGAGTCAGTACCGTTCAAGTACATCTTCATGTTTACGATGTTTCAGATCGCCTATTTCCTCATGTGCTTTGGCATCACATGGATACCTATTGCCGGAATATTGTTCCCACTTCCATTTTTCCTTCTGATAACCGTACGAGAGCACCTTCTTCCCAAGATGTTCCCGCCTCATCATCTTCAGGAACTCGACGCAGCCGAGTACGAAGAGATTATCGGACATTCAGTCAGGACGAGGAGTTTGTCCCTAACGGTAAATTTAGCTTTCTTCTCTCCTTGTTGTTAAATTAGAAAAAAAAAACTCTCCCTGAGGTTTAACTCAATTACAATACCCCCTTATGATGTTACAAACACAACCTTGAGTTTTGTAATTAAGCTGAAACTCAAGGTTATGTTCTGTAATTGTCCCCAAATGTTCTGAACAATTAGAGTTAATCACAAGATTATCCCCGAGTTTTGGAATATTTACAAAAAGACCCAATTAACTTTGAATATTACAAAAACAACAGTTAGTTGACCTGATGGAATTTTCTGACATCATCAAATATTTTACAATTACAACCCTCAACTTTTCAAAATATGACAAATAGCTCCAACTTTTCATGTGGCTATATATTAAATTGTAATATTTTGAAAAGTTGTGGTTCTTTGTAATATTCAGAGAAGTGAAGGATTTATTGTAAAAATATTTGATGAATTCAGCAATTTCCGGTACCTACTGACAGGTGCAAAACTTATTGCATGTAACTCAAGAGTGTTTTTTATAATGATTATTTATGCAATTACCCCTTTCAATAACATATCCTCGTTCTTCTTGGTTCTTGCACAATATTTCATTTTTTGAAAAATTATCTAATTCTGAGCCTTGCATTGTACAAAAAAAAAAAAAAACAGAATAGAGAACTACAAGATGGTGATGGGGATGAAAGTGTACCTGATGTATCGTCTGCTGAGATATTAGACGAGATGACGACCCGCAGAGGTGAACTAAAGCATCGATCTGTGAGCTTCAACGACAGGCACAGCAGCTTCAATGACAGGCACAGCAGCTTCAACGACAGACAGCTTCAGTCTCAGGTTCGTAACTTGTAAACTTAACGGCATTTTAGCAGTCTGAATACTGCATAATGCCTAGGCGAATAAATCCTAAAATTGGTTATGTTTTTTCCAGGTTGCCCCGGGAGGTTGTACTGGAGCGTAAGGAATATATGTAATGAAACCAAGATCCAAATGTTCTCAAGAGAGTTTTTTTTTATTATTATTATTTTTGCGTATGACTAATTATTAGAAGTACAACGAAATGAACTCGAGGAATGAGAATGGAGGGAAAAAAAAAGGGAAGATAGGCTAAAGGGAGAAATGCAGGGTTAGAGAAAAATGAATAGAGCATCGCAGCGACGCATTTCAAGTGCAGTTTATTCATTGTTCCGTGCATTTTGAATCGGCCAAGTCACAAAGAGAGACAGATTGTGAAGGGGAAAAAAGGTGGCGAAAAGCCGGTTAATGCGTTAGAATTGGTACCCGGTCTCTCTCTTCTTGTGTAGCAGATGAGCGATCACGATTAGATTATTATTATTGTATTTTTTGTTTTTGTTTTTTGGGCCTCGTAATATATACTTATGTATTATTTGTAATATTTGATCAGTAGGAAACTTTAACGAATATTTTTTCCTGAGCTTAATCTGGTGTTAAATTTTTAATTTATTTTGCAGTGATTTTAGGTCTTTTGTAAGAGTCATAAAACTCGATCAGGTAGAAAATAGTATAGCATCTAATGAACTAGAACGTCTATTTCAAAATGATGTTTTGATCCCTTATTCTATCGAATGGGTTGTTTCAAGTGTGAAAACTGTCATTTATTTTTTAACCACAAAAAATGAAGAAGAAAGGAGAAGAAAAAATGCGAAAAATGAAGATTTTTTTTTCTAATTTTCTTTGCAAAAAACAAGAAAACGGATTATAATAAGCAATCAAACATTTCGGGTAAATCTCTTATTTTTGTAAAAATTAATGTTTCTCCAAAGAAAATTTGAAAAAAATAATCTGGACTATCATATGGTTCGACTCTGATTTCATGAACAACGAAAAAGTGTTCGATTTTTTTTAATTAATTTTACTAAATTCCCATATCATTGTATAAATTACAAATAATCTACTCTTCTCGCTCTCAACTTGAAAATCGAAAACTCGATAGCTACAACTCTTGTCCCAATGACATTTCTCTCTCTACCCACACATTGTCCACATCCCAATGGATAATCACAATAACAAAAAAATTAACAAGAACATTTTTTTTAATGTAAATTCAGAATTTTGTTAGGTTTTAGTTAATTTCTGGGTGTTTTTCTGTAATTTTCTGTATTTTTGAGCAACTAGAATGTATGAATATTGATAGGGCTTGGAGATGAAGAAAGATAGATTAAAAGAGAGAGAAATTAGATAAGGCAAGGAGAATAATGTGCAACTGCTTACGTTTTTCATGCTGATTGTTCCATACAAATAGCACAAATGTGGCAGGACCACTTAATAAGAAAAGACCCTTAACTCCCTAAGTTAAAACATAATTGGGCTTTGTTCTAACTAACAATTAATTCGGCTTAACAAAATAAATAACTCCCTCATTAGGCCCAGCAGTTGAGCATCATGCATATTTCACATACGGGTCGGCACCTCTGCCCGCTCCATCCTCTTCCTTCTCGGTTTGACCCTCACAATTCATCCACAAGGTCTCATTTTTATCTTCTTTTATCTTCGAATTAGGGTTCGTGTCCAACTCTTTGCCTCTTCCTCTTCCTGCCAAACATTGACCCAAGGACAATTCCCTCCCGATCTATAGATCCTTGACCCAAGGATCAAACCCTTAAAATCTCTTCTTTATGAATTTCAGATCCTCCCAGGTAGCATCTTGAGGAGTCGAATTCACCCACTGAACCAAGATCTGTTCAATTTCTACCCCCTTCCGGTTTATAGTGCGTGTGTCGAGGACGGCGATCGGTTCCACTGGAAAATCCCCTTCTGGTGTGGTGGCAGGTAGCTCAATAGTGGTTGTGACGCCCGGCCCCACCTTTGGCTTCAGCAAAGAGACGTGGAACACTGGATGTATGCGCGACCCCTCCAGCAAGTCTAATCGGTAAGCCACTCTCCCTACCTTCTCTGTGATTGTATAGGGTCCATAGTATTTTTCTGCCAATTTGAGATTTCTCCTCAGTGCAACAGAGTTCTGCCTAAAAAGTTGTAATTTAAAAAATACCTTATCTACAACTTCAAAGCTGCGTTCTTACCTGTGTTTGTTTGCATACATTTGCATTATTTGTTGTGCCTGTAACAAATTTTCTCTGATTATGTGCCTAGCTGCTTCTCTCTGTTGCATTAGTTGTTTGGCATCCTCATTCATATGTCCCGTATACTGAACATTTGACCCTATTGGTGGAGTGTACCCATACAATCCTTCAAAGGGAGTAGTTCAGTATGATAGTTTGTGTTGTACCAGAACTCAGCCAAACCCAGCCATTTAACCCACTTCTTTGGATTGTGATGTACCATGCATCTTAGATAATTCTCTAGGCATTTGTTAACCCTCTCAGTTTGCTCATCAGTTTGGGGGTGATATGCAGTTGACAGATTCAATTGTACCCCTATCAGCTTAAAAACCTCCTTCCAGAAAGAACTTGTGAAAATTTTGTCTCTGTCTGAAACTATATGCACTGGTAACCCATGTAACTTATTATTTATGTCAAGAAACAGATTAGCCACAATGAGTGCAGTGAAAGGATGTGATAGGGCTGAAAAATGTGCATACTTAGTTAACCTGTCCACAATCACTAGTATGACATCCTTCCCCTGTGATTTAGGTAAGCCCTCTATAAAATCCATGGAAAAGTGGCTCCAAGCCTGCTCAGGGATGGGAAGTGGCTGTAGGGTATCCTCCATAATCTGACTTATTTCTTTGGCAAACCTCATATTCTCTCACCAAATTTGTAATGTTTGTCTTCATGTTGGGCCAATAGAACACCCTTTTTGTCCTCATATAAGTGCCTAGCATCCCTGAGTGCCACCCATAGGCTGAGTTAGGCATAGCTGTAAGAATTAACTTCCTAAGGCCTTGGTCATTTCCCACACACAATCTGCCCTTAGATCTTATCAAATCCCCAATGATAGCAAAATCTGGCAAGGTGGTAGGGTCTAGGGTTTTAGCTACCTTCACCTTAAGAAACAACTCATCAGTAGTTTAGCTGTGGGCCACCTTCATCCATTCTGGGACCAGTGTACACTACAAAAAAATCCGGCGATACTGATGGCCAAATCCGTCAGGATTCCGTCAGTATATCAAATACTGACGGCCTCCTGACGGATAATGCCGCCAGTATTTTTGCGGTCAGGATTGTAGTATCCTGACGGGAAATGAAATCCGCCAGGAATGCCGGCGGTTTCCTTGACGGCTAATGCCGCCAGAAAATGCCCGCCAGGAATATCTGATGCTTTCCTGGCGGCTAGGCCGTCAGCATTCCTGGCGAGTAGGCCGCCAGCACTAATAAACAAATAAAAATAATTAAATTAATATTAATTAATAAACAAATTTTAGATAAAATTTAATTAATTAATAATTAAATTAAAAATAATAAATAAATAAAATTTTAGAGATAATCCAAAATAAATAATCCACTAATAAAAAAATCAAAACAAATCATTAAATAACAAAAAATCGTTTCAGCAATCGAA
>BMAC01000323.1:703370-736405 GCA_014905375.1 Phtheirospermum japonicum | reverse complement strand
TTCTTCGCGGGTTTGAACCGTGGATGATCACAAAACTTGCACTTATCCAGATTCAAATCATCCTTCCAATAAATCATGAAGTTCTTGACACAACAATCTATCTTCTCTACCGGTAACCCTATACCTCTCAACAACTTCTTACTTTCGTAGAAATTATCTGCAACATTGTTGTTTTCTGGCACGATCTCTTTGATTAAATCAATAAATTGATCATAATATTTTTGAGAAATGCCATGCTCTGATTTTAAATCCATAAGACGAGCAACTAATGACAATCGATTGTGTTTCTCGCAACCGGGATACAGAGGTTTTTTTGCTACTTTTAGAATATCGAAAAATTTCTTCGCCTCGCGATTAGGTGATTCATCCAACTCAATGTCATTCATGTCGAAATTACCACCGAAAACATCTCGCACCATATCGACGTACGCATTTGATGATGATCCCCCAATTTCAATATCAGCAGGCGATGAGACGTGATTTGTTTYCCCGTGATGAGTCCAAATGTAGTAATCAGCAATGAACCCTTTGGTACCGATGTGGCATTTTATCTCATCGATAGTCCTATAACTAGAGTTCCTACACTTAGTTCGTGGGCAAGGGCATTTTAGCTTATCACCGTCCCTCTCTGCAGAATCATGCGTGAGTGCAAATTGTACGAAACTATCTACACCGGCCACGAACGCCGGATTTAGAAATCCAGAAATATTCCGYTTGTACATCCRACTACGATCATCAGCCATCCTAAGATTTTTCAGAATTAAAGAAGGTGGCTAAATTTCGGCAACAATACGAGATGAATGAGTAATTCGAATTGTGATTGGTAAGGCTTCTATCCCATTCAAGAAGGTGACGTTTAGTAGTATGTATTATCTTAAAATATGCATTTTCGTTAGAATCAAAATTTCGGCAGCATCTCCCCTCAGTTCTCGTAGTGCACGTATATTTCAGTGCACCCGAGAACAATTAGAGAGATGCAGAAACCAAAATTTCAAAACTAAAAAAAAACATACACATAAGATAACCATACTACAAGTCACATTCTCAAACTGTCCAAAAATGGGACAATTCGAAATTTAGTATCAAACTCTATATTTGATACTAAATCTCAAACGGGTCTAAGGAATATTGGAATAATTCGAAACTTAGTTTCAATTTTTTTTTTTATGATATTAATTCTGAAACAAGTGATTTATATGCATCACGTCACTTCGCCAAGGTTCCAAATAAGCAATTACCACCGTCACATTTTTTTTAAAAATATTTTGAAAACTTAAATAAAATTCCGTGACACCCTATCAAGTTTTTAAAAATAAGATTTAAAAACCCGCTATTGGAGGGACAAAACCTCCCGGCCGGCGCCGTAACCCACGTCAACATCCGACGGTATACAACCAACAACACGAATGACAATATTATATATAAACAAAATTAAACCCCCGGCCGATCACCACGGCCTCCCTTGCATGAACAATATATACACAAATTCTTTTAAATCCCGGCCGATCACCACGACCTCCCATGCATGAACAATATATATACAATATAATGGGTGAATAAACCCTAAATTTGAAACCAAACCCTAATAATCTAATGATAAATCCTAATACAAGATTGCTTCTAGTTAGGTAGATTTTGAAGTAGACACGTTGTCTATACAGAGCCACACAGCACTCGAATACAGGTCATCGCTTTCCTCGACCACCCTCACCATGTCTGCTCCAAATACGTTGTCTGAATTAAGTATATTTGGAGCCGACATAGGGAGGGCGTTTGAGGAGGACAATCTCTGTACGGGCGCTGTGTGCGCTCTGTATAGACAAGTGTACTCCAAAATCTACACAAGCTTAATTATTCCTAAATTGGCCCCTAATTGTGTAATTATTACTAAATTGGCCCCTAATTAATTGATTATTCTTAACTTGGCCCCTAATTAGGTAATTATTCCTAAATTGGCCCTAATTAATTGATTATTCCTAAATTAGACCCTAATTAGGTAATTATAAATAAATTGGCCCCTAATTAATTGATTATTCCTAAATTGAACCTTAGGAAATTGATTATTCCTAAATTGAACCCTAATTATATAATTATTACTAAATTGAACCCTAATTATGTAATTATTACTAAATAGACCCTAATTAAAACTAATCCTAAAACTAACCCTAATTATAAATTAACCCTAAAGTTATTTCTAAAACTAACCCTAAATGGAACCCTAATTCTAAAATTAACCATAAAACTTAAATTAAAACTCTAAATTGATCTATAATTAAAAATTAATAACGAAACTTAATACATATAAATAATATAAAAAAATGAAAAACAAACTAAAAAAATTTACATTTGGCGACGGGCTGCGACGGGTGGCGGGCGGCGATGGACGGCGAGCGGTTGCTGCTGCGACGGACGGCGAGTGGCGACCTCCGGCGGGCTGCGGCGGCGAGACTGGCGACAGGCGCTGCGGGCTGCGACGGGCAGAGGTCGGCGAGCGGTTGCTGCTGCGACGGACGGCGAGCGGCGACCTCCAGCGGGCTGCGGGCGGCGAGACTGGCGACAGGCTCCGGGCTGCGATGTGCTACGACGGGCGGCGGTCGGCGATGGACGGCGAGCGGAGCTGGGAGTGGCGGCTGGGCTGCTGCTGCGACGGGCGGCTGGGCTGGACCAGAGTGGAGTGGCGCGGCACGGAGACGGACGGCTGGGCTGGACCGGAGCTGGGAGCGGCGTTTTTCGGCGGAGAGAGAAAGAAGGAAAGAAGAGAAGGAGAGAAAGTGAGGCGGGGGAAGGGGCTGAGGGCCGAATTTTAGGTTAAAATCCTGACGGCCAAAAGCTGCCAGGAACGCTGACGGCTTAGCCGTCAGCGTATATATATTTATTTTTTTAAAAATATATGCTGACGGGTTGACCGTCAGGATCCTGACGGCCATGACCGTCAGCGTATATATTATTATTATTTTTAATTAAAAATTATATCTTGACGGTCAGAACCGTCAGGATCCTAACGGACATGGCCGTCAGCGACGCCAAAATGATATACTGACGGGCAATGACCGTCAGTATAATAAAGCGGGATAAACTCCCGCTTATTCGCTGACGGTTTACTGGCAGCCTCTTTTGCTGGCGGCCATGACCGTCAGCAAAGCCGCCAGCATTGTTTCACGCCAGTAAGTCTGCCAGCATAGCTGGCGGCTTTTTGGCCGTCAGCATGACCGTCAGTATCGCCGATTTTTTTTGTAGTGGTAGTAATTGTAGTACAAGTGGCCTCATCAGGCCCCCTTTTTGATAAGGCATCAGCTGGCCTGTTTTTCACCCCCTTCTTGTAGTGTATTTCATAATCTATTGGTTTATGATAACTTTTTGGCTGACCTGTTTTAGGTCGGATAATTTAAATATTTATTATATTCTACCTAATTTCGTAGCTCAATCAGCTAAAATATGGGGGACTAGCTGATACGACATCAAAAATCGACTCGACTATATAAGGCAAGAACGCAACAAAAGCGGTATAATATTTTAGGTCCCGTTATATATGGTAATAAGGTTTTATACTTATTACGGAATTATAGAAGTTAAGAATCCTAGTATAGGAGTATTTCCTTATTTTGGATATTGAGTATAATTAGGAGATTTAATCCCACCTTATGAAGGAATCCTATTAGTTGGTGGACAAGTCTCACTAATCTTATAGATAGGGGGTTCAGGCCCTTATTTTACAAGTTTGATAACTTAACTTCAATCTCTCCTTCCTCTCTATCATGGAGCTCATATTATTCTCTCATGTCTAATTATCATAGACCACAAAGCTTACGGATTTTATGGCGAGCACTCTTCTAGGAGATCTCCTTTAGGAGAAGCGAGCTCTTATACAGGTGACTAGGACCCTAGATTGAGAACACGTCTCTTATCTCTTGTTAGTACAAAGAGAACACAAGCCTCACTTTTTACTCTACATTGATTTTATCTTGTATTTTAAGCTTTTGCGCGCTATTGAGCTCTCGCACATCTCTCTCGAACACTACCTGACTTAAAGGTTCAAGGGCCTACATCGGGGCCGCCCGGCTTAGATTCTATTTTGCAAGTTAACCAGGTCGCGATGAGCTTTCTGCAGGTCTAACAGGTCACTGAACACATATTCAAGTCAGTACCCTCTATTCTTGAGGCACCATTTTTTTTTGGTCGCATCAGGGCGATCCCCAAGTAAGTCTAGGGCCAGACGCACCGATAAGGAATCCGGTCGTCCTACTTATAATCAGCTACTTAATGAGTTAAATTAATACAAGACTCGTTTTGAAGAGTTCGAGAGGTGGTTACAGAATCTTGTGCAGTACATTGATCGAAAAGAATATCATTCATCATTCTCATTTACCACATGTGGTGTCGGACCACTCTTCAAGACCATCCGACCATGTCACAACCCATATTGATGATTTTGCTCGTTATGTCGGTGAATATAGATGATATTATTTGATTTTTGGTATTTTAGTTCTTGTGACTTAGGTTTCATTAGTGTCTGCTTCATATGTATATAATATTGCTTGCTTAATTATTTTTAGTTATTTTTTAGTAGCTTATGTGTGAGAATTATTAGAATACTTGTAATTTGAATGTTAACATTTTATAATTATATATTTCATTTCTTATGTAAAATATTGTAACAAATGCGTTTAAATTTATGTTACTAAATTTAAAATATTCACATGTTTTAAATTTGGATTTTAGAAAAATATATAAGCTCATACATATAAATAAAATATAATTACCCACACATAATATGTATTCACAACACAAATTATTTTAAACCTCATGTAATAATAATAATATTTTATATTAGTGCATTACAAAATTAGCATTACCCACACATATATCTTAATTTTTACTTATACATAATAATTTACATGTGGCATTATCCATGTCAGCAATATGAATTTGAATAAATATATTTACTTTCACATAATATAAATATATATATATATATTTATCAACACATGTATGTGTGGAAAAATATTAAGATTTACCTACACATAAATAATTGTATGAGCAATACTTTTTTTCTACAGAATTATAACGATACTTGCTTAAAATTTTACTATGTATAGGTAAAACGTTATACTCACACATAAGCTAACTTTTACCCAAACCAACATGCGGTTAAAAAGCAAATTTCTTGTAACAACAGATGCAAGTCAATGGTGAATTTTCTAATTTACACATATTTTGGACGGTAATCTCATTAGTTATCCCTGAGTCTCCGTTGCATGTGCTTCACCAGCCAGAATAAGATGATCACCATCTCTTATGACAGAAAAATCTTCAATCAAATATCCACTTTTCATCATAATCTTGGCCGGACGAAAACCAAACTTTTGATAAGCTAAATCCAGCAGCTCATGAAGAGATTCAGGCAAAAGCACCAGCTTTCCAGCTGTGTCGCCCTTCTCCGGACAACTGATGGTCACTCTAGCACGGTTCTGCAACGCGCCCACGTTGCCAGAACCTGAAAACATGCATTTTCCTCCTGCACAGTTTCATGAAATGAAATGAGGAGTTAAAAATTTTCTTAAATTAACCAAAAATTAACTATGATTTTTTTTTTTTTTAAATTTTGCCTCGTATATTATGTTGTGACCGTTAATTTATGGTTAGTTACAACTAAATATTATCGGTACAAATTAGTAACTGAAAATTCACCTTCAATTTGTTTCTGGCCAGCTGTGATGATCCCAGCAAGCGAATTCTGGAAATTACTCGGCCGCCTCCTCGATCGGTTATTCGACGAGCTTACCTCACTAAAACTCAACACTGATGAGGTGTCGATGGAATACTTCCTAAAGTAAGGCGCTTCACTCGCCTCCAGTTTCGAGCTCTTGTCTCCTTCGTACTTGGTCTCCGCCTTGGTTTGAACTAAAGCTTTTATCTCTTCATTGCCGAAGTGATTAGCTAGGTCACGTGGGGTCGTGTTGTACATGTCCTGCTTATCCACATCGGCTCCTTGTTCGATCAGAAACTTGACAGCCTCGACATTATCTTTGCATATGGCCGTGTGCAGGGCTGTGGTCCCCGAGGCGTTGGGCAACGTTACGTCCCCGCCGTATTCAGTAATTTGCTTGAGTAGTTCTATGTCCTTCTCCTCTGCGGCGAAGCAGGCGTACTGGCCCACGTCACCGGAAGACAATGTGGCTCCGTTATCGATCAGTACTTTTATCACGGCCTCATGTTTCCCCACTATCGCGTCCCACAGCGGGACGTTTCCTTCGGAATCTACATAAAATACGTCGATAATTTAGCAGGTTGAGAAATAAAAATGTTTGCATATAGAAATATATAAATAATAATAATTATTATTATTATTATTATTATTTCTAAGTTTGATAAAATGTTGATTTCTTTTTAAAAGTTAGGTAAAACCTAAAGGATAGTTTTGTAGTTAACTCTTTAAAAAAGAGTTCTTGTAAGCCAAATCAAAAGCACAACCCTCTATTTTACTCAGAATCAACAGCAAAGTTGACATTTGTAACACTAAGAACTACCAAGTACCTTTTCCATTCGGGTTTGCTCCATGATCCAGAAGTAGAAGTACACATTCTAAATATCCTTTCGCCGATGCAAGATGCTGTAAACACACATACAACAACCAAAAAAAAGAAAAAAAGAAAAAAAAAGCATGTCTCAATTAATTGCGTTAAGTAACAAAGCGTAACTAATACATAAAAACCATGCAGAGCATACCAAAGCATTACGCTCGTTGCTGTCCACCTCGTTCGGATCCAAACCTCTCCTCAGCAAATGGTGCAGCAGCAGATCGTAACCTCTGGCCGCTGCGAAGCATAAGCTGAGCGGCACTTCCATCCTACCGTGAGCCAACATGTGCTCTGTGTACGCCAAGATTTCTTGCAGCTGTGGGTCTTTGTACTCTTTCAGACGCTGTACAAAACATTGATCAAAGGACATTGCTCCAAGGATTCCTATGTTTAGTAGTTTTGCCTAACAGCATCATACACTACAACGGATATATTTTGCCGCTAAACTCGAATAATTAGTCACTCAAGCAAGTTAGCAACGGAAAAAAGGCCTTGGCCAACTCCGTCCCCACGTCAGCATTTTTAGCGACAAAAGTGATAAAGTTGTCACTAAAATTAACATTCAACTACAAATATTAAAGTATCATTGATAATATTAACAAAAATAATTATTATTTAGTGATGAGATTGTCGTTTATCGTTGCTAGCGACAAAATTAATAATTGATCCTAGAATTTTCAATCATGGGGTTGGCTTAGCAAAACTACCCTAATTTCTGAAAAATATTCACCTACCAAATGTCTAATGGATATTTGTAATTTAGAAGGAATAGTGGACATTTTGTAATTTAGCTGAACTTCGGTGGTAGTTTTTTGTAGTTAAGCTTTCTTATTATAAAGTACAACAATGAGGAAGAAGTTTTCTTTGTAAGGTTGATCCAGTATATCCATGCAGTGACTTATAGGGATAATTACAAAAAGTACACACGAGATTTGACCTAATTACAAGAAAAGCCAGCTAACTTTTGAAATTACAAAGAAAATTCCTAAGGGTTGATTCAGTGTTAAATTAAGGGTAACTGTAATATTTTTATAAAATAGAAAAGTGGTTTCGAAATGATTTTTACGGGGTAAATGTAAGACAAAAAACAAAAAATTTCTGATAGTCTTTGTAATTTTGAAAGTTTGTTGGGGTTTTTTGTAATTAGGCCAAACCTTAGGGGTATTTTTTGTAGTTTACCCTAAACTTCATTTTACCTCGAGGAGATTGTTCATGATCATGGAAGCATCTGCGACATTAGCCTGAAGAATATTAAAAAGTGCAGTCCGATTCAACCGCAAAAGCTGACTCAACCGTTTTGTACGGACAGTAAAAAGTTGCGGCCGGTAGCAAAGAACACCTATTTCACCACAAACATCACCTCTCTTCAGTTCCCCAATGACCTAAAATATTTAATTGTAGACATTGTTAATCATTAGTATCAAATTTATAATAGCCTGACTATAGAAAGATGTTTATACCGTTTCCATTCCATCGTTGACTGAAATAAGATCCTACGCCACCAAGACAATGCACAACTCAGAAAATTGATAAACTTGAAAGAAAATAATATATTTCACGTACATTTAAATACAGATATACACATTACAAAAAAGATAACATTCAAGCTTCGATGATGTCAAGACTCACTTCCCAGCTCAACACAAACTTTGTCTAACAAACTCCATATATCAGCTCCGTTCATCAGGAAATATGTTAGTTAGATTGACGACACTCCATGCATAGAGATATCACACGTTAGCTTCATGTATATAACCCTAAATTAGTATGGTATTAGTGTAAAACTGTTCAAATGCTCTACATCTCTTCTATTTTATGTTGCCACATTTTATGCATCCTAGCGATAATTCTCATGCATCTTATGATCATAATATCATTCACTCTGCTGTGATAACAACTATAGATATACAATCATCTCATGCTCTTTTTAACAATATATGTGGTATTAGATATAGGAGCAACATACAACATTATTAACAATTTTGTCTATTTTTACTAGTAGCCTAAATTAGCTAATATAACCATTTAATTGCCAAATGGATAAACCATCGTTGCTACACATATAGGCGAAGTTCAAATTTCCGATTCTCTCACCTTATACTATGTTTTGTTTATATACATTCTTTCACTCATAATCTTTTATCTGTTTCCCAACTTACAAAAACATCACGTTGCATTGTCAATTTTCTGAATTCTCATTACCTTTTACAAGATATGAACGCATTGAAGATGATTGATTCTGCTAAAGAAGCTAATGGACTATACTATATGGACCATCATGCTACTAATGTCTCTCTTTCATCTCCTCATTTATGGCACTTAAAGGTTAGGCTATCTCTTAGCAAAAGATTATCTCTATTACCTACGTGTCATTCTATATGTAAAACTAGTTTTCAAGCTTTTGACATTTGTTATTTTCCAATGCAAAGGAAGGTCGGATTTCCCACTAGCACTAGTTCCACCACTCAAATTTTTGACTTGATCCACTGTAATTGGGGTGTGTGTGTGGGGGGGGGGGGGGGGGGGGGGGGGGGTACCTTTTTCCACCAGCATCTCAACTTGGCACAAGTATTTTCTTACTATTGGTGATTATTTTTCCAGATACACTTGAATTATATGCTTAAGAGTAAATCCAGTGTTTTTATAATATGATCAAAACTCAATTCAATGTCAAATTAAGATTCTATTATCTGACAATGGAACTGAGTTGTTTGCATGATTTTTATAAGAAATATGGTATAATTCATCATACCTCTTGTGTGGAAAACCCACAACACAAGGTCCTAATGTTACCTTACACACACATAGTCGATGAAAACCTAAGTCCGTTGTTGTCTATGACCAATTAAACACCATCGTTGCCCGACGGTTATGGCATACTCGACTACCACACAACCCTAACATCATATATCAACTTCCATCCTTTCTTTGATGTTTGATGTTAACATGTTCCTAGAAATTGACCTTATTCTATCATCGTGCCCTAGATTATCCGTGCTCATACACAACCATCGATGGGAGCCATGGCCCTGAGAATAATATGATATATATTTTAGTGGAGGGAAGAGAGGCACCATCCTTCACAACTCTTTCTTTTTATCAAATTATCTTCTTATATTTTTCTCTCTTACATTATCAAATGAACAACAAGCCCTTTATATAGATAACAGGAATCCTTTGGCTTTTCATCTTCACAAACTCTTGACCTTTCAATGACACAAACTTTTGGCCTTTCAATTACACAAACTCTTGGCCTTTTAACTTCACAAACTCTTGGCTTTTTAACTTCTAAATTTAAAAACCATTAAAAATCATTTAAAGTTTATTCAATAAAACTAAACCATAAACTTAAATGCTTCTAGCCATCAAGTATCTAACTCGCCAGAAGGCATCCCATTTTATGGGAAGAAGTCGGTGCTGCTCGAACAGGAAAGGAAGAGACTCTCAAGCCAAGCCATTGACTGAATTTCATTCTTCTTTCCTAAGGCGGTTTCCTTTTGAAGTAGAAGAAAGCAAGCCTGTCTTCGCAAGCAGTAGAATGTGAACTCCGAAACGAAGCAAGTCTCCCCTTTTCAGGGTAAGAAGTAAGTTAGTTCAAGGAAGGCATCCAAGTCCGTCCGCCATGCCAATCAGCTTCTTGCATTTCTCGAGAAGTACTTTCGGTAGCGGCTTTGTGAAGATATCCGCTTCTTGTTCCTGACTTGGCACATGCATTATCCTTCACATGATCTCGAATAAAATGAAAACGAACGTCAATGTGTTTACTTCTTTCATGGTTCGCTGGTTCTTTGCCAACTCAATTGCTGATTTATTGTCAACTTTAATCACGGTTGCTCCTAGTTGCTTTAGCTCCATCTCGCTCAACAAATTTCTGATCCATATCGCATGACATACGCACCAAGATGCTGCTACATATTAAGCTTCACATGTTGAGAGCGTCACGATTGGTTGCTTCTTTGAAAGCCAAGTAAAAGCAGTATCTCCCATGAAGAACACATATCCCGAGGTACTTTTCTAGATCGTCTATGTCTCCGCACCAATCACTGTCGGAATAGCCAACTAGTTTGAAACCTTTTTCTTTTTAGTAGAACAACCCGAGTGACATCGTTCCTTGGATGTACCGTAGGATAAGTTTCAATGCCTTTCAATGTGAATAAACCGGCTCCTCCATGAATCGACTTACAATGCCAACACTAAAAGAAAGATCTAGCCTTGTGCATGTTAGATAGTGAAGACTCCCAACTAGATTTCGGTATTTGGTCGCATCTACTTGTTCTCCACCATCAAACTTAGAAAGTTTTTCCCGTGGTTCCATTGGTGTAAATATCGGGTTGTAGTCCGTCATTCTGTTTCTTTTCAAAATTTCTTTAGCATATGTTTCTTGTGACACAAAAATCCCAGTCTTTTATTGTCTAACCTCCAAATCAAGGAAGTACTTCATTAAACCCAAGTCCGTCATCTCGAACTCTCGAGTCATTGATCTTTTAAATTCCTCTATCATTTCATCATTGTTCCCCATGAAGATGAGGTCATCTTCATAAAGAGCGACAATGAGCAAATTACCATTATTCTTTTTCACGTATAGAGCATGCTCGTATGGGCATTGAGTAAACCCATTCTTCTTGAAGTAAGTATCGATGTGGGTATTCCAAGCTCGAGGTGTCTGTTTCAACCCATAAAGTGCCTTATTTAGTTTCAACACCTTCTTTTCTTCCCCAATATTTATGTACCCGGATGGTTGCTCTATGTACACCTCTTCTTCTAGCACGCCATTCAAAAAGGCTGACTTGACATCCATTTGGAAAATTTTCCATTTGAGTTGAGCTGCAGGAGTAATGAGAAGTCGAGTCATCTTCATTCTTGTAACAGGGGCAAATACTTCATCATAGTCTATTCCCTCTTTTTGTCGATATCCTTTTGCAACTAACCTTGCCTTGTACCACTCTATCTCACCTTGAGCATTCATATTCATATACCCATTTTACTCCAATGGGTTGACTTCCATTTGATAATTCAACCAGCTCCCAAGTTCGGTTCGCTCGATTGCTTTTATTTCTTCATTCATGGCTGCTTGCCACTTCTCATCTCGTACCGCTTCCTCAAATGTAATTGTTTCAGCATCCGCCAAAAGACAAACTAAATGCACCTCACTTGTTGAATAGTATAAATCTTGCATGCTTCGCATTCTTGGTTGTCTTGGCTCATCTTCATCATCGTAGTTTCAGAGTTTGTTAGTAAATATTTTGGTGCAATGATTGATGAATCTTCAACTTCGATGATAACCTCCATTGAATTGTTCCAGTCCCACTCACTTGCTTCGTTTACTCGCACATCACGACTCACCATCACCTTCTTGCTTATCGGGTCGAGTAGCTTGTATCCTTTTGTCTTCTCATCATACCCAATAAAAATATATTTTTTGCTTTTATCTTTGAGCTTAGTTTTTCATTGATCCGGTACATGTGCATAAGCCACACTATCGAACACTTTGAGATGAGAGACTGTCGGCTTTTGTCCGTTCCATGCCTCTTGTGGTGTTTGATCATCTAACTTCATATGTGGACATCGATTTTGTACATAGATGGCACATTGAACTGCTTCTGCCCAGAATTCCTTCGGCATCTTCTTGCTCTTGAGCATTGATCGAACCATATCGAGAATAGTCCGGTTCTTCCTCTAAGCCACACCGTTTTGTTGAGGAGAGTATGGTGCAGCTAGAAATCTCCTTATGCCTTGCTCCTTGCAATACTTAATGAAATCCATCGAAGTATACTCGCCACCTCTATCGGATCGTACGGCTTTGATGTGTCTACCAGTTGCCTCCTCCACCATCACTTTAACTTTTTTGAACACCTCGACTGCCTCGGATTTTTCTTTCAAAGAATAAACCCAAGTTTTTTGTGATAAATCATCGATAAAGGAAATGAAGTACCTTTTACCACTAAAAGATTCAGGGTTGACTGGTCCACATATGTCGGTATGAATCAACTCGAGAGTGTGTTTAGATTGATATTCTTCCTTCTTTTGAAACGAGGTTCTCGCTTGCTTGCCAAGCACACATTCTTCACAAAATTTGCCATCATAATCCATATCTGGTAGCCCGTGCACCATGTTCTTTTTTACTAACTTTTTTAGACCACCATGATAAAGGTGACCAAAGTGAAGATGCCACAGCGACGCCTTATCTTCTACATTGACTTGCAAACATTCTTCTCGCACGCTTCTCAAATTCAGTTTGTACATGCATTTTTTAGCCATTTCGACTCGTGCTACCAAACGCCCTTGATTGTTTTTTAAATGTAGTACCCGATTTTTCATGAATACCAAGTATCCCTTCTCCATGAGTTGCCCTCAAAATATTGCTCTTAAGATCAGATACGTAATAAACATCCTCGATTGATCCTTCTGTACCATCTTTTTGCAAATAGTGAACCATACTTTGGCCTTTTACTTGGATCTTTGACGCATCTGTGAACGACACATGTCTATCTTCAACCTCTCGCATCTCCTTGAATAGGTGCTTATGCCGGCACATGTGGTTGCTAGCGCCAGTATCGAGATACCACACCGTGTCGCTGAGGGAAATGATATTTTTGTAGGCCATCATGAGAACGCCATCTTCTCTTATCTCCTCTTCCGCGACTAAATTAACATTCTCTTCTACCTTTTTTACAGAATAGAACTCATTTGCATAATGCCCAAACTTACTGCAATTATATTACTCGATATTTGATTTGCATTCTTTTGCGTAGTGTCCATGCTTGTCGTAGTTGTAGCACTCATTTTTCGAGTGATTTGACCGGCCGCCTCTTCCACGACCACGTTCTCTACCTCGCCAATTTTGTTGGCTTGAATGCCCCATCTGCTCATGGTATCCACCTCGACCGCGGCCTTCACCACCACGACTATTGTGGCGACCTCCACGGCCGTGCCTTCTACCACGAAAGTTTTGAGTATAGAGTACCTTTTCGTCTTTGATAGACACCTTGGCTTGCAACGCTTCCTCAAAAGACTCGTTCTTCTTCTTCTTTCGTTGCTCGTGTGCCTCAAGAGAACCGGCAAGCTCATCGACTGTGAGCATCGCAAGGTCCTTTGACTCTTCTATCGCACACATAACATTCTCAAAATTATCGGTTAATGATCTCAAAATCTTCTCCACAACTTGAACATCGGTTAATGTTTCACCATTCCGATTGAGTTGGTTCACCACGGTTTGTAAACGCGTGATGTAGTCAGATACAATTTCTGACTCCTTCATCTTCATGCTCTCCAACTCACCATGAAGAGTTTGGAGACACACTTACTTGACTCGGTCGGCTCCTTTGAACACTCTTTCTAAAGTGTCACACGCTTCTTTTGAAGTAGTTACACCAGCAATCTTCTCAAATCCCGACTCGTTGATGGCTTGGAATAACATGTATAATACTGCCTTATCCTTCGATCATGTCTCTTTCAACGCCTTGTTTTGAGCCGCCATATATCCCGTGGTATTTGTTGGTTCTTCGAAACCTTCTTCGATCACCTCCCACACATCTTGAGATTCGAGAAGAGCTTTCATTTGAATGCTCCAGTTCTCGTAGTTTGCCTTCGTTAGTCGAGGTAGCGACATTTGACCCGTCACATTCGTCATTTACTCTGGTGCCAATTTGAGAATAATATGATATATATTTTAGTGGAGGGGAGAGAGACACAATCCTTCACAACTCTTTCTTTTTATCAAATTATCTTTTTATATTTTTCTCTCTTACATTTTCAAATGAACAACAAGCACTTTATATAGATAATAGGAATCCTTTGGCCTTTCATCTACACAAACTCTTGACCTTTCAATGACACGATCTTTTGGCATTTAAATTACACAAACTCTTGGCCTTTTAACTTCTAAATTTAAAACCCATTAAAAATATTTAAACTTTATTCAATAGGCCCACCATCACAGCCAGCCTTCCTCAGCCGCCACTAGGGTTGAAGAGCTACCTTCTCATGCTATTCCTAAAAACAAGACATCCTTCAATCACTTCATGCAAATTTTTAACAACCATGACCAATGCAGATAACTTCATGAAAACGTTTGGAGAAAAGAGAAAAAATAACAGTCACTTTGAAGCCAAATGGCTTGCACCTACAACAATTCGTCATCAACAACACTCTTATTAGAGAGGAATCAACGAGGCCTGGCATGCCCCTTGTCCCGGTCCCAAACAAAGATGTCTTGTCTCTAATGGTGCCCAATGAAGTTTATGAAGCTATGCGCAAGGTATTTGATCACACATTTATTAGCCACATTATTTACATTGAAGGGGATAAACCTTTGTCGGTTAATTTGCTATTTGAGAAGTTAAAATTTGCTTGGGATTTGAAATATGGTTTTCATTTTGTGATCATTATTAAGGATGGTATTGATATGAATATGGTTTGAAAGAGGCGTTCTTGGTCGTTGTCACCGGGCTCTTCTCAGCTGCACCAATGGATGCCAAGGTTTAACCCTGATTATGTCAAATTGTTGTTTGTGTATGTTTGGGTGAGAATACATAACTTGAGTTGTGAATATTGGGATGTGGATCTGCGAGTACCCAATTGAAGATTGATCATAATTTTCATCATGGTATGCTCGAGAACTTTGCTAAGGTGCTCGTTGAGGTTGATTTGGCATAGCTTCCACCAGAATGACTAATGCTTGAACTCACGGGCCACTCTAATTTTGTGAACTTTACGTATGAATGACTTCTAGATTATCTCAATCAATGCAGGATGGTGGGATATTCGATTGCTCATTGTCGACATTCCAAGTCAAGTACTTCAGAAAGGGGGTGTAGCTACTCTTGCCCATCCAGGAAGGAGGTAATTTCTCAAAAAAGGCCACGTAAACATGTGATTGATAATGGAAAATGAGTGGCAGCTGAGTACTCGACTAAAAAACTCAGGCCGGATATCCTTGATTCCACTGTTGGTTCATTAAGAGGGATACGGGCTATAACGGTGGGACCTGATCTTTTGTTGCAGAATTATTACCGGAGAGGTAGCCCATGTTTGAGGTACCGCACACAGTGGATGCAATCGTCATCGCCCACGCCATGATGTGATGAGGGAGTTTGGTGAATTTCTTGAATATTTTAATTCCTTTCAAAAAGACTGCCATTACGGAAAATGTTGATGATGCAAAACTCTTACACCGAATGGAGGGTATCCCTAAACCAAGTATATTTTGTAAGCCACCTCAAAACGTGAATGCAGTTAGATCTAATGCTCAGGCTTAGGCCTTACAATAATCTCAAGCCAAACTTTCCACGGATGTGACATTGAACAAGTGAATTATCTAGGTTTTTCCTAAGTCTAAACAACTTGAGAATATGAATAGGTTGGAAAAATGTATTTGAGCAGATGAAGTGGAAGACAACGAACATGCTTATATTGACAACTCCAAAACGCAGAGTGTCACGCACTTCTCAATGACTAGTATCTTTTTTTTTTTTTTTTTGAATATTCGAGGCTTAGGCAATGAAGCCTCTCGATTACAAATGAAGGAGTTTAATTGGAGATTTTATTCTATTCTATAGGACTTATGGAACCTTGAGTGGATCGTTTGTAGATTTTGGATCATTTATGGGTTTCACTAGTCTAACGCTAAAGATTTTAGACCTAATGAGTATTCAGATTTTTTCTTTTTCTTGGGTTTTATGTTCAGTTGATGTTCTTAATACGGACTAAACAGTGTATTTTCATGTGAATATGGGTGTTGGTGTCTTTCATGTGGGCTTTGTGCATGCTTATAACCATCATCCGCAACGTAAATAACTTTGGGTTTGGAGTTGACAAGTTTTATTTTATTAGGTGATCTTAATACCACTGTTGGTGCATTTGAAAGACAAATGGGTAACCCTCCTGGGGCTACTTCTTGTCGTGAGTTTCAGAGTTCTAATGAAGATTTGGATTTTGATCAAATTGCTATGACGATCTACCCATTTACGTGGGTAAAACATTTGGTGACTACCGGGTGGAAATCAGTGAACTTGATCGTATCTTGGCGGAACCCCATTTTCGTTCTTTGTGGACAGTGATTTTGGGCATGGTTCTACCCCGTATGTACTCGAATCATCACCCAATCATGTTCAAGGGAAAGATATTGTTTTGAGGTGTCCTTCCCTGTTTCGGTTTCAATCTGTGCCTTTAGCATCCGTATTTTAAGAACTTGGTTCCTAACTCTTGGCAGTCTTCTGGGGGCTTGACCATTTATTTGACTCTTGCAAACTTAAAAGGCTGAAATTGGACATTAGAACTTCTAACTTTGTGGTTGGGGGTATATGTACTGCAATTTAGACACTGCTCAGATTGAGCTTCATAATATCCAAGCCACGATTGCTCTTGATGGTCCCACTCTCACAGAGGATAATGCAATAAAGGAGACATGCCCAAATTCGTATTAGCACTCTTTTACGGTAGCAAAGTGATTATAGTCCGCAAAAATCTCGTGCTAAATGGTTGAATGATGGGGATAGGAATTCAACTTTCTTTCATTTATCGTTGCAAGCCAAACATTACAAAACTTGTATGCATAGTCTTAACATTAATAGGGAGATTTGCATGGACAACGCTATTATTCAAACTCATGTAATTAGTTATTATAAAAATCTATTTTCGGCCCTGATAAATGCAGTTAGTCTGGATATCATTGATTGGGTGAGGAGTGTTGTGTTAAAAAGGGTGGATAAATGATCGACTTTGTAAGCTACCATCAAACTAGGATAATTTTCGAGGCGGTTAGACACTTGAGTTTTGATAGTGTTTCGGGACTCGATAGCTTTGGTGGGTGTTTTTATTTCCATTTATGGGAGATTATTGGACACAGTATTTGTGAGGCTGTTATGAATTATTTTTGTTTTGGATTCTTTCTTTTAGGGGCTTAACTTGGCATTTATGGCTCTTATCCCTAAGAATACTAATGCTTGCAAAATATAAGATTTCATATTATCGAGATCGGTAGTTTCTTATTCAAAAATATAACTCGGATCTTGGCGGATTATTTTGGGTCTATCATTCGATGAATTGTTTAAGACACCTAATTCGGATTTATCCCCGAAAAGCACATGCATGATTGCATTATCTTGGCCTCAAAGGGGCTAAAATTTTTACTTAACCCGAGAGGGCCTACTAATATGGAAATTAAATTGGATATTTGTAAGGCATTTAATAAGATTAGATTGGGTTTTTATGCTTCAGTTTTGACGGTGTTGGGATTGATAATCGGCTTGTTAGTTGGCTCTCTTTTATGCTTCGTTCGGTGAAGCTTTGTATTTTGAATAATGGAAGCCCTCATGGTTTTTTCTCGTGCTTGCATGGTGTTCGGAAAGGGGATCCTCTACTCCCACTTTTATTTTGTATCACGGAGGACGTGCTTTTTGGGTTGCTTATTCGGGCTATAGATACGCTTCATATTACACCTTTTATTTCCCATGACATTAAGTTCCCATAGTGACTCCTTTAATCGAATGATATTCTCATTTTTGGAGGCCTCGGGTCGCTTGAATTTGTGCCAAAATTTTAAAATTATGGAGTTTCAATAGGTCAAATTTATGGCCCGAAGAAGTTTGTGATGGTGATCAATCCCTCAGCCTCTACAACCCTTAAACGGCACATGTCACGTACCATTGGCATCTCATTCAATTCAGCTCAGTTCACTTTCATTGGTGTCCCCCTTTTTTTAGGTGCTCCCATTAAGCCACACTTTAGAATCTATGATTGCATTTTGAGATAATTCAGGAAATAAAAAGGTCTTATGGTATCCATGGATGGGTGTGTTTGGTTGGTAATTTTATTATGAGCTCTTTGCTCATTCGACGATGATTTATCATTGAATCATTTGTTTGCTTTGGGGTATGTAAAAGGCCTTACGAAATCTTAGTTAGCCAGGTGATATTTCTAAGGGTGGTTCATAAACAATTTTGTTGGATCTTTGTTGTACTCCTAAAGAGGAAGGCGGTCTTGATGTGTGGTCTCGTATTGTGGCAAATAAGGTCATTTTAATGAAACTTGCATGGTGCATTCTTACGGTAATGTTGGTCATTCTTACTCTACGTGGGCATATTTATTAAGATGGATGGGAGATTACAGCCTCGTTACATTTCGTCTTCTATTTGTCCAAGAGTCCATTAGCTGATTGGGGGTACTTATGATAAATCTAGATGGGTACCAGGACGGGCTTCATTGTCACTTTTAGCTATATAATTAGCTTGGATACATCATTGCCGATAAATTCGGATTGCCTTTTCTTCTTCATGATGGTTTTATGGATGTCATGGGTGATTTATATTATGATAATCATTGGCATTTTACGATTGACTTTTTCGTTCTTCAAATGTCCATTGTTCAAAACATTCTTTATTGCGCTATTTCTCCTAACACTTGTGATAAAGAATTTAGGTTGGAAAACTTTTGCTATCTTTTGGTTAAAATTGCCTATGATCATGGGCACCCTTGTGTCTTGCAGTTTCATGGGGAAGGTGGGTTTGGTCAAGTAAGTTTCCAACTCGACGTTCTATTACTGACATGCCATCTTATCTCGACTGGAGGTTTTTGAGGTAATTCATGGATTTATGGGGCCCATGACTTGCCCTCGTAGCTTGCAGCATTCATATATGATCAACCATATTTTGTGGGGATGCGACTTTATTTGCTCAATTTGGGCTTGGATTGCAGAATTGATGCACATCACTCTTTCGAGTCGTCATAGTATTATTGAGTTCATTCTCTTCACCATTGAGCAGAATTTCAACGCGCATGTGAGTTTTGTTTGGAAGACGAGCATAATTTCTATGGTTTAAATTGTTTAGAACATCCATAACAATATATTTTACAAAGTTATGGTGCTTTTAACTCACCATGCCCTTTTATTAGTACGTTGTTTAGTTTTGGAGTCGTCAACTCTTGATAATGGTTGCATGAGTAACACACTCTCAGATTTCTAATGATTAAATAATGGAGAGTGAAGGTAATCCTCACTCAACTTATTTTGGTGTGTTGGCACCATCCTCTTCCAGGATGGACAAAATTTAACATGGACGGGAGTGCTGCGGGCGCTCCAGAACGTAGCTTGGTAGTGTTCAGGATTATTTTATCATTGATAATGGCATTTGTCATGCTTTTGAGGTGGGATTGAATGCGACTTTCGTGGTTTTTAAATTGGCTTACATTTTAGAGTTCAGTTTTACATTTTTTGGGGTTAATTTTTTATTTTAAGGTTTAGTTTTCATTTTTTTTATTTAATTTTCCATTAGGATACAAAAATCTATCATTCTATCAGTTATGTGATGATATGTGTTAGTTATATGTGATGATATGTGTCAGTTATATGTCATATATTTAAGATTTGAAATTTAATATTCAATTTTGGTGTTTAATTTTTTATTTTAAGGTTTAATCTTCCATTTTTAGGGTTTAATTTTTCGTTTTAGATTTATTTTTATCCTTGTACTAAAAAGCTCTTGAAGAGGATGCATAATAAACTAGAGTGCAACCCTAAAACTTGTTGTTATCACTACGATTGTAATATTTGTTGCATTCGTGCATTAGACTATTTATGTTATCTGTTTCTTAGGGCGTTGGCGTATGATCCTTCCTTGTACTCTAAACCTCTTGAAGAGGATGCGTAATAACTAGCATGCAAACCCCAACACTTGTTATCTCTATGATTGTAATGTTTGTTGCATTTGTGTATTAGATTATTTCTTTTATCGCTGACGGCCAAATCCGTCAGGAAGCCGTCAGCATAAGGAATACTGACGGCCTCCTGACGGTTTTTGTCAGCCAGCATATTTGTGGTCAGGATAGTGTAATCCTGACGGGAAAATATACTAGCCAGGAATTCTGGCGGGGTTTCTGACGGCAAGGTCCGACAGTATATGACCGTCAGGGGGGGTGGGGTGGGGGGTGGAGGCTTTTGCTTGAGTAGGTTTCCTGTTTTGTGGTAGAGTCATTGGAGAAGAGAGTGGAGGTGTTGATTCCATGGATATGGCTAGGTTGGTGGTGTCGTGGTCTTTACTTTGTTGGCCAAATGGAGTACAGGGTGTCTCATATTTTTTGGGAGGGTAACAAGCTAACGGATGGTCTTACTCGGCTGAGTCATCTTTTCAATTAGTTACATGATTCTCCACCAGAGCAATCTAATTTAGTGGATGATTATAGGAATACCAAGAAGTTCTTTCGGGTTGTTCATTAACCTTGTTTACGGCAGCCGCTTCTCGACCTGACAAAGGGCTTCGAGTTTGCTGCCTTTAGACCACAACTCACTTGTATAGGCATTTTTTCTCTGTTATACGACCAGTTTGTGGATTGTTGATTTATTTTTCTTTTCTTGGTCTATCTTGCTAAAAACGTTGGGGGGGGGGGGGGGTACTCATTCCTTTGAAAATGTTTTTCTCAGAAGGGTGAGTTTACTTTGAGAGGTTTTAATGAGTCCCCTTTGGCGATTATAGCTAGGTAAACCAACGTTGTGGTCCTTGTGTCTATGAACAATTTTTCTCTTTTTATTTATTTAATTTAATGCGATTTATTCCATAAAAATGGTCTTTTAGAAATAAAGCATCTAGATATTTTCCAAAGGGGTTTAATATTTCAATCCAAGGTTCCACTCTCCTTCTGAGATCATTGTGTATATACAGCCATACATATTATCAACAGAGTTGTCACACCTGTCCTGCAAAAAGAAATCCCCTTTGATGTCCTATTGAACAAGCTTCTAAATTACAACCACCTTAGAGTTTTTTATGCTTAGCTTATGCCTTAACAATCATAGGTCAGAGGATAAAATTTCAATAAGAGCATTCAAATGTGTGTTCATTGGTTATCTTTTAGAAACCAAAGGCTACAGGATACATGACACTCATAATAACATGTTCCTCATTTTTAGAAATGTCCATTTCAATGAGAATATTTTCCTTTTTTCTCAAAAATTTGTCACAAACACCACTCCACCTTTTCTTCTATTCACTTATCTCACAGCAGACTCTATATCTTTTCCCGTAAGATCAAATACACAATGTACATCATCTATAGAAAACATCATTACATAGATATAACAAACACTCAAGCAAGAAATAGTTCTGAACATAATATCACTCCTCCTATCAACTCACAACTCACTTCCTAGCCTCAAAACTCTTAATCTTCACAATCATATACAACATATTACTCCAACCAATGACAGTGACACAGTACTACTAGCTCAACCTTTAAGAAAATCCATCATAACCAAAATCATCCCTACTTATCTCAAATACTATGATTCAACAATCCAATGCTTCAACCTAAATCTAATCTCATCTTTTCTGGTAAATAGTATAATACTACTGGTTATCCCAGCTCATCTAGACTACCATCTCATCATAGATGCTTTAATGTTTCTATAAATCAAATTACTAAGCCTAAAACCTATAGCCATGCAAAAATCAAGTGGAATGGCAAAATGCAAAGACTGCTGAGATAAAGTCCTTAAGATGAAAAATACTTGGACCTTCATTATTCTACCTCCTACAAAGCACTACATTTGTTGCAAATGGGTATATAAAGTTATGTACAAGGCTGAAGGGTCAGTAGAAAGATACAAAGCGAGGCTTGTGGACAAAGGTTACACATAAGAGGAGGGATTAGACTATTTTCACAATCTTTAGCCAGCTACTAAGTTAAAAACTGTTAGATTAGTTCTAGCACTTGCTGCTGCAAACAAGTGACATCTACATCAATTATATGTCAACAATACCTTAATACATGGTGATCTTTATGAAGAGATGTACATGACACCACCACACGACTACTGTAAAGACAACAGAGTCTACAAGCTCATTAAAAGTCTATATGAATTAAAACAAGCATCAACATAGTGGTATCAAAAACTCACTTCTTGCCTCATATCATTTGGTTACTTTGAATATAAGTCTAATCATTCATTATTTAAACATTCCACTATATCTGTTAGCACACTGTGTTTATGTTGATGATATAATTTTATGTAGAAACTACATGTCAGAAATTCATACTTTGAAACAGCATTTAGATAATGCTTTTACTATTAAGGATTTAGGTGAGCTCAAATATATACTTGGTATAGTGATTTCAAGAATTAATTCATGAATCAGTCTATGTTAGAGAAATATGCTTTGGACATTCTCAGAGAAACAAGTTATATAGGTTTCGAGCCCAAATCCACTCCCATGAACTCAAAGGAACAACTCACGACAACAACTGGCCAACCATTAACAAATCCATCAGTGTATAGAAGATTAGTGGGCGGATTACTATATCTCTCTATAACAAGACTTGGTCTCTCCTACAACATTTAGACTCTTAAATAATACATGTCCAAGGAAACACAAAAAGTCGAAATCTGACTCACACATGGTTGATGCTCATATGAACCTCAAATACATCAAATAGACTCTAGAACAAGGCTTATTCTATAGTGCATATTCATTTATTCAACTAAAATGTTATTAATATTCTAATTGGGGTAGATACCTAGATACAAGAAGAAGCATCAGTTGTTTTGTTGTCTACTTAAACAATTTTCTCAACTCCCTGTAGAGAAGCAATCTACTATAAGTAGATCATCCACTGTAATTGAGTATCAGGTCATTGCATCAACAAATTATGAAATACAATGGCTCGTATACCTTCTACAGGATCTCAGTATCAGTCATAACAGACCAACCTTGGTTTTCACATATAGCAGGTCTTCCCATTGTATTGCATATAACCCATGTCAACATGAAAGGACAAAGCACATTCCGTTTAATAGTTTCTTTCTAGAGAGAAGATTGAGGTTGGCTTTCTAAAATTAGTTCACATACTAGTTCAACATCAGCTAGATGACATCTTCACAAAACCACTAGCTCGTACTTAACTTCATCACTTCATGTCCAAGTTGCACATGTCAAGACCCACTACCCAACTCAACATAAACTATGTCTAACAAACTCCAATTCAGCGTCGCTTCATCAGAAAACATGTTAGATAGATTGACGACACTCCATGCATATATAGAGATATCACACATTAACTTCATCTATATAAATCCCTTTTTAAGGTTCAACTGTATTCATTTAATTATAGAGATAATTCTCTCAATAATAATAAATCTTTCACTTTCATCATCTTCTTCATCATGGTCTGTGTTTAGTTTTAACCTAAATTTTATAATTAATAGATGATCAGAATGTACAAATCTTACCACTGCCCCATTAACCAGAATGTACAAATCTGTAGGTGCTTCATCCTTCATAATTATATCTTCTCTTAGAGGAAAGTACTCGGGCTTCATCTCTGAAACCTAAAGTTTAAGCCCATAGAAAACAAGAATTAGAAAGATAAAATAGCTCTAGAAATTGTGCAATAATTGTTATTATATATAAATTAAACAACATTTTTATTTATTTCATTTATTTTAAAAAAATCTAAAGCACAAATATGGACCTCTGACATATTCGTCCACTTATGAGAGCAATGAGTTCAAGTGAAGATATTCTAAAGAAACTCATTTAAATGAGACAATTATTTACCAGCTGAAAAAGCAAGTCGTTCGACACCCCATCGAACAAATACACCTTCTCAAGGAGTGAGTAGAATAGATATTTTGATATACTCGAACGTATCGCCTTTGGAAGTGCATCGAGCGTTTCTTGTTGTTGCAGCCCTTCTGAATTGGTTCTGTACTTGAGGCTCAAGTGCGCTATCATCTGCTCTTTCAGGTTAGATGGCAATTTGTTCCTTTTCGCAAAGCTTGATGCGGCATTAATAGTATCTCTCTACGACACCACAATTAAGAAAAACACATGCAAAAAATGAAATTTAATAAAATTATTGCAATACCATCTACGATAATAGATAATTTTTTTGAAAAGTACGACTTCTTACCTACAAGTTATTACTTTTTATTCAAAAAGTTTGATCGTCTTATATTAGATAGTCTTACAGCAGTCCTACCATTACTAATAATGCCAATGAAAATTCATATATACTTACGAACTTTCTAGTTCGGAAGGTGGCTTGGACAATCAAGTTGGTCATGTTTCCTATTATGTAGGCTGAGAGTGCGAGGTTGTAAAATATGTACAAGAAGTCGAATATCATTTCCCCGGTGTTGACGGGATGAAGATCACCATAACCGAGTGTTACGGCGGTGACAATGGACAAGTACATTGAAATGACATACTTGTCCCACATTGGATCTTCATGGAAATTCTCATTAGATAGTCCAATCCATGTTTCCGTTGGGTCCTTGTACCTATCGGCGAGAAGATAGAAGATGCAAGCACCGCAATGAATCGAGAAAAGAGTGACCTAAACATAATTAATTAATCAATCAAACTTTATTAGATCAATTAATCTTATAAGCTCGTATACTCATTCACTTCGCATCTTCAGATACTTACACATGTAAACTTAGCAAGTCGAACGAAAGTGTAATTGAGTTTTGTGTCTTTCTCTAATCTGCAGTGAAATTAAGACGCATCATTTGGGGAAAAAAAAATTAAAATAAACGTCATGTGTATATAACATAAATGACTTTAAGTAATACTTAAGTATTACCTAATAATCATAAAATATTATTATAGACAATAATTAATATTTTAATTGTCCAATGTAACACTTTTCATATAATTAGTAATAGTTTTTATAAGTGTTACATTAAGAAGTGTTACCTAATAAGTATAATTTTCATAAGTACTGCAGTTACCCGTGCTACCTATTTATTAGTTTTGATTAATATAATAATTTCATCAACTAACAAATAGTAATTTATAAATAAAGACCTAAAAAGTGTTTCTTATTTATGAGTGTTATCTAAAATGTGTTATTTATTTAAAAGTATTAAATGGAAATGTTAATTATATGAAAGAGTTACATAAAAAGTGTTACTTATATAAAACTAATAATTAGAAAGTTCTACTTACCTTGGAGTGTTACCCAAAGAGTGTTAATTATATAAAAGTATTATTTAAAAACTGTTACATAAATATTTTAAATTGATAGTGTTACAAAGTGACATATTTGACATGACAATATAACAATATAAAGAACATTAGGTCTACTGTGGGACCGCGTACTTTCAAGCAAATAATTATTTATATTATTTTGAAAAATATGATGATTTTTCACACTAAATGTATGAGTATTTATTTGAAAATTATGATCGTCTTATACATGAGACCATGTCATAGTAGTTTTTGCATCAAACGAACTTCACCGTCCAAACCATTATGTAATAGGATAAAGGGTTAGCTAAAAAAAACTACCCCTAAGGTTTCGTCTAATTACCAGAAAACATGTATCTCTTAAAATTACAAATAAACCCTTACGTTTGTATTTACCTAAAAAATAACACTCTAATGTTGGGAGTTATTTGTAGGTTTGAAAGACTTTTTTCCTGTAGTTAGGCAAAACCTCGGGAGTTTTTGTAATTATCCCTAGAATAAGTTCTTATTGCGTCGTTGAGTAACAAGATTTGATAAACATGATTTTCTCAACATCTTCATACAATGATTTCTTGGAGCAAGAAATTCTACCTTGCAAACATTTTGCTGGCTCGTCTGAGACGCCAAAGGCGAAGCATACTAAAGTAGCCATATGATTCGACATTGGGGGGCAAAATTCTCCGAACGAGCTCAGCAGGTGTTGTGGAAATAACATCAAAGACGAAACCTCTTTTTAGGTATCTTAAAGCAATCCAGTTAGGCGAGTCAATGAGAATATATGTTGATTTCTCAAGGTACGCAACGAAGAATGTTAGGACAATGTCAATGGCGAAGAATCCATTTACGATGTTGTCAGTGATTGCGAGAATCCCTTTAGGTCTTTTAAGGAAACCAAATTCAAAAGGTGATACCCATCCTGTGTAGAAGACTAGTACAACCAAGAATGTTTCCCAAGCTCTGCAAAAAATGGAGCAAGAATTAAATTTTGGTTAACATTGAAAGGAAAAAAGAAAGAAAAAACTATAACTTGACATTAATCATAGCTTAGATGCCCAACATATAAATAAGGGTTATAGCTAGCATGCATGGGGAAGGCCCACAAGATGTTTCTCCACAATAGAAATTGTCTTATAATTAAGCAATTTTTAAGAAAAGAAATATATGTGCTTTGTGTGTTTCGCACAACAAATATTTTTTTCACACCCGAAAGAAATTTTTGCTACGTCACTGATATTAATAATTGGCAAAGATGTCAGATTTAGAGTTACAATAATCATACAGTAGACAAGTGCTCTTACAGGTTTGATTCCAGTTATCAAGGAAGAAACGAAAATAGCAACAATGGCAATAAACCTCAGTAGGGAGGAAATAAAATTATTAGAAATCATATGGCAAATGTTGTTGGTTTTGTGCAACAAGCTCCAAAAATGGTCAAGACCTGCTGTGGTATCCTGATTCTAGATCCACCAGTCACCTTACTTATGAACTTGGGAACTTGGACATGGCCACAAACTATCGAGGATAAGAGAGCATTCAGACAACTAGTGGTACAAGTATGCTTATTGCTCATTATGGTAAATCATTAGTGACTGCTAATGATCATCATTCTCCCTCTTTCCTACTAAAGAAACTTTTACATGTTCCTCAAATCACTAGAAAACCTTTTCGGTGTTTCACAGTTTGCTAAAGATAATAATGTTTTCTTTGAAATTCATCCATCCTCGTGTCTTGTGAAGGATCATATAAAAAAAAGCTACACTGCTCCAATGGACTCTTAGAAATGGCCTTTATAGCTTCCATATCACTCCTTTCACCAAGTCATCTCTTCATCAACATTAATAAAGCCCTTCTTCCAGTTTTTCTAAGTTTCAATCAAATGTCAATTCTACTGAGCTTAGTAATAAATTAGATTTAGATCTTTGAAATTGTAGAATGGGACATCCTGCCTATGACATTATCAAAGGAGCTCTGATACATTGTAATTTTCCTTTCAGTTGAATACGTAAACTTCATTATGCACTACTTGTATGAAATAAAAAATGCAGAAACTTCCATTTTCTGATTCTGCCAAGCACAATTATAAAGTGCTTGACCTCATATACAGTGACTTATGGGGTCATTCACATGTTTTGTATCACAAAGGGTTCAGATATTATGTTATCATTATAAATCATGCTACTAGGTTCACCTGGTTCTACCTAGTGGAGAATAAATCTAATGTTAAACCAGCCTTTGTTCCTTTCAAAAACCTTGTTGAAAACCAGTTTACTCCACTTTCAAAATCTTTCAGGATGATGGGAGAGGAGAGTTCATTTCCTTAAGGGATATTCTTGATAGTACTGTGATTATACACAACATTTCATGTCCTTATACCCCTGAGCAAAATGAAATGGCTGAAAGAAAGCATAGGCACACAGTTTAAATTGGTTTGACTTTGGTGTCTTAATCTAATTTGCCTCTTTGGTATTGGGATGAAGCTTTTACTACTATAGTCTATCCGATTAACAGAACCCATAATAAACTCTAAATTATAAATCTTCTTTTGAAGCTATCACATATCTAACATACTTCTCTTTCTTCATATACTTTGGATGCCTTTGTTTTCCACTTCTTAGGCTTTAGACTAAGCATAAGATTGAACCAAGAAGTGTACCTTCTATTTTTCATTGGATATAGTCCTTAGCATAAAGGTTACAAAGTTCTTATTTCATTGGAACAAGAACATTACGACTAGATATGTTAAATTCCAAGAAAGTATTTTTCCCTTTCACAAAGAATCTGAACATGGAAAATCACAAATTTATCAAGTCCCTCACCACTATCGTCTCATGACCATAAATCCAAATACTTACACTCCTCAAATACAGCCAACAGACACTCACACTCCTCAATCCCCACACACTCAAGCTCATATACATAGTAATTCTAATCACTCCAGCAACTCACCTCAAAACCACTTGTTAGACTCTTCTACTAAAAGTAGATCCACTCACAGTCCATCTTCCTCCTCAACTTTACCTAGTGGTCACATCATTATAGATTTACCTATTGAGCATGCAATTATACATGTTTCTATAATATTTCCATTCGATTGAATTCAGTTCCAGGTACTCATCATATGAAAACAAGATAAAACTTAGGAATTCATAAGCCTAAGACACATGCTAGTGTATTCTCAACTCACACAAAGGAACCTAATTTGACTCAGGAAGCCCTCGTGATTCTTGAATGAAAAACTACAATGTCAGTTGAATATCACGCACTCCTGAAGAATAGGACTTGGGAACTAGTTCTAGTTCTCTCTTATTGACATATTGTTGGTTCTAAGTGGTATTCCAAGGTCAAGAGGAACTCAAATAGGATAATCGAAAGATACAAATCTTGGTTAGTGGAAAAAGGATACACACAATCAGCAGGACTTGATTACACTGAAACCTTTAGTTCAGTTATAAAACCTGCAACCATCAGAATTGTTCTCTCTCTTGATCTCACAAAAGGATGTTCTATAACCCGAATTGATGTTGATGACTCTTTATTAATTGGGGATATTAATATTAAAATCTATATGGAACAACCCTTAAGTTTTGAAGTTTATATCTCTCAGCCCCTMATTTGCAAGCTCAGAAGAGCACTTTATGGTTTGTAACATACCTCAAAATTCTAGTCCACTAAATCACATAGTGTCCTTCCCTCCATGGGTTTTTGCGTCTCAAAATCTAACACATCACTCTATTTCAAGCTCAATKCTACTTCTAGTGTCATTATTATGGTTTATGTAGATGATATTCTCACTKGTTCTGATAATTTTGAGATGAATGTGGTTAATTATGCCCTGGTCACCACATCTCCTCGAAGAATTTAGGCTCCTTATCTTATTTCTCTAAAATTCAGGTGATTCAAAATGAGCATGGCATATTCTTAAATAAKCAAAAATACATTGATGATATTCTTGCTAGAGCTGGGATGAAGGGGAGAAATGGAGTTCCATCTCCTATAGTAGTTATCCCACTCTATCAAAGTTTGTTATACAGCCTACTCATAATCCAAGTTTGTATAGGCAAATTGYTGGTGTACCGCAATATGTCACTTTGACAAGACCAAATATCAGTTATTCTATTAACAAGGTGAKTCAATACATGCAAAGTCCATCTAATACACACTATGGAGCAGTGAAGAGGATCGACAGGTACCTAAGTTGAACTAGAACTTATGGAATAAAGCTAGAGAAATGTAATGATTTCAATGTTAGCCTATGTAGATGCTAATTGGACATTTGATGTGGATGATAGAAGATTCTTCRGTGTWTGAGTATTCTTGGGCAGTAACTCGATTTCCTAGAAAGCAAAGAAGCAACCAACTRTCTCTAGGTCATCTACTSAAGCAAGCAGAGTATAGAAGTTTGATTTTAGCTAGTTGTGAGACCATCTGGAAGCAATCATTTCTTCAGRAGTTAAAKATTAATTCAAAAGGGCCTAGAATTGTGTGGATGAATAATCAGGGCRCAATTTCTTTAGATGTCAATCCCACAAATCACCCAAAAGTTAAGCACTTTGAAATCAACATGCATTTCATAAGAGAGAAGGTGATTAAAAAGAGAGTGATAGAAAAGTTGTAAAAAAATAAATTTTTTATTATAATTAATTTATCTGTGCGAGTGTGTAAACATAATTATTGATTAAATGAAACAAAATCATAAGAAAATAACATTTGCAAACACTGAAATTAGAGAACTTARTGGTGTGGGTCTGGGCRGGCACTTAAAGGCCCGGGGGACTRTCCCGTTGGGCGACCCGTCACAAATCATGGGGAGGGGTGGAGCAAAATTGACATCCTAACGGGTTGTTTGTTCTAAGACTCCCAATGCCAGGATTGGGATTGCGAATCCCAATTCTCGTTTGTTCTACGACTCTAATTTTCAATTCAYAACCAACCATTTCTTACACCTAACCCCACAGTCATCTCTTTTATCACATCATCATTATATTTAAGAAATTAAATATTACTAAATACAATAAAATAATACACTATCATCCACTTTTCAGACATGATTTGACATCAATTACAATATAAAAATATATTATCATCCACTTTCCAGACATGATTTGACATCAATTACAATATAAAAATATATTATCATCCACTTTCCAGACATGATTTGACATCTACAATAAAAAGTAAAGGATTTTGAATCCTATAAAAATAAAGATTCTTACTATTTACAAAATTCTGAATACTTAAGATTTTGAATAACAGAATTAAAAATCTCAACGAAACCTAATCCAAATAGCCCCTAGATGTGTGTGTGCATGTGTTTTTCTGCAAATAATTCCTGTTTACAAATAGTTTATATTGTGTGCCCCGAAATGATTAGCTAGCTTCAACACACATTAGCATTCCATTATGTTCGTAATAACAACCAAATACATGTGCATGGATGCAACTCTTCAAATTTTATCCCCTAATATATATATATATATATATATATATATATATATATATATATATATATATATATATATATATATATATATATATATATATGTGATTTCTTAATCACGAATCTCAAATAACCATTATAAAAAGAATAAAAGAAACGTAAAACGGTGTCATTATGCGTATACCTGTAATGGGGATCAAATGGAGAAACAATGGAACGACGTAGCTTGACCTTCTTATTACTCTGGGCGCCAAGAGGTGGTAGAACGCCATTTGTAAAGTTCATTGAGCTTAAATCACCCATAGATGAGACTCTCTCTATTTCTTCCTTCTTAGGTGGCTCTCCGTCGGATTCGACATTCTTTCCCTTGCGTTTCATGATTGATCGTAAAAATGAATATATTTTTTTATTTTTCTTACTTTTTTTCTTATGCTTTCATCATTCTTTACCGGGTATCCTTTTTTGGCATTGATTTAGGCATCCATTTCAGTTTGCACATATTTTTTTTTTCTTCCTCTGAATCGTGCGTGGCTCAGCGGGTAAAAACACCGGTAGAAATGCCAGCTTATTATGATAATAGTAAGTTTCTTATATATTAGAGGGCCAAATGTTTTTATATTTTAGAGCTCTTTTTTGTTTTTTTTCACTACATCTAAATTGTCTTTCGCGCTGACTATATCACATGAATGGCATGCCTTGTCTTTGTTTTACATAGGTGAAAGAGTGCACAAATAAGAAACACAAACTTATCATGAGGCAATGCGAAAAAAACCCTCTACATTCAAGGTGCTCCACATACAAAAGTACAAATGTAACCACATATATTTACCGCCAAAAATACGAAAGTTTTTGCAGTTTAAGAATATATCATGAGAAACAAAAAAGTACACCTATAATTTTAAATCTTGTGGGCTTTGATGGGTTTTTCACAAGCTCGTATGTTTTTCAAATATCAATTTAAGCTCCAAATGAATATTACTGATTATTTATACTTTTAACCCAAATAAAAAGAAAGTGGACACCAATAAAAACTTTGCTGAGAAACGTGAGTTCCTACTTTTGTGCATTCTCAAGAAAAATCTTGCTATTTTATCTGTTGTTTGTTATCCTTTAGCCATGAGATACCATTTTTCATTCCTAGCCACAAAGTTGAATTATCTAATATTCCAATTACGCGGTAAATAAATAGAATGTTACTTTCTTAAACTGCAACAACTTTCACACTTTTGTCGGTAAATTTATGTTGTTACATTTGTACTTTTGCATCTGGAGCACCTTGAATGTAGAGGTTCTTTTTCGTGATTGCCTCATGTACGTTTTCTTATTTGTGCACTATGTAAAACAACTTAAAATTGGACAAAAAAATAAAGACAAGGCATGCCATGAATGTGATATAGTCATCGCGATCAACACGAATGAATAATTATTGATAATATTATTTTTTGCACAAATTAGAAACTTGACTTTTTTGAGCTTGAAAATATAATAGAGGAAGAAGAATAGTAGATGAATTGGTGTGAGAATTGGTGTTGGAGAGTGGGGTATTTATAGGTGTCAAAATTTGAAAAAATAAAAATAAAAAAAAATATTAAAACCGGCCTAACCGGCGGTTAAACCGGTTAACCGCCCAACGGCTACTTCTATTTTGAATTTGAGCCGTCGATTTTCAACGGCTCGTTGATCTCAGCCGTCGATTTTCAACGGCTAATCTGCAGGCCAGTCGATCGACTGACTGTCCAGTCGATCGACAGAATTTCTAGTCGATCGACTTCCTGTCCTATCGATCGACTGACAGTCGATCGACGAAAGAGCAGTCGATCGACTAGACTGCCAAATTTTGAAAAAAAAACCGGTTAACCGCCGGTTAACCGCGGCGGTTACGGTTTACAAATTTTGGTTTCCGACGGAGAGCCACCTAAGAAGGAAGAAATAGAGAGAGTCTCATCTATGGGTGATTTAAGCTCAATGAAACTTTACAAATGGCGTTCTACCACCTCTTGGCGCCCAGAGTAATAAGAAGGTCAAGCTACGTCGTTCCATTGTTTCTCCATTTGATCC
>BMAC01000323.1:669237-683918 GCA_014905375.1 Phtheirospermum japonicum | reverse complement strand
ATCCACGGGGTCGGTCGGCGGTCGTTCCGTGCTCGATTTCTATTTTATTCCTATTTTTCTTTATTTTGAAAAAAACGAGGGTCTTCCTTCCCCTCGGAAATTTCCGAGGGTCCTGGGCTCCCCTCGGAAATTTCCGAGGGTACGGGGACCCTCGGTTTTATATAAAAAAATAGAAAAATCATAAAAATGCAAAAAATCCTATCATCTCGGGCACGTGGGAGGTTTTGGCCCAATTTCGGTCGAAAAATATGAACGAGCATGTGCGTATCCACATGTTTCGTGCAATACGACCAAGCAACCAAGATACCCTCGATCGATCAAGTCGTTCGTTTGGAAACGCGAAGCGACGAGTCGTCGTGATCTTGACGAGGGGGCGGGGGGTGCATCTCGTGATCCGGAATATCGAGGATCGGTCGTGCCTCGTTTCGTGCGCGTTTCCTATTTTTTTGAATTTTTAAATAAAAAATCGGAAAAACCCTTAGAAAAATAGAAAATTAGCAAAAAGTAGAAAAAAATGCCAAATATTCACGAAAAAGGCGGGGAGGGGTGCGTCTCGGCATCGTGGATCCACGGGGATCGGTCGGCGGTCGTTCCGTGCACGTTTCATATTTTTTTCCTATTTTTTACTAAATAAAAAATTGAAAAAATACCCTAGAGAAAATTAGAAAAAGAGTAAAAAATAGGAGAAAACCCCAAAAATTCATAAACGGGGCGGGGAGGGGTGCGTCTCGGCGTCGTGGATCCACGGGGGTCGGTCGGCGGTCGTTCCGTGCTCGATTTCTATTTTATTCCTATTTTTCTTTATTTTTGAAAAAAACCGAGGGTCTTCCTTCCCCTCGGAAATTTCCGAGGGTCCTAGGCTCCCCTCGAAAATTTCCGAGGGTACAGGGGACCCTCGGTTTTTAAAAAAATAGGAAAAAATAGAAAAAAAATAGAAAAATCATAAAAATGCAACAAATCCTATCATCTCGGGCACGTGGGGAGGTTTTTGGCCCAATTTCGGTCGAAAAATATGAACGAGCATGTGCGTATCCACACATTTCGTGCAATACGACCAAACAACCAAGATACCCTCGATCGATCAAGTCGTTCGTTTGGAAACGCGAAGCGACGAGTCGTCGTGATCTTGACGAGGGGGCGGGGGGTGCGTCTCGTGATCCCGGAATATCCCACGACGCCGAGACGCACCCCTCCCCGCCCCGTTTATGAATTTTTGGGGTTTTCTCCTATTTTTTACTCTTTTTCTAATTTTCTCTAGGGTATTTTTTCAATTTTTTATTTAGTAAAAAATAGGAAAAAAATATGAAACGTGCACGGAACGACCGCCGACCGATCCCCGTGGACCCACGATGCCGAGACGCACCCCTCCCCGCCTTTTTCGTGAATATTTGGCATTTTTTTTCTACTTTTTGCTAATTTTCTATTTTTCTAAGGGTTTTTCCGATTTTTTATTTAAAAATTCAAAAAAATAGGAAACGCGCACGAAACGAGGCACGACCGATCCTCGATATTCCGGGATCACGAGATGCACCCCCCGCCCCCTCGTCAAGATCACGACGACTCGTCGCTTCGCGTTTCCAAACGAACGACTTGATCGATCGAGGGTATCTTGGTTGCTTGGTCGTATTGCACGAAACATGTGGATACGCACATGCTCGTTCATATTTTTCGACCGAAATTGGGCCAAAACCTCCCCACGTGCCCGAGATGATAGGATTTATTGCATTTTTATGATTTTTCTATTTTTTTAAAAACCGAGGGTCCCTCGTACCCTCGGAAATTTCCGAGGGGAGCCCAGGACCCTCGGAAATTTCCGAGGGGAAGGAAGACCCTCGTTTTTTTTTGAAGATAATTTTAATTTTTTATTTTTTTATTACGAAAAAATTACGAGGGTCTGTGTCAACCCTCGGTTTTTTCCGAGGGGTTATTGTTACCCTCGATTTTTCGAAAATAATTTTGTTTTTTGAATTTTTTTATGTTTCAGAAAACCGAGGGTATTTCCGACCCTCAATTTTTTCGAGGGGCTTTGGTCCTCGGGAAAAATTCCCCTCGGAAATCCATCTGTATTACATTCGGTAATTTTGGAGGCAAATATTGGCGCCTGATTTCTGAGGGGAAAACCGAGGGTTTATATTCCCTCGGAAAATACCGAGGGCTGTTATATCCCTCGGTTTTTTCTGAGGTAATATGTACCCCTCGGTTTTTCCCTCGGCAAATTGCAGTTTTTTTGTAGTGGGAACGGGAAATAGAAAGGGGGAGGTGCCGGAGATTGTGAGCAGAAAAAAACTAAGTTTTGGTTGTATTCTTGGCAAAATAATATTAATTCATATTTCATTCATTAAAAACCCCATTATTACTCTAATGTCATAATATTTAAGTTAATGAAGATAATTATAGCAAACACTATGTTTTTATAGTATAAAATCTAAAATAATATTTTCAAATCAAGTGGTCGTATCTAGGGCACGTTGGTTGAACGAGGCAAGTCATGTGCTTTGGAGTTTCTTAATAACCACGATTATTAACTTTGAATATCAAATATAATGATATAGGATATATTTAAGTGCCTCAAAACCATAGCATAAAAAGGAAACGAGAAAATTAAAAGAAAAATAGTAAATACTAAAAAATAGAAAAAGACCCAAAACGGGATGAAAACATTTAAAATTGGGCTTAAAACCATGTACGTCATCGTGCAAAGCACTATGAGATCAATTTGTCTCGCCGTTCCACTTCTAGAAACATGTTATTATAGTCATTTCGAGCCAAACTCCGAAAACTAAATCCGCTTTGATTTCTACCAACGAACATGCTTACCTCGATACTTGACTATTGAGACAACCGAGAAATCTTTTGTTTGATACTTTTCTTTCAATACATGATCTACTTTTTCATTAATGTAATATTTTCCTTAACTTCAGGTATATTATAATGCCCAATCAGTATTTAAAGAAATGTACGCGTTGGCCTCTGGATGTGACAAGTTTACCCAATCGTATGTTAGATGTGTAGTTAATGGGGTTCGTTTCCTTGTTCATGACCGTGACACTCGGCGGCTAACGCAAAATAGTGGTGTGTCGGTGCGTGGAGTGGGTGGAGAAATGTACTATGGCACTTTGTAAGAAATTATTGAGCTTGATTACACCAATCGACTACTGATTGTCCTATTTCGATGCAAATGGTTTAAATCTGATCAGCGACATACGATACGTGACAGAAACATCATAAATATAGACACTAGCACTGAGGGTTACAAAGATGACCAATTCATACTTGCGACTCAAGCTAGACAAGTATTTTATACCAACGACCCTGCTCGCCCTACAAAATGGCAGATTGTCCATGAAGTATACCATAACGTGAGGCTGATTCACCAACAAACTTATTAAATGAAGTGGATCTATTTCACCCTAATAATTCTTCACAATTCTCACTTTTCGTTGATCTTGGAAATCTCGAGCACATTGAGCTACATTAAGATAACATGCCACCTGACCACGTTGTCGAGACTCATGGTCCGTCTTCAAATACATCTATGTCACATAACATGTATAACGATGATGATGACGATATGGAGGATGATACCCTAGTCGAGTACGAGAATGTTGAACAACAAGATCTAATCGCAAGTGATGATGCTGATTTGCAGATAGAAGATAGTGATTAATTTCGATTAAGAATTGTGACACTGCTACTTGTTTCAAGGCAAAAAATGACCAACATCGAGAACAACGCCGGGAACCTTGAACACACTACTGATCTGCACACAAAAACACGTTAGAAAGGACCACCGGTGGTTTTCCGGTGGAAACCCCTCCGATGCTTAAGTCAGTAAAGCGTATGAGGTTTCTCTTAGTAAACAAAGAAGGAATGCACAAAGAATGACATACCTCTCTCATCCTTGGGGCTTAGATATTTATAGTTTTCTCCTAGCGAGGACCCCAGCTGGGATCCCAGGAGCACCATGCCGTGAATCATGGACCGTTACGCAACCAATTCTGACAAGTGGTCCCACTTGTCTCTTTTGGTGGAAATCAGAGAGTCAGATCTATCCTGATCCTGCCCTCTCTCTTTCTATCAGCAGTCCTGATGCCAAATTCACCTTAACACTATCTTCCAGAGGTCACCTTCCAGGTCATCTCTGCCAGGTCAGGAAAATTATCTTTGCCAGCCCTGTTCTTCAAGAGAGCCTAATCAGCTCTTTCTTTAAGGCTCAACCTGACTGTATCCCCTTTTTGGCTATCCCAGGTCAGCTTTACGGTCCTGATTTATCCCGAACCAATCTCCTAATTTCCCAAGAGTTTCCTCCAGAAATCAGTCCAGCATAATCTTCTCCAGGGAGGAGATCAGGTCTTGCCTGGAGAGGAAGACCTGATCAAAATCATAGGTCACTTTGGCCTAACCGCGTTCATCTAGAAAATTAACAGGTTAGGTCTACCATCACCAGGTCTGACACACTCCTGGCCCATCAACTCCTCCCCCCAAATTAGTGAGGGTAGAGCTGTAAAAACTTTATGGCTCTCTCAGTACAGGATGGTCCTACTCCCTTTAGTGCTTCTCGTACTAACGTAAATCCCGAGAAATCCGCCTGACAACCAGACCTAATTATTGGCATTAGTGGTGTCGGTTCACATCCCCAAATGGTCTTATATTCCTACACGTCTTCTCAAATACTGATAAGTTGGTGGTGCGTGGCTTACCCCAGGACGATTGGATTTCCAACTCATTACCTAGGGTACAGTCCACATTAAATGCGGGGATCCCATCAAATCCCGCCTTTCTCGATTCCTGTCTTTCAAATTTATCCACTTGCCTTTTTGTCCCTCCACATCTCTTTTTTCCCTTCACTTTTCAAATTCTATTTTCACAACTTCTCAAATTCTTCCTTTTTCCTCTCTAGCATTCCGGCGAGTTTCTCCATGTCAAATTTTCTTCATCCAGCTTCGATTTGTTCCGTAACCAGGTACTTCCTTATTTCTTCTCACATCCTTTAATTATGTCGACTTCTTCATCTTCTAATTCGGATGTGGGGAACTTGTCGGAGCATCCGGCGAATTCCACATCCTCCGTAGATCTATCATTGTCTGAGTCACCCCCGGAGGCTCCTCCGGCAGAGGTTCGGCCGGCTTTCCCTTACCTTCCCAGTGACAATGTCTCCTCGATAGTGAGTAATAAAACTTATAAGGAGATACGCACTTCCTACGACATTTCCAATGCATTCACTTTTACCAGTCCGACACCGGACGAGAGGGCTTCATCGCCTCCCCCTCGCCATCTAACTCTCTACGTGGACCAATTCCACGCCAGCCTGAGTTTACCCGTTCACCCCTTCATTCTAGTCGTCTCCCGGATGTACCAGATTCTGGTATACCAGTTCCTGCCTAACGCCTTCCGGGTTATGGCGGGCTTTCACCTGGCAGCGCAATATTCCGGGATAACTCCCACAGCCCAACTTTTCTACTCCCTATTCCTATCTAAAAGTGCTTCTGGCTTTTTCTATCTTTCCGCCAGACCAGACGTCCACTTCCTGACAGGCCTGCCTACTTCTCACAAGGCTTGGAGAAAGAAGTTCTTTTACGTCCAGTGTTTTGGGGATTGGGGCTTCTCTACTGCCCCCATAAGCGTTTTACCTGCATAGGCACCACTATCCCGGGGTGAGAGACCACCTCATGTAGCCAAGAGAATTGCTACCATTAACTCCACACCTCTGAATATATCCACGGTCCTTAAACCCGACCTCATTTCCTTTTTTATCTCTAAAAAACAGAGCGGACCTCTGCCTCCTCACATTGGTATAATCCAGCACTGTCAGTTCACCTCTTTTTGTCAGTTGTCGATATTTATCGTTTATAACTCCATGTATTTTTTCTTATTTCAGTAAATATGTTGCAAGCGCGTCTGGCTGCCAAAGCGAAGAAAGATGCGGGAGGGGGTCAGAAAAGCCCTTTGGGAGAGTCTTCCAGAGCTTCCCCTACCTCAAACGAGGTTACTCTAGCTGCACCTCTGCAAAACCAGCTCTCAGAGCAAAACCAAGCAGCTCCCTCCAATGTCACTCATCATCGGACAGTGAGGAGGAATCCAGAGCTTGCAAGGAGAGCTGCACCCGAGCTGGCAGCACCAGTTCAGACAATCCTGTCCTTAGAAAGTCCTGAGGAGGATCCACAGTTGCAGCGAAGGAAAAGGAGGCGAGCTGAGCCTGAGGTCATCCCCGAGGCAGTCCCCCAAGTTCCTCCATACCCCAATCAGGCCCTTTTCAACAGGTCAGTCATGAACTGTCCTGGAGAAGTGGCCAAGCATTTCATGATGGGACTATCTCCCACAGCCGACCGCCATACCGTTGACAAGATGTCCGACCCAGATCTGGTGGAGTCTTACTGCCAGGCGGAGGCACAGGTGAGGCATTCATCACTCGTTGTACCTTTTCGAAATTTCTCACTCATATTGTTGTTATTATTATTTATTTATTTTTTCTTTAGGCAGTGGTATTCAGGGATTCTCTGCTAGCCCGGGCGCGCGGCTCTCTGCTACAAGCAGATTTGAAGAAGGAAGTTGAAGTCCTGAAGAAGCAGAAACAGGGCTTATTGGCTAAGAATCATGGTCTCAGCGGGGATATGGGGCTGCTCAAGGCAGAGCTAGCAGAGGCTAAATCCGCCCTGGGAGAGGCTAAATCTACACTCCGAGAGTCACAGGAGTCTGAGGGCAGACAAAAAGCCCAGGCCATTCTCCAAGAGCAAGAGCTTAAAGAGCTTAAGGACAAGGCCAAAAAAGCCAGGGCTGAAGACGAGGCTGATGGAGAGGTCTGGGGCCGTACTAAAGGACGGGCAGAGGGAAGACTTGAGTTCCTTAACTCAGAGGAGGGGCTGCGCTTAATTCAGTTAACTCGCGAGATCACGCGCCGAGCCTTCCTGGGGTCCATCGAGCTGTACGACCTCCTGGTCCCCAAGGCCGAGGCCTCCTTTGGTCTGGGTCTGGATGCCCACGCCAAGTGGGTAGCTGAGAACCCCACGCTGCATTTTGACCGCTCTGGCCCTATCACCGGCGCTTCTGAGCCCACCTCCTTCACTTACGTTGCTGAAGACGACCGTCTTCACCTGCTGGATGTCGAGGCCTTCGCTGACCACATCCTCCAGGTCTTCTGCTCTTCCTCCTCGACTTCCTCCCCCCCGGAACAATCATTGGCATTGGTGGTGGCCAACTCTCCAACCTTTGCCAATTTGGGCGATTTGTAAGAGTCTACCCAGTTCGCGAAGGATTTTACCTGGGTTTCTCAGGCTGAGGATCAAGCATGAGGAAGAGCTAGCAGTAGCCGACTCGAGGTGCAACTCAGGATGTCTAGATAGCCTTTTTCTCTGCTCTTTTGTGCTTTTGAAAGATCTGTTACTTGTGGCCTGTGTGGCAGAGTTGTTCTATATGTTTTATCCAAAATTTTGTAAGAATTTCTTAATTAATAATAAATGTTTTTGTCTTGTTGTGATGCTTGAGCTTCTAGGGTTTCCTGGTTTTCTGGAAACCCTAGTACTTTTAATTCCTTATGCACCCATTTTTATTCCCTTAAATACTCGTATTCCTTCATTATTTTCTCCTCAATTTTCTGCCATGGCTTCCTCTCCTCTTCTCGAAGAACTCGACATAGTGAAGCGAAAGAACATTTCCTTGGTCGTTGAGAAATTTAAGCTTTCCGAATAACTGACCTTGCTCAAGGAAAAATTCGGCTACCTCTACCGCCTTCTAGAGAGGAAGAGGCAGAAGAAGCGTTATTACAAAAAGTAATTGGCGGAACTCCGCCAGCTAAACTGCCAACTGCTATAGGAGAAGGCTGACTTGACCGAGTAAGTGAACCGCCTAACCGTCGCCGCCGGCGAAGCTCACGCGCTTGCCGAGCGATCTGACAAATACCACCGTCACCTGCATGAGACTGAGCACGAGCTTTGGCGTGTTTTTCGAGCTCTGGACTCGGACCGAAGATCTCCTCTCAGATGAAAACCTGCACTCATTTCTTATTTTCCCTGCAATCTTGTAATCAAAATTGCCGACCTTCCTGGAAGGTGTGTGCAATCTGTTTTTTTATGTTTCCAAACTTGATGAATGAAAATATATTTTGATTGAATTTCTGCTCGTCTAAAGTAAGGCTTCAAACAACAATCAATCGTGGTATTTTTTGTTTATCATGTAATTTTCTTTTTTGCCAGAATATCATGATGAGCTTTCGTTTTCTTGAAAATTTGTCCTCTTGATTAGTTTTTCTGTTCAAAGCATGCGGATTGTGTTTTTGGGCTTACTTTCTAAAGTCCCCGATATTAGACGGGTCTAGCTTAGGATTCGATCAACCAGGGCAGGCCATTCACAAGCTTTGAGTTGATGATCAGGTCAGGCACTAATGCAGGCTGTCCTGGCGAACCTGTTTAAGCAAGTTACAATATGCAATAGACACTTTCTAAGTCCATTCCAGCGTTTCTTACTAGCCAGGTCTGGAAATAAGGGCGTTTTGCCTTTAAAACAAGACTGGCTTGAGCTATCAGCCAGGTCAGGAAATATGGGGTAGTCGCCACCATCAATCTTGCCTTGAGAACCAAGTCTGGAATCAAGGGCATCCGCCCTTAGCCAATCCTGGCGTTAGACTAAAAATCAGGTCAGGAAATCAAGGGCATCTGCCCATAGCCAATCCTGGCTTAAACTGACAACCAGGTCAGGAAAAATCGAGGGCATCCGCCCTTAGCCAATCCTGTCTTAAACTGACAATCAGGTCAGGCAAAATCATGGGCAGCCGTCCTTAGCCAATTCTGGCTTAAACTGACAATCAGATCAGGCAAAATCAAGGGCATCCGCCCTTAGCCAATCCTAGCTTTAAACTGACAATCAGGTCAGGCAAAATCGAGGGCATCCACCCTTAGCCAATCATGGCTTTAAACTGACAATCAGGTCAGGCAAAATTGAGGGCATCCGCCCTTAGCCAATCCTGGCTTAAACTAACAATCAGGTCAGGCAAAGTCGAGGGCATCCGCCCTTAGCCAATCCTGGCTCAGTTATGGACATGTAATTAATCTGACATACGAGGATAAACCTGCAAATATTATTCAATAAGATAAATAAACATCAAAAATTACAACTATGTATAAATTTTTTATAAATTAGCAATATTCCAAGTACGGGGGATCTCGGTCCCATCCAGTTCTTCCAGTTTATAGGCTCCTCCCGCTAAAACTTGGATGACTCGGAGTGGTCCTTGCCACGCGGCATCCAGCTTTCCCTTCGCCTTTCCTAAATCAGATCTCCTCAAGACCAGGTCTCCCACTTGAAACTGCCTTGTGACCACAGACTTGTCGTATGTCGCTTTTATTCGTCCTTTGATGTGTGCCATTCTGACGGCAGTTCTGTCTCTTTTTTCCTCGACCAAGTCCAAAGCATCTTGAATTAACAACTCATTCTGTTCTTCAACAAAATTCTGGACTCGGTGAGTTTCCATGCTGATCTCAGCAGGCACCACAGCATCCATGCCATAGACTAGGCTAAAAGGCGTCTCCCCTGTGCTTTCCTTGGGGTTAGTTCTGTATGCCCATAGAATTGAATTCAACTCATCCACCCATCTGCCCCCAGCTCTTTCCAAACGCGTCTTGATCCCCTGCACTGATATGCGATTGGTGACCTCTACTTGACCATTAGCCTGGGGATGGTAGACAGATGTGAAGTGCTGGTCAATTTTCATCTTCGCACACCAAGCTCTGATTCTGGTACCCATGTACTACGTGCCATTATCTGAAACTAAGATTCTGGGGACGCCAAATCTGCACACGACATTTTTCCACAAGAACTTCATGACGGACTCCTCTGTAATTTTTGCCAAGGCCTCAGCCTCCACCCATTTGCTAAAGTAGTCGATTGCTACTATTAGAAACTTCTTTTGGGTAGGATCCATGGGAAAGGGGCCGACTAAATCAATTCCCCACTTGGCAAACGGACAAGGAGAGCTCATCGTCATGAGCTCTTCTACGGGCCTGTGTATCAACGATGAGTTCTTCTGGCATTTCTCGCATGTACGTACGAAATCCTCTGCCTCCTTTCGCAGTTGTGGCCAGAAGTACCCTGCTCTCAAGATCTTGCTTGACAAAGCTCTGGCGCCCATGTGGTTGCCGCAACATCCCTCATGGATTTCCCTAAGGACCAAAGCTCCTTGTCCTCGACTCAGACATCTTAAGAGAGGCTGTCCATACCCTCTTCAGAACAGCTCTCCTCTAACCAAACAAAATCTGGCAGCCCTGGTCCGTACCCTCACTGATTCCTTCTTATCTTCTGGCAGGTCTCCCTTCGCTAGGTATGCTTTTATGGGAGAGCTCCAGTCACTCCCTTCCATCACCGAGCACACCTGCTCTGTCCCAAACTCTACGTCCGCTCTCAATGGGGTAATCACCCTTTCCTGGAAATCCGTAGCTGAGCTAGCTACCTTTGCCAAGTAATCATCTCTTCCGTTCTCTTCTCTAGGGATCTGGAGGACCGTCAAGCCCTTCATATCCCTAGCGAGTTCCCTGAACTTAGCCAAATATTTCTGCATGCTCTCCTCTCTCGTCTCAAATTCTCCACTTATTTGCTTGCAGACGAGTTGGGAATCCACCTTAGCGCACACCTGTTCTGCGCCCAAGTCTTTTGCCATTTGGATTACTCTCAAAAGGGCCTCATACTCAGCGGCGTTATTGGAAAATGCGTGATTCAAACATACGGAAAACTCAGTGGACACACCTGCTGGGTCTATCAAGACGATTCCAACCCCACAGCCCTAGTTACTGAGAGAGCCATCCGTGAAGATTGTCCATTCCTTCACCTCGTCTGGAGGGCCGACCATTTCTTGCATAAAGTCAGCCAATGCCTGAGCCTTGATTGTTGTTCTAGCCTCGAATGTAACATCGAATTCGCTAAGCTCTATTATCCACTTGACCAGCCTTCCCGATGCCTCTAGCTTGTCCATTATAGCTCTCAGCGAAAGGTTGGTTCGCACAATTATGCTGTGAGAGAGGAAGTATGGTCGTAGCTTGCGAGCAATTCCGACCAGAGCCAGCATCGCCTTCTCTACCTCTACATATCTTACCTCTGCATCATGCAAGACCTTGCTCCAAAAGTAGAATGGTCTCTGTACTCTACCTTCCTCCCTGATCAAGACACAACTGAGTGCCTGCTGTCCTACAGATAAGTACAAGATTAGGGGCTCTCCTTGAATGGGCTTCGTGAGCAAGGTCATGCCAGCCAAGTGCTCCTTCAGCATTCGAAAGGCGTCCTCACATTTGCTGCTCCACTGAAATCGAGACTTCTTACGCAAGGCTTGAAAAAACGGTAAGCTCTTCTTTGCCGAGCGTGAAACGAATCGGCTTAGAGCATTGATACGACCTGCCAGACATTGCATTTCCTTAGCATTTCTAGGTGCCTGCATCTCCATGATTGCCCTCACCTTCTATGGATTGGCCTCGATGCCCTTCTTCGTGACCATGTATCCTAAGAATTTACCAGCTCGAACCCCAAATGCGCATTTCTTGGGATTGAGTTTCATTCTATACCTTCTCAAGGTAGCGAATATTTCTTTCAGGTCTTCCACATGAGAGGTTGCTTTGACGCTCTTGACCAACATGTCATCTACATAAACCTCCATATTTCGCCCGAGCTAATTTTTGAACATCTTATCTACCAATCGCTGGTATGTGGCACCTGTGTTCTTAAGCCCAAAAGGCATAACCACATAGCAATACGTCCCTTTCGGGGTTATAAAGCTGACTCGCTTCCATTCATATTTCACCAACCTGATCTGGTGATACCCTCACGAGGCATCCATCATGCTCAGGAGCTCATAACAAGAGGTGGAATCGACGAGCTGGTCGATCATTGGCAAAGGGTAGTGGTCTTTTGGACAGGCGCGGTTGAGATCACGGAAACCTATGCACATCTGTCAGTCGTCTGTCTTTCGAACCAGAACCGTGTTAGAAGCCATTCCGGAAATTGTATCTCCTGGATGTGCCCGGCTTTCAAGAGCTTATCCACCTCTGCCTCTATGATGGCCTCCTTTTCTGGCCCAAAATTGCATTTCTTCTGTTTGACCGGCTTCACACCCGGACTGATGTTAAGGCTATGTTCGGTTACATCTGGGTCGATCCCCACCAGGTCTTGGGGGGACCAAGCGAAAACATCCGCACTCTCTCTTAACAAGGATACCAGGTCTGTCAAGACCTCCAGGCTGAGAGTCGTTCCTATGCGGAGGACTCGGCTTTCGTCCCCCGGGACCACCTCAACTAACATCAGCCCTTCCTCTCTTCGAGCCAGATCTGCCCTTGGTGGCTCCACCCGAGCCCTCTTGCTCTGTCTTTCCTCCTCATTATTTCTTCTGACACATTCAACATACGTCTGTCGTGACGCGTATTGATCACCCCTTACCTTGCCTGTTCCATCCTCTGCCGAAAATTTCATTTTCATGTGAAAAAATGTATATCACAGCCTGGAACTGGCTCAGGGATGGTCGGACAAGCATAACATTATAAGAGGATGGCGCATCCACTACCAGAAAATGTACCATTCTAGTCACCCTGTATGGCTCCTCACCTAATGTCACAAGGAGCCTGACCGCTCCTAAAGGCTTTAGGGCTCCTCCTGCAAACCCGACCACAGAGGTGGTAACCTCTTCCAACTCGACATCCAGCTTGAACTTTTGAAAACAATCATAAAATAAAATGTCAGCGGAACTTCCTGTATCCACAAAAATTCGCCTCACGTTGTAATTGGCAATGGTAGCCGTTATAACTAAGGCGTCCATGTGAGGGGCCAAAATGCCATCACCATCTTCTGATCCAAAGCAGATATTTGGCGTAGACGCCATTTGCCTCACTTCTCGTGATTTTTGGACTAAGTCTCTCGCAGCTCTAACATAGCCGTGCTGCGTCCGCTTAGAATGCTCCTCCAATTCTCCACCAGTAATCATCTGGATTTCTCCATGAATGACCTGGGCCTGATCAGTCCGCCTTCCTTCAGTACGACCCCTATCTTGATTTCTTTTGTACTTTTGGGGTCGATCATAGCCGCTACGACCAGATCTGACTTCCTCTTTTCTCATGCGGACATACTCCTTCAGGTGCCCAGCCTGAACCATTCTCTCCAGCTCATCTTTCAAATGAGTACATTGGTCGGTATTGTGTCCATACTCATTATGAAAGCGGCAGAAGCGGTCGGACCTTTCCTTCCTAGGCTTTTGTGCGTAGGTGTTAGGCCACTTCAACTCTGGGAGCCTTTCTATTGCTTGTAGAATTTCAGCTTGCGGAGTTGCCAAAGGGGTATATCTGTCAAAGCGAGGTCTCCCCGCAGAGAGATCTGGCCTTGGCTTCTTCACTGCCGCCCTATCTTCTCTATCGTTCCTTTCTCGCTTCTTTTCTCCTTCGTCCTTGATTTTCAGAGCCTCCTCCAGGTGAATGTATTTATTGGATCTTTCCAAGAGCTCTCCAAACTTCAGAGCTGGTTTCACAACCAGCGATTGGAAAAACTCACCCCTCCGAAGGCCTTGTGCCAAGGCGTTCACCAACAGTTCTTCCGATTTGGATGGCACTTCAAGTTTTGCTGTAGTGAAACAGTTGATATAGGCGGGCAGGCTCTCACCCTCTTTCTGCTTAAGGCTGAACAGCTCTAGCGGTATCTCTGGTATTTCCTGCAGCTTGTGAATTTGTGCAGGAAGGCCGAGCTGAACTCATCAAAATTGCTAATAGAGCGAGGCGGCAATTGGCTAAACTAAAGCTGTGCTGACTTTTTGAAAGTCATTGGGAAGACTCGACACATAACAGCATCCGAGAATTTATGCAACGCCGCCGCTATCTCAAAGCGGCTGAGATGGTCCCACGGATCTATGGTCCCACTATACTCAAAGCCTAGAGAACGATATGAGGCCGGCACATCATCACGCATGACCTCTTCCGTGAATGGAGTACCTCACCGTGCCGGCACTGAGCTTGTGTTCGTCAGTTTCTTTTTGAATTCCCGCACCTCCTTCAATAGGCTCTGCATCTGCTCGGCCAGACCTGGGTTAGTCTGGCTTGAGGTCTCACTGTCCGAAGTAGAGAAATGCTCTTCTCTGTCCTGAAGGGGAGTCCGATCAGTACGCTGGCCGCGTAGCGGTTCTGTCTCCGTTACCGGAACAGTTCTTGCCGGCGGTGTGTTGGACAGCGGCGGCGTCATTTCCGCGAAATTCTTTTCAACCGCCGCCTCCACAGCTTTACCGATGAGCTCCGACAGCTGCGTGAGGAATGATTCATTGAAAGATCCGCCAGTGGTAGGCGTTGGTCCACCGGAGGGGGGCGGCACAGTGCCTGATCTTACTGTCGCTGACGGCTCTACCCCCTCGGGCCTTGCCGTGGACGTTTCTGCTGACCACGGCATACCCCACAGCGCGGTGGAGCTGGGAGTTCCGCCGAGCTATCCCACCAAGTTTCGTCGTAAACCATCTGAATCCATAGAAAAAACCCTCACGTATTAGCCTGATCGCTTTCCCACAGACGGCGCCAATTGTTTCAGCCCAAAAGATGACCAACGTCGAGAACAACGCCGAGATCTTTGAACACACTACTGATCTGTACACAAAAACACGTTAGAAAGGACCACCGGTGGTTTTCCGGTGGAAACCCCTCCGATGCTTAAGTCAGTAAAGCGTATGAGGTTTCTCTTAGTAA
>BMAC01000323.1:609416-663959 GCA_014905375.1 Phtheirospermum japonicum | reverse complement strand
AGCGTTGATCCTAGGCCCGTCAGTCGACGCACTGCCTGCCGACGCGTGCAGCCTGGCTCGCGTCGACTGACGCACCGTCGACGCTCCGACAGTTTGAGCGGTTATTTTCGAAATTCTATATAAATCCGGTGGTTTCTTCGTTTTAAAAGTGCTGGGACGAGGGGGAAAGGTCACAACAATGCAGAGGACCCTCGGTTCATGCCACCCTTTCAATTCAAGCAAAATTAGAGTTAGATAGTAGTTTCGTAGTTTCTATGGCGTCCGTCGTTCGAGTTCGTTTCTCGTCGCTAAAGATCGATGGATGGCTGCTGCTTTCTAGATTATAGGTTTTTTCTGCACCTTTTATTTGCTTTATGTATTTAGATTTAATAACTTTCGCTTTGATGTTGTTATGTACTTTAGTTCCGTTAATTTAGTCATTTTCCTTTTTCCGTTTTTCATAGTTGGTAATTTATGTTAATTTGGTTGAGTAGTTTAGTTGTTATTATTTGTTAGATTAGTTGTTCATTTTTACCGTTCGATGCTTAATGCTTATTTGCTTGCGTTAATATTATGGAGATGATCATGATGATATTCATGCTTTGCGTTGGAATTATGATTTGATTATGATTATGTTTGTTGGCTAATTTTATAGTTCTAGTGTGCCTATGGTCGTTTAGAGCCATCGGGATTGACAACCCCGATCGTGGAGACGATTCCGGTGCACTAGACCCTCGCTTTTATTAATTGTTTTTACAAGCTTTTTATTTTATTGCTCGTAGATGTTAGAACACCTCAAACTTTATTTGATCGAGTGTTTAGTATAGTTTAGTTTAGTTTTTATTTTCCGTTTCTACGTACGTAAAATCGAACACCGGAATAGTTTCCGATTAGTCTTCCTTGTGATTCGACTCGAGTCAACTTATCGCATACAACAGCTCCGTTCTCTTGCGGACGAGCTTTACATTATTTTTAGACGCGAAAAAGTTCGATTCACCAGCAGAGACAAGACCATTAGCAACAGCCATGACAAGCGTCACGCAACCCCCTGGTGGATCTGCACAAGCTGACGGTGGACCGCTGAATGATGCCTTTCTCAGGCAATTATCCGATCTCATCGGTAAGGCTGTGGAGGTGGCTGTCGAAAGGAAGTTCACAGAATTCTCGATGCCCCGTCTAAAACGCCCCCATCCCAGACAGTCCCACCGCCGGAGACAAAGCCACTGCGTGCCCAGCTCACGATCCGGACTCCTCTCCGGGATGAGGAAGAGAATTTTTCCGCTTCTGCAAGCAAAACTTCGAGCCAAACCAACCCGGACCTCACTGAACAAATTCAAAATCTGCAAAAAGAGTCAGGGAGTTCAAAAGGAAGATGGAGAGCACAGGTGCGGTGCCGACACGGAGGGGTACGCCGTTTACGATTGCGGTTATGCGCGATAATGTGCCGGCCTCTTACAGATCTATGGGTTTTGAATAAAATGGGTCAACAGACCCGTGGGATCACCTGAGCCGATTTGAGATCACGACGACTTTGCATAAGTTCTCCAATGTAGTCATGTGCCGAGTCTTTCCAACGACCTTTATAAAATCGGCTCAGCTCTGGTTCAGCTAGTTGCCGCCGCGCTCTATCAGCAATTTCGATGAGTTTAGCTCGGCATTCCTGCACCAGTTTACTAGCTGAAAGAAGTACCAGAAGATGCCGTTGGAATTATTTAGCCTCAAGCAAAAAGAAAAAGAAAGCCTACGTGCATACATCAACTGATTCTCAAATGCGAAACTCGAGGTACCATCAGCATCGGAAGAGCTTCTGGTTAACGCGTTAGCATAGGGACTCAGGAGAGGAGAATTTTTCCAGTCGCTGGTCGTGAGCCAGCGCTAAAATTCGAAGAACTCTTGGAGCGGGCAGAAAAGTACATTCACTTGGAGGAGGCCTTAAGGATTAAGGAAGAGAGAGATAAGAAAGGGGAAAGACCTGATAGGGAGGAAAGGACGCCATTGAAAAAGCCAAGGCCAGAACTAGTAGGGGGACGACCTCGTTTCGACAGGTACACACCCCTGGCGACACCTCAGGGAGAGATTTTGCAAGCAATAGAAAGGCACCCTTATCTCAAATGGCCTAAAACTTACTCTCAAAAACCGCGAAAAGAAAGATCTGACCGATTCTACAGATACCATAATGAGTATGGTCATGACACAGATCAGTTCACTCATCTGAAGGATGAATTAGAAAGAATGGTGCAGGCCGGGCATCTAAAAGAGTATGTGATTATGAGAAAAGAGGAGCCCAGTTCTGACTCACGCAGACGCGATCAGCCTCAAAGGAACAGACAGGGATAAGATAATGGAAGAAACAATGGGAGGCGAAGTGACCAAACCTAGGTCATACGAGGGGAAATCCTAATTATCACGGGGGGTGAGTGGGACGAACACTCCAGGCGAGCCCAAAACATCTATGTCCGAGCTGCGAAGGACCTGGTTAGGAAATTGTGGGAGGTGGGACAGATAGCCCCGAGTCAAAGCATATGTTTTGGATCAGAGGATGAGTATGGCATCTTGGCTCCTCATGTGAGAAGGGTATTTGTGGATACGAGAAGCTCGGCTGATATCCTGTTCTGTGATTGCTATAAAAAGTTGAAACCGGATGTGGAAATGGAGGAGGTGACAACTTCGTTGGTAGGATTTACAGGGGGAGCTTTGAAGCCTTTAGGGGAAGTGAGGCTTTTGGTAACCTTAGGGGAAGAGCCATATAGGATAACTAAGACAGTGCAGTTCCTAGTAGTGGATGCAACTTCTTCATACAATGTTATGCTGGGACGACCCTCCCTGAGCCGATTTCAGGCAGTAGTCTCAGTGTATCATATCACTACAAGAAATTTGATGTTCGATGACGATATGTTTCGTCACTAAAAGTCTATTTTTTCGTCACTGAAGAGAAACGGTGATGAAAATTGAGCGTCACAGCGGTTGTCATAGTATTGTTGTCACCATTGGTGAAAGTGTAAATTTTTTCAAGCGCGTCACTAAATGTTCGGTTTTGATGACGCTGATGTAAATTATCATCATAGATGATACTATTTGGTGACGCAGAATTCGTCACGTAAGTGATTGAAAAATCATCATCAAAAGATCGGTTTTGTCACCATATGTTAACATTTTCAATGACGAACACTTAATTTGTCATCAAAATATTTGACTTTTCGTGATAAACATAACTACAGTGACAATTTTTATTAATTTATCACGACACTCATATTGTCATAATATGTATTAAACAATTTCCAATTATAATGTAATTCGTCACGATAGATCTATTTTATAGTGACGCAATATTGACCGTCACTGAACATCTAAACTTACAATGACAAACCATTGTGTCACCATTTACTATTAAAGGTGATGAAATTATTTGTCACAAAAAAATTAGAAATATGTGATGAATTTTATTATCATCATAAAAGATATATGTTTAATGATGATTTAATGGATACATATGGTGATAAAATCTATTGTCATTAAATGAGTTTATATGGTGACAAACCAATCATCATAAATTATGTAGTTTAAGTGACAAGTTGAAAGTATTATGTGATGAAACAAGTTGTCATAATTTATTAAAGTGACAAATTTGAAATACTTATGTGACGCTTGAAGTTGTAATAATTGAGTGAACTCGATTTGATTATTTACTTCCATGACGACATAGTCTTACATTAATTCGTCATTAGTCTTTAGTAAGGAAAAAATATCGTAACGATGAAAATGAAAGCACACGAGCATTTATCATTACAATATAATGATAACAATATTCCAAAATATTTCTTCAACGATTTTGAACATTCACCAAAACACTTACAACTCACCAAAATATTAACTTGAAATATCCAGAACACATACCAAATTAGATATCTATGTACTTGAATATTCAAAACAAGGACCAGGAAGCATAAAGTAAACCAAAAGAGTTATGTCATATAGCAAGAGTTGAGCTTGACTTGTTCCACATGACAACATTGCCAAACAAAAACAAAAGTGGGATCAGACCTGCATATTTGAAATTTATAATTCTAAATCAGTTAATAATCAAACCATCAAAAAGATATTATACAAAGTTCACAAAATTGAAATTGGAAATTCCGACTTACGTGGAATATAATGGATCAAGTCTCACCCGAAGCAGACTCATTTGCTCTCATGAAGGCCATAAGCTTGTTGATGCACTCGCCTTGCTGAGTCAGATGATTTTTCAAATCACCGACTTCATTCTTGAGCTCCGTCACTTGACCTTTCGAATCCTGTAGCTTCCCTCGAGTGTCTGCCAGTTCCTCTTGCAGGAGTCGGGTGTTCGAATCAGCGCGCTTTCCTGGAGGTTTCGGTCCATAACCAATGCCTTTGATATAACTAGAAGCATGGCCAAGAACCTCAATTGCTATCTCCTATTCTGTCTTCTCAATCCCTTCTTCGACACACTTTTCTTTCATTGCTATCATCTCATCCTAATAACACATCGATTTAATTATAATAATAATAACATGATCATTAATTAAGTTCGATTATAAAAATCATGTGTTAGTGAGTTAGTTACCCATTTTTCTCCCGCCTCATCGCTTGACCAACCACCTTTCACCGTATAATGCGTGCACTTGTAAAGTTCAATAATATCACATTCATCGTCGTCCTTCTCAGCCTAATCGGCATTCAAAAAAGAAAATGAAACAAATGCCTTTGTCAGAATAGAAATATAAAAATTGCACCTAGAAGGAATAAACTTAATACTGAAATCTTCATTTCGTTACACTTAAGTAGATTTAATTTATATATCACTGTCAAAGATTTTCCCTTTATATCGCAACAAATTTCACAACATTGATTTTACTAACCAACCACTGATATATCTAAAAAATTTGTTGTAAAAATCTTGGTAACACTTACAAATTCATTTTGAAGTACAATGAAAGGAGTTCGGCCTGTAATATGTGGAGCTCGCAGTTTTTTCCGATTTTTGGTATTAGCCTCACTTTGATTCTGCAAAAACACAAATATTAATATTCTCATGGCAGAAACATACATATGATATATATCATACTATATAAACAAAAGTATTTGTTTTGATTTATATTACCTTGAATTCGGCTGAATTTAAATGGTCGCACAACGATTCCCAGTTCTGTTGCTCATGACAAGAACGTGGCCTATTTTTCTTATCCTCCTCAATGTTAGGGTGCTTCAAGTAATGCTTGTACAGCCTGTAGCGAAGTTGTCGGGAACTTGATTGAATTCTTTAAATCAAGCACTGTTTGACACCCGGTTTTTCCAGATTGACATCCATATGAATCTGCATATAACACAGCGATGTATCATTAAGCTGATACAAGATTAAAATTCATCAAAAGAAAAAAGTGTAAAAACCCTACCTGTATATGGTCAATGCCCGGCCCCAGACTCTTCTCTACATCTACCTCCTTCCACCTCCTCGGCACCGGAAGGACATCCCGAGTCACTACCCCAATCTGACTCGAGAACTTAGCAGACTGCACTCGAATTTTAAGTCTTCCAATCGATGGACCAACCTCTATCTTCATTTTTTTCCCCGAAAACTTGTCGAATGCCTTCATGATGCCTTTTCCCATTGTTGGGCCACGTTTCCTTTTAACAATTTTGGAAACAACATCTGCACATCAATTAATTAGTATATATCAAAGACTTCATTTGAAATTTAAATTACTAAACCTTATTTAATGTATTCGAAAAATGTTTAAATAAACTTCATTTATTAGTAAGATGTTTTCGTACGAGGACAAAGAAGTAGATCGCTCTAAATCAACCACCAAATAACTTTTAACAAAAGTCATTTTCATAATTATTCATATCAACAATATTATACGTACATGAAACAAACGCCAATTCGAGAAACTAATTTACACATCAACAATTCTACCCCACATAATATATTGCCCAACTCAACCAGTGATATTTGACATTTATATCCAACTATGTAATCCCAACTTTTAGGCAAAGGTAAGTTAACTGTAAACTAAGAATTGTAATGTCTCTGCCCAATCAGATAAATCTAGAATAAAAAATGGTGACTAATGAACTACATATAAACAATAGCAGACTTTTAGATCAAAGTAAATCTAATACATATGAATATCAATAAAAAAGAAAAGTTGCACGTTATGAAATATTTGCCAATTTTGAAACTTGACAATGTCATGTACTATATATGTACAATTGTTATAACATAATAATTTACAACTGATTTCAAATAACACAAATCACCATAGGTATCAAATGAGTATACATCAAAGCACAGAAAACATATGAAGCAGATTCAAGACTATTACCAAGATGAAAAAAATTAAAATGTAAGAAACATAAACCTGTCTCTTCATCATCTTCATGTGATGAGTCTTCGGTGTTGTTTGTTGATTGAAGTCCAGTGCCTGCTGAATCAGTCTAAAGCCCAGTTGAACCAGTCTGGGTGTTAGTTGATTCAGACCGGGGGATAGGAGATTGACTCTGAGGGTCCTCAGGTTGGGTTTGACTGATGGGTGACTGAGTTTGAGGGGCAAGAGGGGTTTGAGAGATAGGTGATTGAGATTAGGGGATAGGTGATTGATTTTGGGGGGATCGTGGCTGGTTTTTAGTGGCAGGTGGTTTGTTTTTAGTAGCAGTTGGTTGGGATTGAGTGGAAGGTGGTTGGTTTTGAGTGGCAAATGGTTCGTTCAGACCGTCAGACTTTCTTGTCAGCCTACGGGTTGTGGAGGCATTAAAAGAAGTATGGTTCGTGACATATAGTCGAGGCTTGTTTGCGGTCACTTTCTGTTTCTTTAGTATACCTCCCGGCGCCATTTCTCCGACTAAACAGAACACAACAAATAACATCATTGATAAGCCATTTGATATACAAATAAACTAATAACATTATAATGGATACTAGACACAGTTGGATACTACATTATAAAAAGTTTGTTTAAAGAAATATATTCTGTACATGAGATCTATGATGAACAACACATATATCCGACAATTAGATTATAAAAGAAATACAATTGTTGAACATCAGCATAAGTTAAAAAGACCAGTGTATCAAAATTATATGTTCGTCGTTGAATAATTATTTAGCATCAATCTCTTTTTCATTGCTTACTTAATTAGCATCAATTGGGTGAATATTCGCAATCACAATAGCACAGTCAAACACCGGGGGATGATACAACTAGCATATGGATTAAAAATTGCAAATATTACAAACAAAAAGATCACAAATATTATAAACTAGGTTTACTTAATAAATCAAGTTATGTTATATTTAATTTTACACAGAACCTGCTAACAAATAATATAAAATAATTTTAGCATCACAATAATCTAAGATCACAGTAACAGATCTCATTACATAATTTCAGCATCATTAATTCTGGAATCATCATAAATGTGATACAAAACTAACATAAGGCTACTACACTAGTTAATGTATTCAAGATAAACATCATGAAACATATTATCTAACATAATTTAGATATACAGTAAGCATGTATATCTAAGATCGGCATAAATGTGATAGAAAATTAGAAAATGTTATTACACAATCATATGTATTTCAATTCAGCATCATAAAAACATATTATGTAGTCACAAATTCAATTTAAAATAAGCATTCATATACTCACAAGAAAGCAACTGTAAATATATTCTGGCATCGCGATTACAATCTACACTAAGCACATATGTCACTAAGCATACATAATTTTTAAATCAGAATAATCTAAGATGTACATAAATGTTCCCCAGAATTAGCATAAATGTACCACATAAGCATTCCAGTTTAGCCTCAGTAAACAAATTATCTGGCAAAATTTCAATACACACAATGCATATATATACTCAGAACAAACCAACTGCAAACATCTTTTTACATATGATGAACAAATGAATAAGCTGAGAAGTTGGAAGAACATATAATTACATATGCAGTAAATTCAGAAAAAAATTACATATGGATAAACAATATCACTAATTTATTATTCTAGTTTTAACACAAAAAATCACATATGAAAACCAACTAACCCAAATCTCACACACTTAAACACTCAAAATAAAACTCTTTCATGTCAAAATAATATTGTCGCCATTCTTCTAGAACTGATGACAAATTGTAGCATTGTCATGAAAAGAAACTTGATGTGACACCAAATATTGTCACCGTTATTCAAGGGAACATTAGTGACAAAACTAATTCTGTCACAACTACAAATTTATCATGACATCCAATTCTTGTCACATTTTATTATATGTTTATCATAAAATGGGTTTTCCGAACTCTTTTTTTTTTTTTTTGTCATCCCAAAATTGTGACAAAATACATTTAAAAATCATCAAATATGAGTATTCGTGACGAAATCGGTGAACAACTGTGACAACAATAAATGTTGTCATAGAAGGGTGTTATTCTATGACGAATTTAAAAAACGACACTATTGTTTAACATACTATGACGAATTTTCATGCGTGGAAAAAAAATCGTCACTAAACAGCAGATTTCTTGTATCATATGAAGTTGAAGTTCCCAGCTCAAGACGGAACAGGTGAGGTCAGGGGTGATCAGTATGCATCCAGACAAGCATACGTCGAGTGTATCCGACGAAATGAAGAAGAAAGATAAAGTAAGAGAGCTAGGACGGAGAGCGTAACGCTAGACCTGGCTCAACGAGAGGAGGGTTTGATGATGGTAGAGGTGATACTGGGGGATGATAGTAGGGTTGTGAGAGTGGGAACAACCCTAAGCCCAGAAATTCTGGTAAAACTGGTCCAATTTTTAAGAAGCAATGCTGACGTTTTTGCGTGGTCCCCTCAAGATCTAATAGGAACAGATCCAGCAGTTGTCCAGCACCACCTCAATATCAGCCCCGGAGAAAAGCCAGTTAAGCAGAGAAAGTGCAACTTTGGACCTGATAAGGAGACAATCATCGAAGCTGAAGTTGAGAAATTATTGACAGCTAAGCACATCCAATAAATACAATTCCCCGAGTGGCTCTCCAACGCGGTGTTGGTCCCCAAGACCACAGAAGATTGGCGTATGTGCATAGATTTTAGGGATCTTAATTGGGCTTGCCCTAAGGATCACTATCCTTTTCCAAGGATAGACTAGTTGGTTGATTCCACGTCTGGCTGTGAGCTGTTAAGCATGATGGACATCTCGCAAGGTTACCATCAGATCAGACTAGCAGAGGAGGACTGGAAGCGGGTCAATTTTATAACCACGAAGGGAACCTACTGCTATGTGGCATGCCATTTGGGCTCAAAAATGCAGGCGCCACGTATCAGCGATTGGTGGATAAGATGCTCAAAGCCCAGCTAGGAAGAAACATGGAGGCCTACTTCGATGATATGTTAGTCAAAAGAGTGAAGGAAGCCTCGCATGTGGATGACCTAAAGGAAACCTTCGACACCTTGAGAAGATACAAGATGAAGCTCAATCCCAAAAAGTGTGCATTCGGGGTCAGAGCTGGTAAATTCCTAGGGTATATGGTCACATAAAAGGGGATCGAGGCCAACCCAAAAAAAGTTAGAGACATCATGGACATGCAAGCTCCAAGGACTGTCAAAGAGATTCAGTGCCTGGAGGGCCGAATTAATGTTTTGAGCAGATTTGTCTCGCGCTCAGCTGAGAAAAGCGTACCATTCTTCCAGGCCTTGCGTAAGAAAGCTCGATTTCAATGGAGTGATGAGTGTGAGGAGGCGTTTTAGATGTTGAAAGAGCACCTATCTAGCATGTCCTTGATCACTAAGCCAATTCAGGGTGAGCCTTTAATTTTATACTTATTTGTGGGGCAGCAGGTCGTGAGCTCGGTCTTGCTCAGAGAGGAAGGCAAAATACAGAGGCCGGTATATTATTGGAGCAAAGTGTTGCACGATGCCGAAATTCGATATGTGGAGGTGGAGCGAGCAATGCTAGCCGTGGTTGGCACAGCGCGCTAATTACGACCTTATTTCCTCTCTCACAGAATAATAGTGCGAACCAACCTACCGTTAAAAACTATCATGGTAAAGCCAGAGGCGTCAGGACGGTTGGTCAAGTGGATAACTGAACTTAGTGGATTTGATATAACTTTCGAAGCAAGAACAGCCATTAAAGCCCAGGCGTTGGCTGACTTCATGCAAGAAATGACCAGCTCTCCTGAGAAGGGAAAAGAATGGAATATTTATACGGATGGGTCGGTAGGAAACCAAGGTTGTGGTGCGGGCGTGGTATTAACTGACCCGACTGGAGTGACCACCGAGTACGTAATACGGATGAACTATACATTATCTAATAATGCAGCTGAGTACGAAGCTCTTTTGAGGGGAATCCAGATGGCCAAGGATTTAGGGGCAGAGCAGGTTTGTGCAAGAGTTGATTCGCAGCTTGTATGTAGGCAGGTAAATGGAGAATTTGAAATAAGGGATGAGCATATGCAAAGATACCTAGCTCGATTCAGAGAGTTAGACAAAACCATGGGAACTCTGAGTGTCCTCCAAATCCCCAGAGAGGAAAATACGAGAGCGGAATACTTGGCTAAAGTGGTCAGTTCAGTAGTGGATTGTCGGGAAAGAATGATCACTCTATTAATGGCAGATCAGGAATTTGGAGAGGAGAAAGTATGCTCGGTGGATGAAGGAGAAGATTGGCGCTCCCCTATCAAAGCATATCTGGAGAAGGGAGAGTTTTCGGAGAGCAGGAAAGAGGCAATGAAGTTGAAGACCAGGTCATCCCTGTTTTGCTTGATTAAGGGGGAGCTGTTTAGAAGGAGATTCGGGCAGCCCCCTTTTACAGTGCCTAAGCTCAAGGGAGGGCACTCATGTCCTTACTGTGGAAATCACATGGGTGCCAGAGCCTTGTCAAGCAAAATCTTACGAGCAGGCTACTTTTGGCCACAGTTGAGAAAAGAAGAGGAGGATTTTGTCCGAACCTGCGACAAGTGTCAGAAGAACTCGCCCTTAATACATAGGCCGGAGGAAGATCTCATGACAATGAGCCCTCCCTGCCCATTCTCTAAATGGGGAATAGACCTTGTAGGGCCTTTCCCACAACCCCTGCCCAAAAGAAGTTCCTGATAGTAGCCATCGGTTATTTTAGCAAATGGGTAGAGGATGAAGCATTGGAAAAAATCACAGAGGATGTGGTAATGAGATTTTTGTGGAAGAACATAGTCTGTCGATTTGGCATCCCTCGGATTCTAGTCTCAGACAATGGTACTCAGTTCATGGGGGCTAGAATCAAGGCCTGGTGTGCCCAGATGAAAATCGATCAACATTTCACATCTGTTTACCATCCGATAGCCAATGGCCAGGTCGAGGTAACCAATCGCATCCTCGTACAAGGAATCAAGGCACGATTGGAGAGATCAAGAGGAAAGTGGGTTGAAGAACTAAGTTCAATCCTATGGGCATACAGGACTAATCCCAAGGAGAGCACGGGGGAAACACCGTTTAGCCTTGTTTATGGTATGGACGTCGTGGTCCCTGCCGAGGTCAGCTTGGAAAACCATAGAATTCAAAACTTTGCCGAGGAGCAAAATGAGTTGTTGGTACAGGATGCTCTGGAGTTAGTGGAAGAAAAGAGGGAAAGAGCTGTCGTCAGAATAGAGCACATTAGAAGGCGAGTTAAAGTGGCCTATGATAAGTCCGTAATCAAAAGACATTTCCAAGTGGGAGACCTGGTCCTTCGGAGATCTGACTTAGGTAAGCCAAATGGAAAGCTGGATGCTACCTGGCAAGGGCCTCTTAAAGTTACAAAAATCATGCAGGGTGGAGCGTATGAACTGGAGCAGTTAGATGGGGTCAAGCTACCGCGATCCTGGAACATAGCTAACTTATGAAAATATCATGTATGAAAAAATAGCCAAAAATTTATAACAGTGTTGTTTCGTATGCCTCTTTGCTCGATACAGGTTTAAAAGCCACAATGTCTCTATCCTGATTACCAGGAAAAGCTAGGATTGGCTAAGGTTGAAGTCCCCCAATTCACTTGGTTCGATTGAAAAACAGAATAAAATAAGAGTTAGCTAAAGATCGACCAAAATATTTCATAAGTACTTGATACAAGATTCTTGCTCCATCACAAATTTCTGGGAATACATGAAATACATGAGCCTTCTTATATAGATGGAAAATTGGCGAATTTGATTACAAATGCAGAAAATAATATAAATATAAAAAGCCCAAAAAATGTTCATTCGTGAGAAGCAGAAGCCCTCCGGTCAGAAGCTAAAACTCGGCGAACATGCCATAGCTCACGCTCGGTCTCATGGTAGCATTGGTGATACCTGTCAGCTCACTCAGAGATAGCATGAGCCTCACTGGCGGCAACGGTCAGTCGGCTTACTGACTCCGTCAAATCAGCCTTTTCCTCCTGCAGTTGACGATTCAGATGGCGAAACTCGGCCCATTCTCTCTTGTAATGACGCTTTTTCTGCCTTTTTCTCTCCAGGATCCGGCACATGTAGGAGATTTTTTCCCGGAGGATGGATAGTTTGTCTGAGAGTTTGAAAGTTTTGGCAAATAGAGAAAGGTTTTTTCGCTTCACAGTATCAAGCTCTTCAAGCTGGGAAGGAGAAGCCATAATGAAATTGAAAGACAACAAATCATAAATGTGCATATATAAAGAAAACAAAGAACGTGCCATAGAGAATAAAAGTACTAGGGTTTCCGGAAAACCAGGAAACCCTAGAATATGAAAAGTTATTACACGGGCGCATAGAAAAACAGATCAGGCAAACAGCAAACAGATCTGTCTGAACAAGAAAAAACATACACAAGCAAGCCTACACTACAGCCTCATCGTCCAACTCAGCCGCGAGCTGCTCCACAACTTCCTCTGCCAAAGTACCGGGAGAGGCCCCTCCCGGCAGCTCACCCAGACCGGCGAAGGTGGGGGAGGGAGTGGATGTAGGAAGAGCCAAGGTGAAGGACTGGTCTGGTTGAGGCTGCTCTGGCTCAGGAGTACAAATCATGATGAGAACATGCTCAGAAAACTCATCCACCCCGAGCTTATGTAGACGATCTTGTTCGGGAGCGTAGGTGAAAGAGGTCGGCTCAGGAGGTGCCTTCAGAGGTAGGTTTCTGTCAAATGGAAGACCAGGCAATCCGAAGCCCATTTGGCCTGTGCGTCCAGGTCAAAGGAATAATAGCCCATGGCCTCCAGGACAAGCAATTTGTAGAGCTCGACGGATCCCAGGATGGCCTTTCGGATTGTCTCCCTGGTATGTTGGATCAATCTCAAACCCTTTTCAGAGTTCAGGAATTCTGTCTCCTAGCCCTCCCGAGCTTTAGCCAAGACCCCATCAGCTAAGCTCCTAGCCTCTGCCAGAGCCTCGTCTCGCACCTCACTACGAGCTATCTCGATCACCTTCGCCTCAACCTTTTTCATCTCGGCCATCTCCGCTTTAATATTTTTTATCTCAGTCCCTCGCTCCTTGGCCAGCGCACGCACACACTGTTCTTTCTCCTGAAATGCCTTGTGCTCCTTGATCAGATCGGATTTCATCGTGGAGCTAGTAGGTCGTGCACACAAAAAAGATTTCTTGGCAACCGCCTGAGAGCAAAAAAGGGTTTAGAAGGTAAATAAGATAAAGAAAGAAAATAAAGAGTGGAGGAAAAAGAACCAACCCGAGCTTCATCCTGGCACCATGATTCCAGCATCTCGCGATCAGACATCTTCTCCAATGCCCGTCGGTCAGAAGTGAGGCTGTCCTCGCATGAGCTGGAGGGCCACATCCCCAGAACACTGCAAGACTGAAGTGTTAATGAAAAGGTTAGAGTTGGGGTTAGATGGCACTGGTGGAGGGAGAGTGGTTATGCCATGAGTAGCCCTTGACCTTTTTGCCAGTGGGACATCGTTGTCCTCTCCTGAGTCGGAGTGGATTGTAAGTCCTGCTTTAGGGCATGGAAGCGCCCTGAGAGAGCTGGAGCCCAGCCTCGTAGAGGAGGAAGGGCCTGTTTCTTGAGGCCTCTGCTCTGGAGCAGCCTCTGTCCCTTGTTGGCGAGCCACGATTATTTGTTGCATCATGTTTGCTGAAAGAAAAAAAAAGAATAAGAAGATTGGAAATTTAAGAAAAGTAAAGACGAGAGACAGGCCAGAATAAAAGGGATTTTACCAGTTTCGCGAGTTAGAGAGCCTGTGTCTACTCTCTCGTTGGAAAAATCTAGAACAAAGGGTAAAAGGAGTTGGGATAGATGAAGAGCATTGTCGTTGAGGGTGGAGATTATTTTTTACAGTCGGGGAGACTTGTCTCCCATGGACAAATGTGGTTGAGAGGGTAGCTTCTCAATAGGTTTGGGTCAAAACCCCAATCTCCATCACAGTATACAAACATGAATTTCTTCCTCCAAGCCTTGTTGGAGGAAGGAAGCCCATACAAGAATTGAACTCCAGGTCTGGCACTTAGGTAAAAGTAGCCAGGATGGGAGCTCTTAGCTTGATAGAGCTGGTAAAAGGTATGGGCTGTAGGGTCCAGCCCAGCATATCGCATGGCCAAGTTATACCCTACGATAATCCTAAAAGAGTTGGGAGTAAATTGGAAAACTGGAATTTTATACAAACTAGAAATCTCCAGCATTAGGGGGTTTACGGATAGACACAAACCCACCTGAAATTGATCGACATAGAAAGTTAGGCGGCCGACCAGCGCTTGACACACCAGAACGCCCGTCGGAGGGCTATATGGATCAAACTTTTCAGGGATTTTGTATTTATAGCGAAGCTCCTCGACGGATTTGTCACTGAGGATGGATGTGATTTTAGGGTGGCCAGGGATAGGCGGCGGATATTCAAGGTATGACGATGAGGAAGCGGTGCGACCGCCAAATGGGAAGACGACGAGGATGGAGGGGTTGACATCGTTGAAGGAGAAGAATTGACGGGAAGGGCATCGGAGGAAGAAGATGACGCTGACATTATAGGAAAAGCAATATGAGGTCGGAGAAGTACCTGGTGGAGAAGTTGGCCAGAAAATGCTGAACGGAGATAGAAGTTACGCTGCTACTCTGAGAGAAAATACAGAAAGTGAGAGCGACTGAAGAAACAGGAAAAAGTGAAAGTGTGAAAAGTGAAGAAGAGAGAGAATAGCGGGAATAAAAGAGAATAGGATAATTTTAAAAAAAATGGAAATCGAGAAAAGCGGGATTTGATGGGATCCCCGCATTTAATGCCTGTCAGATGAATAGTGCCCTAGGTGATGAGCTGGAACGCCAACCGTTGTTGGGTAGGATAAACACCGCTGACCTATCGGTAGTACAGTACTTAAAAAGACGTGCAAGTATGGTAACCGTCTCAGGATATGAACCGACACCAATAATGACAATGATTAACCCTGGCCAAAAGGCGGATTTCTCAGGATCTTAACATATATGGAAAATTGGAAGGACGTATGGGACTTTAAAGAAAACCCTAAAGTTTTATAGATCTACCCCAACTATCTTGGGGGGGGGGGGGGGGGGGAGGAGTTGATATGACCTGAACGAGTAGACCTGGATTGGGGTTGACCTGATCCGGGATCGCTAGGAAAAGGACTAAGAGACCTGATCAGCTCTGCCCTGGAGCAGACCTGAGCTGAGTCTCCCAGAGAGGGCCAGAGAAATACCTTGAGACAAGGAGGGAATTATCCCAGCCCAGGATAAGCCTGGTCTGGTATATATTCCCTATGATAATCGTAAGAGAGCATACTTAGGGCAGATCAGGCGCCCTGGTCTCCTAGAAGGGGACAAGTGGGACCACTTATCACAATTGGTTGCGCAATGGCCCGAGATTCGCGGCCTTTATTTCTGAGATCCCGGAAGGGGTCCCCGCTAGGGAAAGCTATAAATACCTCAGCTCCAAGGCTGAGAGAGGGATTATATTCTTATGCATTCCTTTCATTGCTCACTAGATTCTCAAATACGCTTGTCTGACTTAAGAATTGGAGAGGTTTCCACCGGAAAACCTCCGGTGGTCATTTTCTGACGTGTTTATGGGTGCAGTTCAAGTGTGGGTCAAGTAAAGGCTTGGTCTCGGGCGTGGTCAAATCTTCGGGTGAAACATATAATTTTTGGCACCTCCTAAATATGGAAAAATACAATAAAAAACAAGAAATTTATTAAAACTATCGATGACATGTGGCCATCGGCATGTTTTAGTAATTTAACAACGTACAAAAGGTATTTATTGACCACCATGCCCATCAGCAATCACCAACAATCGTTATCTCATCGATAATTTACCAGTAATAACTTATTGATATTCGGTTAGTATATGACAATGAATAATCAATGTGCGACCGATCCCGATAAGCCAGCTCCATCGACATCTCATCAATAAAATGTTGACTAGAAATATTAGCCGTCAGCATCAATATCTTAAGAAAGAAAATGCCGACAGACAATAACCGTCAATAATCCCATTGGTAAACCTACCGACGGGTTTGCCGACGAAAGTGCCCGTCAGTATTACCCATTTTTTTATAGTGTTATGATTTTATATGAGGAGGTGGATAATAAGGATGGATTGGTACGATTTAAAGTTGAGGTATATGAATAAGAGAATGAAATTTGCGAGGGAAATGAAGAGAGATATTAAAAGAGTTGGTTTGTGGAGAGCAGTGTAGAATGAGGAGAAAGAAGAAGGGGCATGATCGCGATCGGTCAGGGCAAATGCTTCAATTGGAGAAAGAATCTTGGCTTACCCTTCAATTAATCTAAGAACTCCATTTTTTCCTTGAAGCTTGAGATAAATGGCTACATGCTTCCGTCTGGAAAGAGTGAACTATGAGCTTTGTCTTGCAAATAGATATTTGGTGTATTAAGTTTGATAGGGTTAGTATGAAATTTAATAGATGTAGTATAGAATTTAATAGATGTAGTATAATAAAGTTGTATGAAATTTGAAAGAGGTAGTATGGATTTAATAGAGGTAGTATAAGTTTTAATAGATTTAGTATGAGATTTCATTGTTTTTGTGAAGTTTGGTAGAGTAGTGTGGAATTTAATAATATTAGTATGAGATTCGTATCGTATAGTATGTAATTGAAAAGGAGAAGAATTTAAGAAAAAAAATGCATTTTCATATGAATTCTCGATTCAAAAAGAAAATTGATTGTTTTAATATGAAGTTCAACGAATAAGTGTGGAATTACATAAAATTCATATGAAATTTCACGATATAGTATGAAATTCAACTTGGGGTAACTAATGACGGTTGGTTGTAATGACAATGGGTAGTATGAAATTAACATGGAGTAGTATGATTTTTTTTTATTTTGTTAATATTTGGAAATAAAAAAGAAAATACCAGAAGGAATAAATAAAATAAAACAAGTTAGTAATGGTAAATTTAGTACTTTTATAAGTAATATGGATTAAATAGAAAGTTGAGATTTTAAATGGACTAATAATTTAGATAAAATATTTACTTTTATGAGCAGTAAAAACCCCTTAAATTTATAATCAAGTGTATGTGCAATTAAAGCACAATTGGGAATAAGGTGTGAGATGTAATTTGGGAAATACTCTGAATTTGGAGATTATGAGTTTTTACTCACCATTGACTTTCCATTACTCTCAATTTTCATTTTTGTAATGTTCACTTTTTACACTTTTTTTTAATGGGGAAATTCTCATATGATTTATTAGGAAGATATTTTATCTCAAACTAGTACTTTATACCGTGCGATGCACAGATCTCATGGTGAATAAATATGTAAATTGAATATTAGTGTTATTATTGATTATAATCAATTAAATCATTAAGAATGTATTATCTAAAAATTTTTGGTATACAATATATTTGTTATTATATTAGTAGATTTTTCGCTCTCACTGACTTTCGATTGGTGACTCGTAAAATATTACGTCTATTTGTAATTTTGTATACAATATTATAAATCATAATAATTTTGATGTCTTAATTTTTTTGGTTATTAGTAATCCCGATTTGTATTTTTTATTCTATTATAAATTACAAATATGATAAATATGAAGTAAAATTTACAAAAAAAAATTAATGGATTACCAAGCATATTTGCCCTCAGTAATACCGAGAGATATTTACCGATGGATTAAACCTTAGGTACCAACACCCTCGGTAAAACATTCAGTAAATCGGCGCCAACATTTACTGTCACTGTTATCGAAGGTAATGTCGAATGATTTTCGAGAGAATATATACCGAGCGAAAAAACCCTCGGTAATACTAAGGGGAATATAAAAGTCTCAAAAGTACCTAGGGGAATCAAATGCCCTCCGTATTACTTCCTCAATAATACCGAGGGTATTTGACGCCTTAACAAATTATGAAAAATAGAAAAAGAAAAAAATAAATATTATTGAGAGTAAAAAAAATGCAGTCAGCATTACCCAGGAGGATTCCGTCCCCTTGGTATTTTTGAAAATTAAAAAATATAATTTTTTTTATAAAATTAAACTAAACACTATAATCTCATATTAAATATTTAAGATGTAAGCCACATGATTTTAATACATAATTATCATCGAACTTATATTTATTGGCATGTATCGTGTAATATTAATAGTATGATACAATCGATCTTTTGTTATACTATACAGATCGAGTTATTCAATTGCATACGTAATTAATGAAGTCTTATTCTTTTTTAAGATACCACGTGATTGCTTTCCTTATTAGAATCATAAAAAAATACTAATTGATTGATAATTATATTTTTTTCTTTTTTTTTAATTTTCAAAATACCAAGGGGAGAGGATTTCCTCGGTGAAGTACTGAAAGAAAAGAATTATCCTCGGTGATACTGAGGGAACTCAGTGCTCTTGATATTTTATCGAGGGGAATTCCGTCCCCTTTTTATTTTGAAAATTAAAAATATAATAACATTAAAATAATCCGTATAATGTCATTTTACACATTTATAATGTAATTCAGTTGATTTTAATATATAATTATCATCTAACATATTTTTATTCTCATGTATCGTGTAATATTAATAGTATGTATGATAAAATTGATATTTTGTTATACTATATAGATTGATTGAGTTATTTAATTGCATATGTTGAGAAATTAATTTATGGGAATTTCCTTATTTTGTTATTTGCCTTTCTTGGGCTCAAAATATATTAGTGAACTAGAATTAGGACTCTAGATTTGTTTCCTAGATTGTGTTTAGGACTTTATTTAGTTTCCTAAATTATGTTTAGAACTTATTTAACTTGTTTACCAAGTTTAGGACTCTAGAAGTCTTGTCTATTTAAGACAAGACAAAGACGCAAAAGGACACACCTTCGATACACGACTTTTAGAGAAGGACGCGACAACTAGGAGACGCACGGAAAAGCAAGGAACGAGCGATGCAAAGCATCAAGGAAGAACACAAGCAAGATAGCTACTTGGAGCCACTGTCCGAGATCAAGAAGTTCTTCGAAGTTGCGTAACCAACGGAGAAGATCTTTTCATCAAGGCGACAAGTATTTAGTATCATGTGTTTGATACTTTAATTTTTCATATATTACTTCTTATTGTTTTGTATTGATCGTGAACAAAGAAAGTAATATAGTTTTTGGGTTTGTACACCCAAGTTCACAAGTACTTTTTACTTGTGAACTGATTCTAAATTATTATGTTCGGTTTTTAATATTTATTCCGCTGCACGTTTTTAAACTCTATGTGATGTTGGTTTCGATGTTGTTAACATCGTTCTCAACATCAGCTTTCTAAAACTGCTATTTATTATTCTGAAACTGTTTGATGTTAGTTTCGGTGATTGTAACACCAAAAGCAACATCGTTTTACTGATACTTATTTTCAAATCCATAGACCTTCAATTCTACAATTGGTATCAGAGCGGATTACTTAACCTTTTAAGTATTGATCCCTATTTGTCTAAGTACTATGGATACTCTGAGGAAGAAGAGCTTGATTGATACAGAGTACATTGAAGATGACGATGAGGTTGATGAATCTCTTGACGAGTATGAGAAGTTGAGCATTGAGTATGAACAATTATATGCTAGTTGAGGAAAACAAGTACTCAAAGTCAAGGATCTTAGAATCGAGGTGCACAAATTGACTAAGGAAAAGGATGATCAACTGAATATAATTGTCCGATTGGAGTCATCCCTCACCAAAAAGGATGATGAGCTAGAACGAGTAAAGACCGAGTTGAAGAAGGTCCAAGAAATCCTCACAAACCTCAACAAGGGCAAGGCCAAGCTGGATGAAATTCTGGAATCGAGTATCCCAGATTGTTCAAAACACGGGATTGGATACAAGCATGTTCAAAAGCTAGATTCAAGTCAAAAGGTGAAGTCKACCAAACGCCACAAGAGAAGAAGAAGACATTACGTGTGCCATCACTGTGGTGAACCAGGTCACATACGACCATACTGCTGGAAGCTTGTTGGCAAGCAAACTCATTTTAAAAGGTCGAAGCTCACTACCGAGTTCCATGTTGGTTTCTGTGATGATTTCTGTGTTCCCAACACCAAAACCAACACCAGAGTCAAGCAGGTCTGGGTAAAAAAAAAACAAGATCAAATGCAACATGATCTATTCTTCTCTGAAGTCTCACATCCCTGGAGCCTGGTATTTTGGTATTGGATGCTCTAAGCACATGACCGGTTCGGAAGATCTACTCTCGAATATTGTCAAATTTCATGGAGGAAATGTGAAGTATGGTGGAGGTGCAAATGGCCAAATAATTGGCCAAGGAACTCTTCATGTCCCTGGTATTGCGAAGCTTGAGAACGTGTTACTTGTTGAAGGCTTAACTGCAAACTTGATAAGCATCAGCCAACTGTGCGATGGTGGTTTTAATGTCAAGTTCACTCATGAAAAGTATGAAGTTTATGACGAGGGCAATACATGTATTCTTACTGGTCAGAGGACATCAGACAACTGCTACAAAATCAAAGATGCAGGTGTTGAAATTGAAGAAATTGGTGATGTTGGTTTCAATGACGGTTCTGGGAACTCAACATCAAACCCAACATTGACTCAAGCTGATCCAAAATCAGACTCAGATTCAGATAAGATGTTTGCTCCAGTCACTCGTATTGAGTCGATGGTAAGTGAGTTTATTATTGAAATGTCTGATGCATTCGAGATGAGCATGGAAGGTAATCTCTCTTACTTTCTTGGTTTGAAAATTAAACAACTGGATGATGGTATTTTTCTTTCTGAGTCCAAATATGCTAAGAATCTTATATCTTGGTATAGCACAAAACAGAACTTCATTTCTCTTTCTACAGCTAACGCCGAGTATATTGCAGCTGGAAGTACTTATACACAGTTATTGTGGATGAACCAAATGATATAGGAATACGGTCTACATAGAAGAATGTTGACTATGCTCTGTGATACTTCCAGTACCATTGATATCTCCAAAAATCCGGTCCAACATTCTCGAGTCAAAAACATTGACACAAGGTACCACTTTATTCGAGACTTAGTTGAGAGGAAGATAGTTAGCCTTGATCATATAGGAACAGACAATCAGCTTGCTGACATCTTCACAAAGGCATTAGATTTCGAGACCTTCTCTCGTTTGAGAAGAGATATCGGTATGTGCATTGTCTGAGCCCCAGTATTTTATCACTTTCTATCCCAACTCTCGTTTTTCATTTTTAGTGATTTTGTTTGATTTTTCTGTTATGTGTTTTGTGCTTGAGTGTTTGTTTAACCATTCGACTAACTATTCGCATGATAATTGATTCGACGTTTTCCTTTTTCCTTGTATTGATATTTATAATAGCAATGCGGACATTGCTTAATTTTATGTGTGGGGGGGATAGTCTATGCATGAGTAGTCATTTTGGTTGAATGGTTCGGTTTGAGTCTTTCTTTGTGACGACGTATAAATCAACCAATTGTTTATGTCGACGTAAGTTGAAATTATTCTCATGCTTATTCGTGTTTGTACTGGTTTCCCTATCGGAATCATGTATTATGTGATATGTCGTTAGAGTCTTTTGAGCTCGTTTAAGTGCAAAATTTTTCAAAAACTACTTATACATATTTATTTAAAATAACACTTGGTCGTTAGTAATTTTGCGAAGCTCTTAAAACTCAATCTTCTTGTTTTCAAAAGTTTGAATAAAACCCTAGTAAGGAGCCTTGTGTGTTTATCAACATTTCATGCTGTGATTCGATAAGAGTTTTGAGAAGTCTCTAAAGTCGCATGTGTATATTTGGTTTTAGAAATGACGATAGGCACATATAAAACCCGATTCCGCCTATATTCAAAAATAAAAACCACTATAAATTCCTAATGAGACCCATTGAGCCTTTATTTCGTCTCTTTGTTAGCCATGAGCATAATTGTAGCTCTTATTTCATTTAAATTTGTGAGATGAGAGTTTTATTTATCAGTGGTTAGTGAGATATGACGAGTGCAGGGGGAAATTAGTGGGACACTATTAAAAAAAATAAAAAAAGAAGAAAAAGACTTTGGTTAAGAATAAGGCCTATTTATAAAGGCAAACGAGTATAGTAGGAACTAACACCCTTGTTCCTTAAGATCGGGCGAGTTTATTCAGTTTTGGGAGAGAAATAGCCTTAGTTATAAAAGGCTAAGAATAGCGTTATATGGTTGGTTTGGGAGGAATGAGGAGCAAGCTTTGCTCTATGCTTAAATTTTGGATTGAGTGAGTTATTGATTGCTTTGTTCGCAAGTTAGCCACACATCTTTATATATGGCATACCTCACCAAAGAGCCTACATTACAACCCTAGAAAGTCCTAATCCGATCCTTGATTAAATGTGCACACATATGCGATGTACGAGTCTTTGATTTTCACGAGTCGTTGAATGCATGTCTATGTTGATCCGAGCATATACACTTACCTTTTGAAAAACACGAGCAGATGAGTGCACCATTATATGTATTTCCCTTTTGTGAAGACGCATTCTTTTGATTTCAAGGTGAAAAGGTAACACGAGCTTTGCTTAAGAGTTTTCGACAAAAGTGTTTATATTTGCAAAACTATATTGTATGCACAACATGACTCTTTGATCTAGCTACTTTCATGCTTACGTGGTTTTGATTCTTTCGTTTATTCGAGGACGAACAAACCAATAAAGCATAGGGTGGTTGACTCGCACGTATTTGTCACGATTTTTGTATATTTGGCTAGTGTTTTAGTTATCTTTGTTGTTAATTTTGGGTATAAGTTGGATTGATTGATCATATTTTCGTATTTATGTATCTCCAACTTATTTTACCATATTTTATGTTTATTTTAGGTATTTTGAAGTCTTTCGGTGTTAAGGTGGACGAGTGTGAGCCCGCGAGTGGAGTTTCAAAGAAACTGGGCCCTGATTTGGTATATTACAGCTGACACTGGGTATGTCATCCACACTGGGTTACCCAGTTGCAAAATCCGGTGTTAGAAAATCTGGCAGAATGATCCATCCGATTGGACTGGAAGACCATCCGATCGGACAAAAGCGTTACAAACTCGGATTTTGTGGAGATTTTCAGTTATGGAAGGGCTATTTGATGGATACAAAAGTACAAGAACTCATCCACATTCAGAGACACGAAAATATCACTAGGAATCCATTCTGGTACCAATAATCCCTCGTCCGGTTTGTGACAAACCGGGTCGAGAAGACATTCTCGAACCTCTTGGGGATGACAAACCATGAGTGTTCTTGAATAGTTTTTTATTCTATTTTCATTTTTCTTTCTAATTAAAAACTTTAGTTTTCAGATTTTCAATAGATGTTAGATTAGCTATTGATAACCGCTGGAGATGGAGGCTCGTGACAAGCTCCCAGGATTCAGCGAGGTTCATTTCATTCCCGGAAGAGCTGGAGTTAGCAAGGATTTCTCGTAGTTATCGTGGATAGTATTTTCTCGGAATTTAGAAAACTCTAAACCTTGTTCTTGTTAATTAGTTTGGATTTCATGTTGGTAGTTCTTGTTTATATTATGATCTTGTGATATTATGTTTGGATAATTGTTCTTGGTTTCTTATGAACGGTTTCGTGAGGATTCGTTTAGCCTTAACTAGTTAATTTGCATTATCGTGATTTGGATATTGTGTTTATGATACTGAATTTGTCAATGGTTGCTAATTAGAATTTACGGGTCTAGTGCCTGGAATCATTTAGAACCATCGGTTGGGATCGTCGATCGTTTGATCTACGAGTTAGGATTGACAACCCTAACTCGTATACTAAGTGTTCGATGAAATGCCAATCGATCGTGGAGACGATTCTAAGGACCTAGACCCCCGTTTTATTAATCTTTTAAAAGTTGAATTACTTTATTAAAGGTTTTATTAACTTTAGTTAAGTTCTTGCAAAGAGACTGACGCTCTCTTTGCAAGATTGGTTTTCAATCGTTCGTAGTATTAATCATCTTTTAGATATTGAAATTCTCAAAACAAAAACTCCTTTGTCCTCGTGTTTAGTATAGCATTTTTTTTATTTTCTCATTCGTAAAACAAACACAAAAACAACTTCCGATTAGTCTTCCTCGAGATATCGACCCGAGTTAACTTGCCAAGTCTACAAGTGACCCCGTTCTCTTGCGGGCGAACTCAAACTCCTTTTCAAAGCGTAGACGCGTATCGGTCAACCGGTAATTAATTTTGAAAGGAACACAAATGTCCGGATCAACCATACCAACATCAGTCACAACATCTGTGTATTTTTGCATGCATTTTTATTTTTCTTCTCATACATAATCCAAATGCATTGAGTTTGATTGAAAGTGCCATAAGGTCCTGTGTTGCAATAAAAGTGATGACAAGAAAAACTAACCTCTTCAATTAGGTAATTGTGGAGCTTGCCCGCAGAAACTGGTTTTCTCCTAGGTCCAAAAACAAGAGGTGTTAACAGAAATTGCTGAAGATATGTTATTTCTCTTCAAATCTCTAAAAAGATGAAGAAAGTCTGGATACAGATTGATCTAATCTTTAAATTTCACCTTCTTGAGCGATCTTGACGTAGTCATTAACTTGGGTTAAGGGGCAAGTTTCCATTGACCTCACCTAAGGCAATGTTGGTTATAATATCATTAGTAATAAAAAGCAACATTGGATCAAGTCACTAAAACCATAATGTTTTTTATATCATTTTAGGTAATGATTTTTAGGCATCAATTAGGACATTCATACTTTGAGAAGATGCCTTTTTTCTTTGCGTTCTGTTGCTTGTGCTTGTGTCTTTCTTGAAATCTCTTAATTCTTGTTTTGAATCTTGCTAACCGCGTGTTTCAGTGGAGTTGTAATCGGACGGTTGGACAAGTAATAAAGATATTGATTTGGTGAGTGAGAAATTTCTTTGCAAAGGCTTTGTTCAACTATGGTGATGGTTTATAAAAATCTAGCTCTATCTCAGTTTTAATTTATAGTTGGGATTTGTGATATTTATTCTCCAAATAAGAGATAGTGGGCTATTTAAGCATAGAGATCGTGTGTCTTATTTTGAGAAAGAGTGGGGGAGTTATTTTTTAACTTTACTTTGTTCATCCCCTTCTTTTATCTATTGCTTACGACTTTTTCATATTGACAAAGTTAAGGTTTTTACTTTTTCTTTCTCCAAATTTTACTGCTTACGACACTCGATTTTTTGTTTGTAGTTGTTTTCAATCTCTTGCAGAATATCGAATTCACCATCACCCAGCAAAGCTCCGGAAACATACTATGCGTCTAGCTAATAAGAAAATTCCACCCAAAGAGGGAAAAGAAGAAGTCCAAAGCTGACGTGTCAGCCCATGTTGGTTCTGGTGTTGTGTCATCGAAACCAACATCCCCTGCAGACAATCCTGCCTCTTCTCCAAGCTTCGTTTTTGACAATGTTCAATCTGTCAGTGCACCGATGTCAACAACTGCCTCCGACCACTCTGCTAGCTCTGATGAGGCTCCATCTCAAGCTGTCGAGATTGAAGACATGGATCCAATCTCCATGAGGTTCTTGACGAGTGAAGTTGAGGAGCTGTTCTTGGGATTTCAAAATCGAGGCATGATTGCTGAGCGCCAAATCCCCGTTGATGTTTTCATGAAGCAGACTCTGATTACCTTCTTTAGGCACCGAGGCACCTCTTCGAGCTGTGTCATGTCTGGTGTTGGTTCTGGTATTCATAACATCAGTACCAACATGGTTCATTTTTCTGCTTCGTTTGTCCGAGCCTAGATTACTTTGTTTGATAACCAGGTTGCACAGCACCAGGTGCTTCGGGACTCGTTTGTTGAGGTCCTTTTGCTTTCAGAACAAAAAGGAGGAGAAGAATGTAGAAGACGCTGCTGTGAATAAATAATGGTTACTTCATTTAGGGGGAGTTTTTAATTCAGGTGGAGTTTTTAGTCTCTTAATCATTTTCATGCGTCTTAGGTATTTTGTCCAGAAAGGCAAAAGGGGGAGATTGTTGGGAAATTAATTTATGGGAATTTTCTTATTTTGTTATTTGCCTTTCTTGGGCTCAAAATATTTTAGGGAACTAGAATTAGGACTCTAGATTTGTTTCCTAGATTGTGTTTAGGACTTTATTTAGTTTCTTATTTTATGTTTAGGACTTGTTTAACTTGTTTACCAAGTTTAGGACTCTAAAAGTCTTGTCTATTTAAGTCAAGACAAAGACGCAAAAGGACACACCTTCGATACACTTACATACACGACTTTTAGAGAAGGATGCGACAACTAGGAGACGCACGGAAAAGCAAGGAACGAGCATCGCAAAGCATCAAGGAAGAACACAAGCAAGATAGCTACTTGGAGCCACTGTCTGAGATCAAGAAGTTCTTCGAAGTTGCGTAACCAACGGACAAGATCTTTTCATCAAGGCGACAAGTATTTAGTATCATGTGTTTGATACTTTAGTTTTCATGTATTACTTCTTATCTTTTTGTATTGATCGTGAACAAAGAAAGTAATATAGTTTTCGGGTTCGTACACCCAAGTTTACAATTACTTTTTACTTGTGAACTGATTCTAAATTGTTGTGTTCGATTTTTAATATTGATTCTGCTGCACGTTTTTAAACTCTGTGTGATGTTTTTATCGATGTTGTTAACATCGTTCTCAACATAAGTTTTCTAAAACTGCTGTTTATTATTCTGAAACTGTTTGATGTTATTTTCGGTGAAACTGTTTGATGTTAGTTTCGGTGATTGTAACACCGAAAGCAACATCATTTTACTGATACTTATTTTCAAATCCATAGACCTTCAATTCTACAACATACATAATTAATGAAGTCTCGTTGTTTTTTTAAAGACCACATGGTTGATATCCTTATTTTAGAATACATATTTCTTGATTCTTTTTTATTTATGAAAACATTATTATTAAGAATCATATTAAATATAAAAATAATTTTCAATCAGTTCTTCTGAATCATTCACCCTCTCATACATCATACTTGAATGGTTTAACCATCTTAAATTATAAATTGAAGTCATTTTTTAGCATTAGCCTACATTTCCAATAATTAAAGCTTATAAAACCTCCATATGTGGAACATGAAATATTAGTATTAAAACACTGAGGAAAAAAAATCAATCATGCTAAAATAATAAATAACATCGATACCAATCAATATCCAACAAAAATTAAAATGAACTGTTATTAAACTCATTCAAGCTATTCTCCTATTAAAGTAGTAGGGAGAAAAAAAAAAACTCACCTAAAATACATTCAATGTCAAAACTAATAAAAATTATTTAAAACCCATAACAATTATTTCCATGGATAATCTCATAAAAGTACCTCCACGTAATGTTAAAGTTATTTTATGGTTTTAACTGAAAGATTATATTTTTGTTTAATATTATTTAAACGTACAACAGTTATTCTCAAAGATAATCATATAAAATTATATTTTCATACCAGTAAGTTATTTTATGGTTTTAATTGAAAGTTTTCCTTTTCGAAATTGTTGAGGTACGTTCATGTGAGTGATCCGCTAACATTACTAATTGTAAGGAGACAATATCCATATCCTCAAGGCGGTATCAAATGAAAAATCAATCAATTATGTAGAAATATAAACACATGATCAACTTTGTAAAAAACAAAATCATACTTATTTATTATTTGTCATCATATATTATAAGTGTCAATCAAATAAATGTTGATTAAAAGACCAATTTATTTGCTTATTAGATAATATCTCATATTAATAGAATGACACACCTATAAGGGAAGTGTGTATACAAAGTACTAAATATTTCATTGTTATATATGTAAAGATTTGAATTTTTATGGTTATTTGCGGTAATATATAACTTTTGATTACTTTTGTTTTCTCCATAAAAAAATAGTTGAATATTAGAAACAAATTGATTACGGTAAATTGTCCTTTCCTGCTTTCGGATTCCCTTTGGGTTGGGAAGAAAATCGATTTATGGAACTCCAGTTCCTTGGACGAATGGATGAACTAAGAAAGTCAAAACCAATGATACAAGGGAAATTATTCACCATATCGACAGTTCGGACTCCTTCTGAAAGAGAAAAAAGCCGCCCCGCCTCAGCAGGCGGGTTGCTTACTTTGTCGTCGCCGGCGAGCTCTTGGTGAGGAGACCTTAGGATAAGTTGCTAAAACAAACGGGGGAGGGGAGGATCGACCCGTTCAGTAGAATTCCGAAGAAAGACTGTTGGCAGCAGGTGGAGGCATTTGTGACATTTCATTTCTGACAGTCCCATCACTTGGATTGGCCAAGGTCATGCAGGAAATCTTTTAATTTTAATTCAATTATAATTAATAGAGATTATTATATTTTTAGTGGGATAATTATCTATTTTAAATTGCTCAAATTTCACCATTTAGATAATAAAGATGATTAATCAAATTGGATTTACCATATTCAAAATAATTAATTATTTATGAATGTTATTTTGTATTATTTAATTTTGAATAAATAATATTTGATGGAGTATATAATTCGTAGTTTACCATTTTAATATTAAGGATGAATATATTGTATTTAAGGACAATTTAAATTATTACATTTTATTTAAAATATGATTAAACACACATACACTTAACCAAATAATTATTTATAAAATCTCTTAATAATTATTATTTATTTTAGTTATATTGAAATTTTGGGATATTAGAATATTTTAAATTAAAATTTATATAAAGTTTTACTGATCTTCTATTTTGAAATTATCTAATGTTAAAGACATTGATCATGCATAAATATAAATTAGAATATAGTTTTATAGCTATTTCTTAACGATGTAGAGAAAATGTTGTCAAGTAGTATATAAATATCATTGTAAGAAATTTTACCATATATATCGAAAATGGTAACTATGAATTCAATAATGATAAGAATGTTGAAAATATTTTTTATACTGTTCGCTTATTATATAGTTAGAGATATATGTAAGATTTATTAATTATAATTTCAATTTGTCATAATTTGATTTAAGAATTTACTTATTGTATATCTAAATATAAATATATTGAAAAATATTTATATGCAAGTCATATATAAATTAATGCGATAGATAATAATTATAGATATTAATTTTAATTTATCGTATCAACTTTATAATTAATTAGATGTGTATACATTTGGTAATGATTGTCTTAATGGCAGGTTTTAGTTGAATAATTATATATGTGAATCCATATACTATATATAAGTCATATCTAAGATTTAAATATGATCCAAAATATATATATATATATATAAGATTTAATAAGTATGTAATTTCTAACTTAAATATAGACATAAATACATGACTTTTATATTTTTCTTCAATTAATTAAAACTGACTATTATTTTTAGCATGTTGTTTTGGGGGTCAAATTCTGAGAAACATTTTTAGAAACGTTATCCTTTTTAGATATATAAAGATATAAAAATATAAACTTCTCATATAATCAATTATCTTCCCATTAATCTAAACTATTGAATAAGAATACTATTTTATCCTTCCTTTGAATTTTCTTTTTCTTATTTAATATTTAATACAAACAAAATTCATACTATTGCATGACATTTCCATATCATTGTCACCAACCGTTAACGACGAATTTCATGCTACACTGTGCATTTTCATACTACATAGTACAATTTCATACTTATACTGTATACAGTCGAAATTCCATGCTACTAATTTTATACTTTTAATCATTATATGCAAAATTTCACATTGCACCGTGATATTTCATACTATATCATGTAATTATTTTATGCAATATGTCACACTAAAATACAACTATTTTTTCACAATTTTATGTTTTTCAATTTCAATTTCATACTATATATGAAATTCAAACTAATATTGTGGATTTCATACTAAGATTTTACAAAATCAATAAAATTTCATACTATTGTATTTTAAAATCCATACTACTTTTATCAAATTACACACTATTATATTTTAAAATTCATAATACCATTATAAACTTCATGACTCTACTAAAATTCAAAAAATCAATAAAAAATACTATTACATTTGAAAATCCATACCACTATTATCAAAGTACATAACTCTACCAGGTTGCAAACTGCATTATGCAGTTTTTCTTTTTCTCAAAATTTTATATTGAACTGTCAAATTTTATATTAAATTGCACAAGATAACTCAATACTACACAATATCTTCAAAACAAAAATACATATGGCACCGAGCATAATTTCATACTACTCATTGCATGTGGAGCTAGATTTCATATGTCATTATTTTTATTTTTATTATTATTACTAGTTTAACACCCGTGTATTATACGGGATTTATAAAAAACTAAATATAAAAGTAATTGTAAAAATTACAAAGTTTTAAATAAAATAAAAAATTGAAAGGATGTGTTCTCAACCCGTGCGGCAATTTATTACATGTACCATGTAAAATATGTTATCATTCAGTTATGCGTGATGATATATGACAGTTATACGGGATGATATGATAGGTATACGTGATGGTGTGTGACAAAAATTTAGAGTTTAGGGTTTACCTTTCCATTTTAGGATTTTAGTTTTACATTTTAGGTTTATTTTTCTATTTTTAGGGTTTAATTTTCCATTTTAAAATTTAGTTTTTCATTTTTTTTAAACTTAATTTTCTATTTTAGGGTCCCGACAAAAATCTATCATTCTACCAATTATATGTGATGATATGTGTTAATTGTATGTGATGATATGTGTCAGTTATATGTGATGGGGTTTAGTTTTTCATTTTTGAGTTTAGTTTTCCATTTTTAGGGTTTAGTTTTTCGTTTTAGGTTTATTTTTTCACTTTAAGATTTTGGATTCTAGATTTAGAATTTATATGATCTATGATGATATGTATTAGTTATATGTGATGATATGTACCAGTTAAATATGATGATATATGTCTATTATATGAGATGATTAATTAAATTACTAGGTGCACGGTATAATGACTCAACCCGTACCCTGTTCAATTTATTAATTATTATAATTATCAATTAATATTATATATTAATATTTATATTAAATTCGTTAAGTCAGTATCCCTTTTGTAGTCACGACTCGGGTCATTACTAAGTGTCATTTTCACAACGATCGTTCGCAATCACATTCATGGTCGCAGATTTAACTTGAACTTAAAAAAGGGGGCCTGAAAGCAGTCCAAATGCATCATCCATCATAATAGTTTATCACCATTCAACATATTAGTTCTAAATTGTGAGATAGAGTAATCTTGAGAGTTTTAGGAGTAATTCAGTGAAGAAACACTTGAAGTACAAAAATTGAAGTATCCGCCATGCCTTTTACGGTTTCGCTTTTCTTATTTCTACTTATGAACGTAATATGTTTTCATAGTTTTAGTGGTGATGAATATATCATCGGGTTCATGGCTTGGTATTATCGGAAATCGATTCGATTGTGAGATTCAATGTGTTTCAAGCTTGGAAAATAGAAAGAAAATGAAAATAAAGCAAATAAACTATCTAAACTAAACTAGGAATTGAAGTTCAAGTTGGTAGGATGCCTCGTCGGATGCCTTAACATGAAAATGCAAGCAATTCAAAGAAATAAGCAAAAACAAGCATTGTTTCACCAAGTACAATCATGCAAGCACAAGGTACAACTATGCATAAAATCCTAAATAATGCAAATTAGCAAAAATTGGAAGCATGGATGTAAAGAGCAATGGAAATTAACAAGAAAGTTCAAAACTTTAAGGAAAATAACAAGAAACAAAGAGTATATCTAAGATTTAACCTAAAACTATGCATAAAAATAAAATTGCAAATAAAGCATAGCAAAATCTCAAAATCAAGACGATCCAAGAGCCGATCTATAATCTAGATGTGTCACTCATTTAGATTCCATAGCCGATTCATATGTTTCATCATGAATTCAAGGTGCTAAGGCTAAAAGCATAAAATGAAGAACAAAGTATGGAAATGAAGAACAAGCATAGAAATAAAGCATAAAACATGAAATTGAAAGGAAACTTACTTGAATTAAAGGAAAGAGTAGCAAGCTTGAGTTAAATCGCATCAAAAGTAACAATCCAAATGAGTATTTGGATTCTTCTTAGGTTTACAAACCCAAGGAGGTGCTTGAAATTAAATCTAATCTAGGAAATGAAATTACATAAGAGCTTGAAACTAAATCTAAAACCTAGGAAAGAGAAATTATTCAAGAGCTTTGAGAGAAACTTGATCCCAAACCCTAGCTTGGGTTGGGAGGGAAGTTATTTTTTTTAATGGTGCAAGGTGTGGGCTTTATATAGTTGTTTGTAGGGGCAAAAATTTCCAAAAATGTTCAAGATCTCCGAACTCCCAGCGCCGCAGTCGATCGACTGACAAAGTAGTCGCTCGTCTGCCCATCCTCGAACAGCCACTCTCTATCCAGCAGTCGATCGACTGAAAAAGCAGTCGATCGACTGCCAAAAATACGGAATCAGCCAATGATATCTTCATATGAAAGGTAGCCCTTCCTCTTGGCTATCATCTTGCTTTTGATTTGTATCATTTGGAATTTTTCTCAGAGAGTTATGGGCTCCGCACCAAAACCTGCCACAAGCGAGGTGACGATGAACTGTCTCCACTTAAAGCTGCTTTGTACCATTCTTAGACTCAAAATTTGGAATTGTTCTAAACACAAAAGTTTTATATAATTCTCTCAGATTTCCAATGGTATAAGATGGAGGCAAATGATACAAGTGGTTTTGGAGTTATGCTTGTATTACGACAACTGAGACATCCACCGAGCGAATATAATCCTTTTAGCCACCTACAAAACAAGAATTCAAACTTAAAACCCCCAAAATAGCGCAAACACCTCACATAACGTACTCTTAAAGCCAAAAATATAATAAACAATAAAAAGACCTAAAACCTAATGAAGAACGACTCAATACTACTAGACGCGACGCTAAACACTAACTAAAAATAATAGGAAAAACACAATAATTACATGCAAAACAATACATCTATCTAATTCTTTTAAATTGTTGGTCGGAAAATAATGAATAATCAATGTTCTAGTATTTTTTTTTCAATTGAGTATGATCATTTTACTATTCTTGTGTTTGGATTTCATTGTTTCATAAGTGATTGATAACCTTTAGATCTTATATAGTTGTGATTGATTGACAACCTTTTATAACTACTAGTTTGATACATCATAATTCGAGAGACAAGGCTTATCAATTAGCTTTCATACACGAAACACTCTAATCAACAAGATCGAGATGTTTTAGATTAGTAGTGAAGTCGTATAAATCTTTAAAATCTTTTGGAGTTCTAGAAATTATTTCAAATGGAGACGTCGTTTCATACTTAAAATTTACAGTTTAATCACTTCGAGTGGTGGATTAAATTAAAACTGTGATCGACTTATAGTGAATTAAATTACAACAATAATTGATTGGTTGAAAAGGAAGAACATTGAAAGTTTATTGTAACCCCAAATACCGCAATATCCCCTTATCACTTTATTACTCATATTTTCACATCTTATTATTTTTCTTATGGATTTATAATTAGTTTTATAATTGTCAATTTTCTGTCAGTCATTTGTAACAATATAAATCAAATTATATTATATTTTGGTTTAGATAAAACTACATTATCTATTATATATTACTTGTCAATTTAGAATCAACATATGGTCTTTGTGGAAATCGATCTTACTCGTCGCGTACTACATCTATACCATTGACTTGCAATTATATAGAGTATAAATAAACAAACAAGTTTTTATAACTCACCCAACATTGGGCAGATCAAGTTTTTGGCATCATTACCAGAGACCATTAGATTTAAGTTGATAATAATATAACTAATAAAATTATTTTAATTTAAACATTTGTTATACTCTGATTATTGGCGTGAGTGAACTTTTCAGGTGGTAAGACAAAGATGGCAGCACCACTGTCAAACGTGAACAAGCAAATTCAACAACTTCAATTATAATTTCAAATCTAACCACCAACACCACCATAATCGGCTATTTGAGACATGTTTCAACCTAAAGCATACCTAGTGTACGGGGGAGCAAACGGTCCAACAATCCAAGCAAACAAATTTGAGTTAATAATGGCATTGATTTTCATGGTTCAACAGAATTAATTTGGTGGAGGTGCAAGTGAAGACCCGAACACATATTTGGTTCAATTTCTCAAAATTTGCAAAGTAATTAAGATGAATGGTGTTCCGACAACGCAATAAAACCTTGTCTATTCTCTTTCTCTTTGAGGGATAAGGCGAAGATTTGGAATAATACTTTAGGATATGGGGTATCGAGACATGGGCGCAGATGTGCCAAATATTCTTGTTCAAGTTCTGTCCCCCAAGCAAAATATTGATACTAAGAGGTGAAATTTCTCAATTTCACCAACTAGAAGGAGAACAGTTGCATGAAGTTTGGGAGAGGTTTAGAGAGATATTGAGAAAATTAAATGCCCTCAACACAGTTTCCACGATGAGCAACAAGTCTGTTATTCTTATAATGGCCTAACTAGACAAGCAAAGATGATCGTGAATGCTTCATCGAGAGGTGCATTATTGGGACAGAACATTGTCAATGCAATGAATATCTTAGAGGATATGGCGGAAAATGATTACCAATGGCCGGATGAACATTCCACTTGGAAGAAAGAAGTAATGGTGAGTGAGAAGGAGCCAATGGCCATTCTTGCATCGCAAATGGCAATCATGAGTAGAAAAACGGATATGATGATGTCTCAAAACTTGAAAGCACATATTTAACAAATGAGTGGAGCTTCCATGTAAAATACGGTTGAAGATGTGAACTCCTTGAATCAAATAAATCATAAAAGTTATCGAAGCAATCAAGGAGGAAACCAGTATAATCTAAGGATGAGAGATCAACTGAATTTCTTATATAGTTGTGATTGATTGACAACCTTTTATAATACTAGTTTGATAAAACGAGGCTTATCAGTGGGCTTTCAAGCACAAAACATTCTAATCAACAAGGCTTGGAGGTTTTAGATTAGTAGTGAAGTCGTATAATTCTGTAAATATATTTTGAAGTTCTAAATATGATTTTAAAGGGAGACGTTGTTTCATACTTGGAATCTACGGTTTAATTACTTCGAGAGGAGGATTAAACTAGAATTGTGATTGACTTATAGTGAAATGAATTACAACAATACTTTATTGGTTGAAAAGGAATAACATTGAGAGTTCATTGTAAACCCGAACCTCGCAGTATCACCTTATCACTTGATTAATAGTTTTTCACGTCTTGTTATTGTTCTTGTGGATTTATAATTAATTTTATAATTGTTTATTTTATATTTATTATTTGTAACGATATAAATCAAATCATCTTATATTTTAGTTTAGATAAAACTACATTTTTTATATTATGTTACTTGTCAATTTAAAATCAACATATTGTCCTTGTGAAAATCGACTTTACTCCTCGCGTACTATATCTACACCGTTTACTTGCGGTTAGATATAATATAAATAAACGAACAAGTTTTTATAACTCGACCCGATATTTGGTCCGGTCAAGTTTTTGACTTTCGCAATTATTATGTATAGAAACCAATTGAAAAAAACTGCAAACCATATAAAAAATGCATGTTTTGACATGGTTTACTTTCTCGATTATTATGGTATAAAAATCAATTGAAAAGAAAGTGAAAACATACATAAACATATATTTTTATAAGGTTCATTTTTTTTAATTATTAAGGTATAAAACATCAATTGGAAATAAACTGGAAACCATATAGAAATCGAGTGTATTTTTGAAATAAGTTAGGTTTTTAAAAAAAATGTAAGACTTAGTTATGTATGGGATAAGAAAATAAAAATTTCTTTAGAAACCGTGTGTATTTTTGGAATAAGTATTTGGAAAAAAAATGTAAAATTTAGGTATGTTTGAGATAAGAAAAAAAAATATTTTTTTTCCAAAATAGATAGGTATTTTTATTTTTATCCCTAATAATGTGCTTATAAAGATATGAGTCATCCAAGACCTTAGGAGCAAATTTTAGATAAACCATGATATAAAAAGTAAGGTACTCGATCATCACATTAACTAATGAACTTCTAGTAACGAACAAATAAGTCTTTAATTAAAATTAATGTTTATCGTGTAAAATGTAATGATCCTAAAGGAAAAATTAATAAATGCCTTGTTGAAAAATGATGAATACTAAGTAACAATCTTAGAGGGCGGATATTGTTGAAGATGGAGATTTTACTTCAGTACGCAGAGTTTTAAAGAATTCTCTAAGTTTTCTTAAGCGGGGATTCCTTGTGAATCGATAGTATGTTTGTTTTCTATGTACTTAGACTTTTTCCTCATTTTTTAATAAAAGAATCGTAATTTATTTTTAAAAAAAGTAACATATAAATATTAAATACCAATAAACTTTCACTAGTTGAGTAACATACTATGTATGTATTTAAGGTATGGATCTTGTGGGCCTTTCATTGATGCTATTGGGCCTTTCAGCCAAGTCCAATTTATAACTACTCTTCCTATACGTTTACAGCAATTCTTCACAATTTCACCTAGAAATCGGGTTTGAACGAGGCTTCCTGAAGTTTAGCTAGTGGGTAGCTTCCGGCAATTTAAAAAGACGCTTTTCAGTTTTCACAAACATTTAACGAGCACCAAAACAAGACAAAGTTCTAGAGAGAGAGAGCTTCAGATTCAGAGTTTCAGAAAAAGACGATAGAATGGCGTCTGCTATAACCAAGTGGTTGGTTGACCCGAACCGCAACCCCCTCGCCGCTCTCCACATGAAAACGATAACGAATCGCCTGAAAAATTATGGTACGTATTCGATAGAAAAATGCTTGTGTCTTTTGGTGTTATATTCACTGACGATTTTGATTGATTTGTGATTTGGGAAATATAGGTCTTCGATACGACGATTTATACGACCCGATGTACGATCTGGATGTGAAGGAGGCGCTGAATCGGCTGCCGAGAGAGATCGTCGATGCGAGGAATCAGCGCCTCAAGCGTGCCATAGACCTCTCTATGAAGCACGCGTACCTTCCAGAAGATCTCCAGGTATTCATTTATAACATTACGGATATACGCACCTGTGTTGGAGTTATTCGATTCTGTGATAGGTGCCTGAAAAACTAGGGCAATTTAGTGAGTTATATACGGATTTGGGCGTTGATTTTGGTATTCGTGTGCTGTTTGAATGCTGAATTTCGTTACTTTTTTGGAGAATTCCTCTGTGTGCTTGAACGTCTAGGTACTGGGTGATTTGGGGAGACGCTATTATGGTATATGAAAATGCTGTTTTTATTCTTCTTTTATGGGTGGTAGTGTGTTGAATTATTTGTTTGCTCATAGAGATACGCTTGGGCTGCTTTGAGTTGTTCAGGGAATGTGAACAAGTGCTTGATACTAGTGAGTCATTAGGAAATAACCTTTGGTCGAATAGTGACAAAAATCAGTCGTACTTTTGTTAAACGTCCATTTAGAAATTAAGCCTACTTGACCTAAAAGCCAAAGAGAGTCCGGTAGTGAGTTTCCCATTTGATGAGGCTGTGGCAAGTAGTACTTATTTATGCTTCTTTTTGAACACTGCAGAGGAATTTTTTAAGAAAAGAAAAAATCTCTTTTTTGCTTCTTGTATTTCTTTTTGTGGAATCTCTTGCTTGGTAATGTTGATAGTGCAACTGCTGTGAAGAAATTATGTGTCCGGATTTGGGGTGTGGTTAGTATTTCTTAAAAGTACCCGAACATTTTGGGTACATGTGCTAAAGATCAGTGTGTAGCTAAACAGAGACAGTTCTATGTTAACATATACCAGTCCTTAAGTGATCCCAGCCATATTTACTGTTTATGAGTGTGAAATAAATTTTTGTGTTTATCTCTATTTTTTGTGAGGTGGTTCTTATAGTGTTGTACTATCTGTGATTTGCCGGTTCAAATCAACATCCTTGCCTGATATCTGATATTTGTTATTAGCCTGATATATGATACCCAAAATGGAAACGGTATCATGAAGAACATGAGTATTTTCATATCATCATTGTCTGATATACGATTCCAAATAATAGTATTTATGTTAATGGCTAGGTCACTTGTCAGAGCTGGTTTCTACTATCATATCTTGCTGCATTATTATTACTCGCTAGTTTGAATATGGTCCATTGTTTCAAAAAATGGTCGAGGCATACGCCTCGAGGCATGCCTCGGAACGGTTTTGGGTGTTTGAGGTGGATGTCTCAATTTAAGTGTTTTTTTTTTAATTTCCTCTTTTCTTTATTTTTTTCTCTTTATTTGTTGTTATTAATAAAAGTATAAAACAAGTCAAATAGAACATTAGGGTTGGATCTACTCACTAAAAGTCTAAAACATTCGGCTGAAAATTGAAAACCCTAAAACATCGACATTGCTCTTTCTCTTCTCTGTTAGTGTTATATATATATATATATATATATATATATATATATATATATATATATATATATATATATAATACAATTGAGTTTAAAAATGGAGGACATGACGAGTTGTTCAAACCATTGCACAAATGAATCTCTATTAAAAAAACTGAAATGAATAGGGAAATTTGTTTTGCTACGTAATTTGGACTCCTTTTGTTCTTTATTGCTTTGTGTTGTTTTCTAGGTGTGTGATGAATTTGGTGTTACTTATCAGGATTGATGTTTTTATTCTTGTTTTTGTTGAACTATTAGGGTGATTAATAGTTATTGTTGTACTTTGTGTAGTTTTATTATTTTTGGATTTTTTTTGGAAAAAATTTGAGGCTCACGCCTCGCCTCATCCGAACAAAACGCCTCGTATCAGCCTTTTGTTTTTTAAAACATTGATATGGTCATGTTATCTTCTCTCTTTGGGAGCAACACGTGTTTAGTAATTACTCTTAGCTTCATCCTATCATACCAGTAACTGTGAAAGTTGTATCTACTCCGAAAATATTATTGGCCTTTTATTTTGATATGTTTACTCCCTTTCATGTTATGTGTGCCTATCCTGGTTTTACTCTGTCTCAGTTATGATCCTTGTGCAAGTATCTTGTTGCTATGTGTATATACTTGTTTGTCATATTTACTTCCCTTGATTCTGTTAATCTATATTTTTTCTTCTATTTTCTTTTATAGGCTATGCAGACACCATTCAGGAGTTATCTTCAGGAGATGCTAGCTCTTGTAAGTGCCTGTACTATATTTTATATAGGATTCCATTTACAATAACTTTGCAAGGCATTTTAGGCGCTTTACTTCTCTGGAGGAATAGTGTGAAAATATTATCTACACGTATTTTCAAAGAGAAAATTTACCAATAAACTATATCCGCATTTTTTGTTCGATACGACATGCTATGTTTTCCATTTATTCATATGCTTTATCCTGGTAGTTTTGAAAACAATTTCATTGCCAACATGAGATTTTATTTTGTCCTTCCAAAGTTTTACCTCTATGTTTGCAATGTAATTGCAGGTTAAGAGAGAGAGAGCTGAACGTGAGGCGCTTGGAGCTTTACCTCTTTATCAACGCTCCATTCCATAGGTGTTTCTATCTATGATAGGCTATACCTCAGATTGAATTAAGTGTGATTGAATAAGGTCAATCCTTTTCTAAGAATGGGACTTAAAACGATGTCTGAATTTTTGTAATCTCTTGATACATGATGAGCATTGGACTCCTACATGTTGTTTGGTGGTTGGTTCACATTATCCAATATATACTGTCAACGTGAGTTGCTTTTTTTTTTTCTTTAGTAGTTGCATTGCCATAAGTTCAAACAGAGGGTTGTATTTCTAAAGAGCAGGTTTAAATGGCTGTTTTTAGTTCCCGGTTTTTCATTTTCGTCCATGCCAAATTATAGGTTTATTTTCTCATAAGGGGAACTTTTACGCTGATGTGAAGGCATCATTTTTTACTTAATTAGAACTATTGTATTAAAAGTTGGTTAAATATAATAATAGATCAAAGGATGTAAATGCAAGGAAGATTGGGGCATGATAGTCAAATTATTACATGAACCAAACAATTTGTTATGTGAACTTGGGTACATCTTGATAGTGCACCATGTAAAAATCTATTATTATTCAGTTTTACGTGATGATATATGGCAGTTACATGTGATGATATATAAAAATCTACAATTTTACGAGTTATATATGATAATATGTGTTAGTTATATGTGATGATATGTGTCAGTTTTATGTGATAATATTTGATAGAAATTTAGGGTTGGGAGTTTATTCAATTTCGGGGTTTAGTTTTTCATTTATAGGTTTAATTTTTCGTTTTATGTTTATTTTTTCTTATTTTAGGGTTTTTGATTTAGAATTTCAATTTTTTGTTATGACATGTATCAGTCATATGATACGCACCAATTATTTGATGATATATCTCAGTTATATACGGTGATAAATAATATTATTGAGTCCATCTTGCAAGGTGTACCCAAGTTCACGGTATAATGACTTGGCATGATACCTCCAGGGCAACATAGTTATTTTCCTTATTAAGAGCGTCAATTACGTGTCAATACACTGAATATCCCATCTTTAACATACTACACCGAATATCCCATCTTTAACATACTTGGACTCGAAACTTATTCGACTTTTGTGGCATTTTTTGGAAGGATAAACTTTTCCAAATCAAATAATAGGCAAACACTTGTGTTAGGTCAGATTAACGGGTCATGACTCGTTAGACCATCTGACCCGATATTATAATGTATTGATTATTGTGATGTATTTTTTTTATTATTATAATATATTGGTTTTTGAACTATAATGTATTGATATGAAATTTTGGCCTAACGGATGATCCGTTAGTTCGGCCCAATAAGGGTGTTGCCCCAAATAATATACTAATATGTTTTCTTAATCTATGTGAATTATTGTACAAACCTAATTTGGTGAGGCGGAAGAGTACAAATTTTGTTGCTACTTGTGTTGTAGCTAGAAACGTAGCCTTTTCCGTCCTGTACGAATATATGTAAGCCTGTCTTTCATGTAAGAAGACTTGTTTATAAAAGGCTCTCTTTTTTCAATTTTAACGGGTAGACGAGATGACGCACTTGAATTAGCAAAACATAGAATTTGATATTTTTGAATTTCGAGTGTACTTTATGCTACCAAGGTACTGTATTGAGATATGAGGCTATCACCTTGGTGTTTCTTTCTCACGATATAAATACAAGGTCCTACTGATACGTACTAGGACGAGAATATTACTGCAGTTATCCCTCTTGTTAAAATTTTGAAGACTAAAGAAATAAAGATGGTTAGTCCAATTTTTTAAGTTACGTGCCATTTTAGTGGACGAGAATTTATTTGGATTTAAGGCATTGTCAAAAACAATGAATTTTCTCTATATTTAGAAATTGCAGGCACATGGAATTTTTTTTTATTTAACCTTTTGATATTAAAAAAAAAAAAAAATCACGTTATTCTCATTATGATTATAAATGTAACAATAAGTATAAATCTAACTAAATTTAAAATTCCGTACTTACTTTTTGTATCGTGTCGTATTTTATTGTGTTCTTATTTTCGTGACCGTAATCTTATCATTCGTATCGTGATATCGTGTCATGTCAGTAATTATCACTTCCGAAAAGGTACATCAAATCATTTATATGTAAGTAGTGCTCTTGAAAAAACAAGCCTATAATTTAAAACAATGCAAAACGAAAACAAGTCTATCTTGGTGGGATCAAATCATTTATAAGTAGTGCTCTTGAAAAAAAACAGCCTATAATTTAAAACAATCCAAAAGAAAATAAGTCTATTTTAGTGGTATGAAGCGAGTAAAAATTTCCATCAAGAAAGACATGGCTAATGTCTATCTTTCTTAAATAGTCAAATTGATCTTGATTTGATCCTCAACATCTTCGAGCAGAATAGAACTTGATGTATTCTTGAGTCTTGAATCTGGATGTTCTCAAGTGAAAGGGAAACAAAATACTAGAGAAAAAGGTTATTGGACATATACCTTGGGAGATTTTGGGATTGAGATTTTGTGGCATTATCTAATTGTGGTTTGTGGACATTCCATGTGATACCTACCATGAGGCTATTTATGGACTGTTACTTGTAATTATATGTCACCTTCCTTTATGTCTCTTGAAATTATATAATAAATTCTCAGGGACACACCATGTAACCCATTATTTGGGTTGGATTGCCGATTATAAACTCATATGGCCTTTTGTATTTTTTATTTCATTTTGTTAGGAGAAAAATACTTGAAAAATCAATAAATGTAAGTAATCAAAGGATAAAATTGACATTTAACATTATTGGTTGTTAGGACGTTTGTTTCGAACATGACAAGAGCCAGAGTTTGGTCTGCAGTAACTGACAAACACTTGTGTTAGGTCAGATTAACGGGTTATAAACTGTTAGATCATTTATATAATGTATTAGGTTTTATATTATGATATATTGGTTTTTGTACTCGAAAGTATTAATTTTTCATAAATCTTTAACTCATGCTAGTATTGATTTTTGTACTATAACATATTCGTACTATGATATATTGATTTTTGTGCTATAATATATTTGTATAAAATTTTGGCTCTAATAGATGATCTGTTATTCCAACCTAACAAAAGTTTTGCCCAACATTATACAAAATAAAATAATTTCCATTTATTACCAAAGCATAAACTCCAACTACTATATAATCCATTGACTCTATTTATTCTCATATAACCCAAATACTTCCTATTCAATAAAAAGTACTTTTAAAATATCAAAATTACCCCTACACCTTATAAGACTCTGTTATATATATATATATAGGATTGGGTTCAAATGAGAAACCCGTCATTATATGTGAACCTAGGGACTAATCCTGGCCTTAGATCTAATATTGCACAGTGCAATTATATGTCCAGGTTCATTGTGCTTTTTACACAGTACTTTAGTGCTAAAATCAGTCCAGTTTTTTTAATTTAATTATATATATATATTTTTTACGTTTTAAAATATGCAATATGTATCTTAAATTGTAGATCTTGAGAATGTGATTAATTTGATATATATTTCATTCAAAACGAATAAAATTTGAAAAAGTTATGGTTTGTTGAAGATTTGAGTTTCATTTCAAATTTCTGAATTTGCAGTTTATAGACGAAATTTGCGATGCTTTTTGTATACAATCGTAGTGTTTTTTTTGCTTAATCTATTGTGCTTTCTAAAGAACAATGTAGTGCTCTTTGTAAACGTTGATATATGTCCAAAATACAATTTTTAATTAATTAATGCATTTTTTTACATTATTACCATGCTGACATGTCATGATCTCAACCATCAAGATTATCCAATCTAATGGTCAAGATGAGTCCCTAGGTTCACATATAATGACGGGTTCTCATTTGAACCCAACCCTATATATATATATATATATATATATATATATATATATATATATATATATATATATATATATATATAAATATAAGGTAAATGAGTTTGATTTGGAATTTTTAATTTTTTTAATTTTGAAAAGAATACAGTCTAGGTTCATTCAAATTTTGCAGTGTAGTATATAATTTTCCAAAAATTATGAGAAGTAGTATGTAATTCTCAAAATTTGTTAATTTTATGAATTTTTCAAAATTTTCTCAATGTCTGCTAAGTAGCATGTAATTTTTCAGATTTTGTTCAAGTATTTCGTAATTATTCAAAATTTGCCAAGTAGTATGTAATTTTACTAGAGTAGTATGAAATTTAACGGTGGCGACTGACGACGATGGTAGATGATTTTGCCAAATAGTATGTAATATTGCCAACGTAATATGAAATCACACGTTGTAGTATAAAAATTTAGGAAGTAGTGTGAAATCACAAAGTGTAGAATAAAGATTTAGATAATAGTATGAAATCACACGATATAGTATAAAGTTTTTAGGATGTAGTATGGAATTGATTAATAAGGGTATATTAGTATTCTTGTATAGTACTTTGTATTAATTGGGAATTTAACATTTGAATAGATTATTTGGGATAAAATATTTCTCTAATGGTTTATATGAGAATTGTCCCTTGATTTTTGTACTCGAAAGTATTATTTTTCATAAATTCTTGACATATGCTATGATGTATTGATTTATTTATTATGACATATTGGTACTATGGTGTATTGGTTTTTGTACTATAATGTATTTGTATAAAATTTTGGTTCTAATGGATGATCCGTTATTCCGGCCTAACAAAAGTATTGCCCAACATTATACAAAATTAAACTTTACCGGTTCGTCAAAATTTGATATCATGGATTCGAAAAAAAAAAAACTTTTTGCATTTTTCACAATTTATCATATGAACTATTATTTATAACAAATCGTTATATGAATTATGCGTGAATTGCAGAACTTTTGTGGTTTCATGATACCTCACCTAGTTTGGGTTGGGGTATTTTCATACTTCCACAAAGGGAAAAAAAACTTTTTGCACATTTATAAACAAGATTTTTACGTGTATATTGGAGCTTATATCCTCTAATTTTTTACTATTGATTGTGCATTAATAACTTGTTTTGACTTTGTTTATATTATTTGGAAGTCATTTTGTGTTTGCTCATTTTGCAAGAGTTATAATCAATAATTAGACACTTTTGATGATTTGGTGTTAAAGAAGCATGATGGAGTAAAGAGTCAAGTGTTTGGTGTTGAAAAACTGAAGTTAGGAGTCTACTGGGCCTAAGATTGGAGTCGGCCAACGAAGATTTCAAAAATCTGCAGTTAAGTCAACGGTCGCGGTTAATCATAGCAATCGTAATGTTGACCCCCTACAAATGGCTATTTCTAGTGTATGTGTTGCGACCCGAAGTAGCGACCGCGACACAGCTTGAACCAGTGAGCTGTTTTTTAGTATACGTGTCGCGACCCGTGTAGCAGTCGCAACTCCACCAGCGATGGACTCCAGAAACTTTACAAATTGCCTTAATTTTGACTTCAAGGCTGAGATTTGACTTGATACTATAAAGAGGAAGTTGGAAAAATAGTCCAAAAATTTTTGGAAACTGGAGAAACGCCATCGAAAGGAAGAAACTGAGTGAGAGTTTAGGATATTTGGGTCAAGTTAGGTAAAGATTATGAAAAACATGAAGAATGAAGGATCGTCTCCAGAATTCTCGGGTTTAAGTTTATATTTTATTTATTTTTCATGCTCATGAACTGTTCGATGAATTGTCTTAATAACATTTTAGCTACATCTAGCTTATTTCTTAGAAACGATAAATGATACTTTGTGAATTTAAATAAGTTAGGTATGATCCTTTCATTATTTTTTGTGTTCTTGATTGAATGTTTGCATAATTGCTTGATAATCTCTTATGCTCATTAGTTTTAAAAAATCATAAATCAAAAGACGAGGTTTATTAATAGAACTTTGAACACAACACACAATAATTAATAAGATCAAGAGATTTGAGATTTATGTGAAGTTTACAAATCTTTAGAACCTTTTGGAGTTATAAGTAAGATTTCAAATAGAGATATTGTTTTGTACTTGTGATCAATAGTTTAATCCTTTTGATAGAAACATTTAACTATTTTCGTGATGAACTTATAATGAATTGAGTGAAAAGCAACACTTGATGAATTGAAATAACATTGCAATGAATCATTCACTAAATTGAAACCTTAGAATATTTTTTCTCTAATTATTTATTCTCTTTACTTGCGATTGTGTTGATGTTGGCACTTGATAGAATAATATTATTTATTATATCATGTTCATCAATTATTTATAAACAAAAAAAATCATACTTTTTTATATTGGTTTAAATAAAATTAAGTAATCATAATTATATTAAATATTAATTCAAAATCCTTAGTCCTTGTAGAATACAACCTTACTCGTCATATCCTATATTTACAACATACACTTGCAATTAAATACCAAATGAATTAGCGAATAAGTTTTTGACGCCGTTACCAGGGATCAATTATATAGATTAGTAATAATATAATACATAATTTAGTTTTAATTTAGACATTATTTTTACTTTGTTAATATATTACTTATTAATTCGAATTCATTGATCCTAGTGGAATACAACCTTACTCGTCTTATCCTACATCCACATCGTACACTTGCGGTTATATATCAAATAAATTAGCGAATAAATTTTTGGCACCGTTTTCGGGGATCAATTGAATTGAATTAGTAATAATATAATAAATAAGTTAGTTTTAATTTTGACAATGTTTTTACTTTGTCCTTTTGAAGTTTGATTTGATTGGATTTCAGGTAGTGCATGCGAACACTAAATAAAGGGTTACCGTTAGAAAACCTTTGATCTTGAGATCGAAGCAACTTGTCGGTGGAACAAGTCAACAAGAGCTAGAGCTAAGATGACAAACGTACCACAAGTCGACGTGAAAGACCAAGTCACAACCAACTTCAAGTGTTGCAAGTACAATTTCAGCAACAAGCACCGCCCGAACAAAATGAACCAGCCATTCAAGTTATGTTCCAACCCGATGAAAATCAAACTTACGGAGGAGCTAATAGTTTAGCAATTAATGTTAATAATTTTTAGTTGAAGATGGGGTTGATTGCTATGTTTCAACAAAATCAATTTAGTGGAAGTGCGAGTAATGATCCTAATGCGCATTTGGTGTATTTCTTGAGATATGTCGAATGATCAAAATAAATGGTGTTCCAAATGATGCAATTAAACTTTTCCTTTTCCCAGTTTAATTGAGGGATAAAGCCAATTTCTGGTATAACACTTTGGGTTTTGGAACTAGCAACACATGTGCATAGATGTGTCAAAAGTTTCTCTTCAAGTTCTTCCCTCCAAATAAGACATTGAAGTTAAGGAGAGAGATTACATAGTTTTCCCAACTAGATGGAGAACAATTGCACGAGGATTACAAAAGGTTTAGAAAGCTTTTGAGGATTCTATAATAGGCTGAGTGGTCAAACGTAGACGTTAGTCGATGCAACTCAGCTGGAGGTGCATTCTTAGCTTAGAGCACGAATGATGCATTGGATATTTTGGAGGAAACCCTAGCCAATATTTATCAGTAGCCCGTAGAGAGGTCCATTTTGAAGAGAGTTGCGATTGTGGATGAGAATGAGACGCTAAATATGTTAAAAGCACAAATCTCAGCCATGACGAACAAATTAGATGCGATCATCCATATTGGTTTAGAGACATTGGTGAACCATATGAGTGGGGTGAAAGACATAAGTTATGTGAACCAACAAGGTTCATATAATTATTAGAGTAATTCAAGTGAGAGGAAGTTGAGCATAGAGGCAATGCTTTCCGCTTTTATGGGCAGAACAACCGAGCGATTAGACACTCACGAGGATCGACTAGAAATAATGGAGATGAATATGATTTAGTTCACTATGTTGGTTGGAAATCATTTGAAGTAAAGAGACGCAATTGAAACCATCATGGAATCTAATTTCAGAAGGTAAAGTTATAAGCAATATGGAGGTGCACCCGAAAGAGCAGTGCAATGGCATTCATTTTCGGAGTGGTAAAGAGTGAGGTTCCAACGAATTTGAGTGATGATCATAAAACAGTTGTAAAAGAGGCATAGAAGGTAAACGATAAGCAGAATAGGGGCTATGAAATCTTAATCTACTTCTAACACATATGATTTACCTAGTTATTTACCTTTCTCTCAACATATATCAAGAAAAAATGGGATGAGCAATTAACTAAATTTTTATATGTTTTTCGAAAGATTAATATTAGTATTCCTTTTGTTGATGCTTTGCAACAGATCCCCAACTATACAAAGTTCTTGAATGAAGTAATTGTGAAGAAGTGAAAGTTGGAGGAGTACGAGATGGTGAGAACTGAAGTGAGAGGATCCATGTAGTTTTACAATCCCTTGCAATCTTGGTGGTATATTATTCAAAAAGGAGTTGTGTGATTTGGGAGCTAATGTCAACTTCATACCACTATTGGTCGTGAAAAAGTTGAGGATAGGGACTATCAAGTCGACTACAATTGCGCTTCAAATGGCAGATAGGTCTATGACCTATCCGATAGGTATTATAGAGGATGTGTTACTTAAAGTTAATGACTTTATTTTTCCTATGGATTTTGTGGTGTTGGATATGCAGGAGGATAAAAGTGTTTCGATGATTCTTGGATGTGTAATTTTAGCCACGAGTGGAGTGTTGATTGATATGAGGAAGGGAGAACTCGCATTTATGGTGAACAATGAGAGCACCATTTTTTTTTTATAATTTATAAAAAGTCATGATTGAGAGTGATGAGTTTAAGGAGTGTAAAATAATATAAGATGTGGATAAATGTTATTAAAATAAATCCTCTTCTCCTAAAAATCTCATATCATACCATCTCTTTCTTCTTCTGATGACTTTGATATTTCTAATGATACTTTGTTTCAAGAAAAAAATGATATAGGTTTTGCACTTGGCTATTCGAGGGTGATTGGTCAAGAAGAAAAGATTATTGGGAGCATGTTTTGTTTCCCAAAGCGTCGTTCGCCTTTTATTAAGGTGTTTTTATATGTATTCTAATCCTTTGAGGACTTATATCTGTTGTATTCACTTGATATAATCGGTGAGTTCAGAGCCACATATATAATTATTTTTATGTCTTGAGAGTATCATCATTAATATGTAAAAACGTTAGAATTTTCCTTAGTCTTGGTCGAGGCCTTAATGCATGTGATTTGTGAAGATGATATTAGGCAATTTTGATACCCTATTAGTCGACTATAAATAAATAGCTACTACAAATAGGAGTTTCCCTAGTTAGACCATTTAAGCCTATTATCCCATTTTTTATTCACCACATATGTTAGAGAGATTAAGTTTATTTGATGCTCCCAAAAAAAGTGCTTATGAAAATTTTATATAGATGACAATAGAACTTGTGTTGGTTGAATAGAGTTGAAATAGTGCAGGGATATATTATTGTGTTTTACAAATGTAAAATAAAGATGATGGGGTTGGTTATTGAGACTAGAAAGGCTATGTTTTACATATTGGGTTTTTAGGTGAAGCTTGTCTAAATATTCAAATGTTATAATATTTGGTGATTACTATGGCATCTTTGTGCATTAATCCGTATTCCAGTTACTCTTATCCAAATATTTCACACCTTACTAAAGAACCTACATTACAACCCTTAAAAAACCCTTGTTGATTTACAAATCGCATGCATTTACAATGTGCACGATGGAGATCTAATATGAAGGGAAAGCCTATAGGGTAAATATATTTTTTAGTTGATTTGAGCATACACACATCCTGATACACGAGTGATGAGTGAAATTATACATATTATGAGGATAGTAAACAACTTTTTTGAGAGTTTCATAATTTTCTTATAAATTGTATCTTTGATTTTTGATTTTCTTAGAGGGTTATTGGATTAGATACATTGGTCGGGACTACTAATGTTTAAGTTTGGGAGAGTTGATAAATAAGATTTTTACATGCATGTTAGAGCTTATTTCACTAAACTTTTATTATTGATTATGCATTAACATATATTGGCTTTTGTTACACCCAAAAATATGATCACGCCTGAACCTTGCGCTATTTCCCAACCTGCACACACAAACACGTCAGAAAAGGGCCATCGGGGGTTTTCCGGTGGAAACCTCTCCGATGCTTAAGTCAGAAAGCGTATAGAGTGTTTTTGGTGAGCAAAGCAAGGAATGCACAAAGAATGATCTACCTTTCTCAGCCTTGAGGCTGAGATACTTATAGTTTTTCCCAATGGGGACCCCTTCTGGGATCTCGGAAACAAAGGCCGCGAATCAAGAGCCGTTTAAACAACAAACTCTGACAAGTGGTCCAACTTGTCCCCCCATCGGGGGGTCAAGGACCAGATCTTCCCTAGTCCTGCTCTCCTTTCTGTCGGCAAGCCTGCCTTTATATTCCCAGGTTTATCTCACAAGAGGTCACTATTAGCTCAGGACAACTCCTGGGCTGGGGTGACGCTGCTCTACTCCATTCAGCTTCTGAGAAAACCAGGTCACATCTCACCAAGCGTATGCTATCCTGAGGTCTCTTCTCTGCCTACTTAAGTCCAGGTCTACCCCAACCCGGGTCTGGCCTATTCATGCCTCATCAACTCCTCCCCCTGAAATGGTTGGGGTAGAGCTGTAACATTCCAGGGCCCTCAGGAATAAATGAGGTCCCACTCATCCTTTATTATTTCTCGTACTGGTATGAATCCCAAGAAATCCACCTGACAATCAGGCCTAATCATTATCATTAGTGTTGTCGGCCCACATTCCCAAACGGTTACTATTCCCACACGTCTTTCCAAGTACTGACAAGTCAGCGGCGCGTGACCTACCCTAGGACGGCTGGCCTTCCAGCGCATCACCTAGGGTACTGTTCAGATGTCCTCATTAAATGAGGGGATCCCATCAAATCCCCTTTTTCCTCGATTTTTGTTTTTTTTTGAATTTATCCACTTCCCTTTTATTCCCGCTAGCTTTTCTCTTTCTTTCACTTTTCACATTTTCACCTTACAAAACTCTCGAGTTTTCTCTCTTCTCTCCAGTATTCCGACAAACTTTTAACTTAGTTCTCGATCCAATTTCTCTGGCAGCCTTCGTAAACCAGGTACCTTTCTTAGCCTTTTCTTCTTTAATTTCTGATAATGTCGTCGTCTCTTCCTCTTCCTGATATTCCCCTGGTTACTCCTTCTCCGGCGGTGGGAGCCCCTTCTTCTTCGCCGTCTGTCGTTCCATAAACGGCGGAGGTTTCTTCATCTTCGCTATCCTCCACCCCAGTCATGATGGCAGTTTCATCATCTCCACCGTCGGCTGCCCAAGAAACAGCAGCGGCCTCTTCATCCTCGCCGTCTGCTACTCAGGAGGCAGCGGCGGTCTCTTCATCCTCGCCGTCTGCTACACAGGAGGCAGCGGCGGCTTCCCCATCCTTGCCGTGGGCGGCGGCGACCACCACCTCCTCCGAGTTGGAGTAGCCTCCGCCTATCTCAGGCCATCCAGAAATCTCGTCCATCCTCAGTGAGCGGACAGTGGAAGAGGTCCGTTATAAGTATAAAATTTCTGAACCTTTTGACCTTCTTAGTCCTCCAGCGTGTATTCTGGCCTGCTAGGTGCCGGCAGGCTGGTTGACTTTTTATGTCGACCAATTTCAGGCGGGTTTGTGCCTTCCGGTGAACCCGCTGATGCTAGAGATCGCCGCCCTGTACAAAATCCTTGTCTTCCAATTCACCCCCAACTCCTTCAGGATCATGGTATGCTATAACCTGGGTATGCGCTATGCTGGTCTAGATCCGACAGCTCATACCTTCTTCCAGCTCTTTCAAGCGAAAAGCTCTTTCCCAGGCTGCTTCTATCTTACTGCCAGACCTGGCGTCCATTTCTTCATTAAGCTCCTTTCCTCCGTCAAGGCCTGGAGGAAGAAATTTTTCTTCATTCGTTGTGATGGAGACTGGGTTTTCTGTCTGAAGCCCATCAAAAAGCTACCTTCCTATCCACCCCTCTCTGCCTCGGAAAGACCTTCCTATCTTCAAAAAACCATCTCTACCCTTAACGAGAATCCCATCCATGTCACTAATCTCCTCCTTCCCTTTTTCTTAGACTTCTTTAATGAACGATCAGAAATGGGTCCTCTGACCAAGGAGATCGGGAACATTCCTTTTAACCTGGTCTGTCTTCATTGTATCTTTTAATTTCCTCAAGTCTTATCTTTTTATCTCTTCTATTTTTAGAAAAGATGATGCGTCAAATGTTTGAGGCGTCCAAGAAGGGAGTAGGGGATGCTCCGGAGCGAGTTGTTCTTGGGGCAGGTTCAAACCCAGCTCCTCAAGCCCAAGGTTCACAACCCGCTCGCTGCCGAGCTCCAGCCCCTCTAGACCGCCTGCCCGCTCTACAGCGACGAGGGGCCCCTCCTCCGAGTCCGAGGAAGATGTGTTCCCCCTGTCTAAGCGGCCCCGCACAACTCGAAGTGGCCCAGTTGCTCCAATTTCTGGACCCATTACGCGTAGAGTTCCCCCTCCAATCAACTCGATTTTAAACTGCTCAGGGGAGGTGGCTCTTCAATACATGCACAGGTAGATGCTGCCCGTAGATCAAACCGTGCTGGAGAAAATGGATGACCGCGAGCTCCTGGAATCCTGGTGCCAGGTTGAAGCGAGTGTAAATTTTCTTCTTTTCGTTTTTTATTTCACATTACTTGTATGCGTTCTAATCCTCTTTCTCGCAACCAGGTTCTTTCTAAGAGAGCCCTACAGGCTACTCGGGCGACTAGATCCATGATCCAATTTGATGTGATCAAGGAAAATAAGGAGGTGGCCGCGAAGTTTGAGCGCGTCAAGACTCTTGCCAAGGATCGTGGCGTGGAGCTAAAAAGGCACAGGGCGGAGCTGGAGGAAAAGCTGGCGGGGGAAAAAAGAGCCCGTGACAAGATGATAGAGACAGCTCGGTCAGAGGCGAGAGATGAAGCTCTGGCAGAGGCGAGAAGCTTGGCGGACGAGACCTTGGCGAGGGCCAAGGTGGAGTGTAGGACTGAGTTTTTAAACTCCGAGGAAGGCTTAAAATTGGTTCAGGCGGCGAGGGAGAAGACCCGAGAAGCTTTCCTAGGATCTAAGGAGCTTTACGCCCTTCTGTTCCCAAAAGCGGTGGTTTATTATCACCTCGGCTTGGATAAACATGCTAAGTGGGCCTTAGCCAATCCAGGGGCCCATTTCGACCGAGATCTTCCGCTGGAGAACCCTCCTGAGCCAACCTCTTTTTCTTATGTTACGGAGCTAGATCGAATGCACACTGCCGGACCTAGCTCTTGCTGTAGTTGCTCCCCCTGCTTCTTCTCCCTCCCCAACCTTCGCAGGTCTGGGTGAGCTACCAGGTGGGGCTTCGCCTGGCGCGTTGAACGAGGGTGTGGTGGATAAGTTGGCAGCAGAGCTAGATGCCGAGCTGGAAGCCGGGACTTAGGTTTTTAGGAAAAAACTTTTTGCTTTTGATTAGTCAGACCTGCACTTCGCCTGTGTGGTTGGTCTGACTCTTTGTCATTTTCTGGATATGCACTGCAAATAATTAATAAATATTTTTTGTCTTATATCAACTCTTGGGTTTCTAGGGTTTCCTGATTTTCCGAAAACCCTAGTACTTTTTGATTTCTTGGCACGTGCCACTGTTTTCTTTGTATATGTGCATGTATGACTCATTTTCTTTCCATTCTCTGAAATGGTTTCTTTTCCTCTTCTCGAAGAGCTTGATATAGTGAAGCGGAAAAACATCTCCTTGGTCGTCGAAAACTTCAAACTCTCTGACAAACTGAACATGCTCAGAGAAAAGGTTGGCTACCTCTACCATCTTCTGGAGAGGAAAAGGCAGAAGAAACGCCACTATAAGCGAGAGTGGGCTGAGTTGCGGCAACTGAATCGTCGGTTGCAGGAAGAGAAGGCCGACTTGGCAGAGTCGGTGAGCCAGCTGACGATCATCGCCGGCGAAGCGCACGCCCTCTCTGAGCGGGCTGACAAATACCGTCAGCGCTATCACAAGACCGAGCGCGAGCTATGGCGCGTTCACCGTGCTCTGTCCGCTGATCAGAGAGCCTCTTAGGTTTTCCTGGGGTTTTGTTGATTTCCCTTTTGTTTATTTCCTGCATTGTAATCAAATTTGCCGGTCTTTGTAGAAGACGTGAGCAAAGTCTTTTGTATTTGCCAGAATGTTAATAAAATAAGAGTATTTTTCATTTGATTCTTCTTTCCGTTCAATCAAATCAAGTGGATTAAAGTTTTCCAAGTTTTAGCCTATTCGGGAGCTTTAAGCTTACCACCAGATCTGAAAAAGTAAGGTCTCCGCCTTCAATCAGCTCTTTCCTTCTGGTTCTGAGCTGGTAGTCGGGCTAGGCTTTTGTATTAAAAGTCCTTTAATCAGGTTGTGTGTTGTCATGAGCACCCGTATTTAGCCAATCTTGGCTTATCCTACTAATCAAATAAGAACATTATACGGTCAGCCGACCTAAGCCGATCCTGGCTTCTTCTGACAATCAGGTCAGGAGACTAGGACATCCGTCCTTTAGCCAATCCTAGCTTAAGCTGACAATCAGGTCAGGTAAATGGGGCATCCGCCCTTAGCCAATCCTGGACTAAACTGACAATCAGGTCAGGTAAACGGGGCATCCGCCCTTAGCCAATCCTGACTTAAATTGACAATCAGGTCAGGTAAACGGGGCATCCGCCCTTAGCC
>BMAC01000323.1:598260-609180 GCA_014905375.1 Phtheirospermum japonicum | reverse complement strand
GGCATCCGCCCTTAGCGAATTCTAGCTTAAACTGACAATCAGGTCAGGAAAATGCGGCATCCGCTCCTAGCCAGTCCTGGCTCTCAGAGAAATGTGCTGAAGATATAATAAGAACAAACCTGCATTTTCATTATGAATAAACATTGTGAATTTCATTTTCATACATAAAACTTTTGTAAGTTTAAAATACTCCACGCTCGGGGTATCTCAGCGCCGTTTAATTCCTCCAATTTGTATGCACCACCTGCCAAGATTTTTGTGACCCGAAATGGTCCTTGCCACATAACATCCAGCTTTCCTTTGGGTTTTCCCAGGTCAGCCCTCCTAAGAACCAGGTCTCCCAACTGGGATTGCCTTTTCCGGATAGTTTTATTATAAGCAGCCCGGGTTCGCCCCAGCACATGCTCCATCCTGACCGCCGCTTGATCTCTTCTTTCGTCAATTAAGTCCAACGCGTCCCGTACTAATGCGTCATTCTGAACTTCGTCAAAGTTCTGTACCCGGTGAGTTTTGATGCTTATCTCCGCGGGAATGACGGTATCCATACCGTAGACCAGACTAAAAGGGGTTTCTCCCGTGTTTTCCTTTGGATTAGTACGATAAGCCCAGAGTATAGTACTTAGCTCTTCTACCCATTTTCCTCCAGATTTCTCTAAGCGCGACTTGAGCCCCTGGACAAGAATGCGATTAGTCACCTCGACATGTCCATTTTCTTGTGGGTGATAAACGGATGTAAAGTGCTGCTGGATTTTCATTTTGGCACACCAGACTTTAATTTTTCCCCCCATGAACTGGGTACCATTATCCGAGATTATTACCCTTGGAACGCCAAAGCGACAAATAATATTTTTCCAGATGAAGCCCATCACTGCTTCTTCCGTGATTTTTGCCAGAGCTTCCGCTTCCACCCATTTGCTAAAGTAGTCAATGGCCACGATTAGAAACCTCTTCTGTGATGGAGCCATCAGGAATGGACCGACCAAGCCAATTCCCCACTTTGCAAAAGGACAAGGAGAGCTCATTGTCATGAGCTCTTCCGCTGGATGATGAATTAAAGGAGACATCTTTTGACATTTTTCGCACCTTTTAACAAAGCTTTCCGCCTCTATTCTCATTGATGGCCAAAAGTATCCAGATCTCATCATTTTACTAGCCAAGGACCTTGCTCCCATATGGTTTCCGTAGCAACCTTCATGTATTTCCCTGAGGACCTGGGTGCCCTCTTCAGAACTCAAACATCTCAGCAGAGGTCGCCCAAATCCTCGTCTGAACAATGTTCCTTTAATCAAACAAAAACGGGCAGACCTGATTCTCACTTTTACTCCCTCTCTTTTATCCTCTGGAAGCTCTCCTTTCTCCAGGTATGCTTTAATAGGAGAACGCCAGTCTTCCTTCTCATTTACTGAACACACCTAGTTTGTACCGAATTCGTTATCCGCCATCAACAAAGTAATTGTCCTTTCCTGGCAATCTACGGCCGAGCTCGCTACTTTAGCCAAATAGTCTGCTCTACCATTTCCCTCTCTAAGAATTAGGAGGGCGGTCAGAGCTTTCATATCCTTGGAGAGCTCTTTGAAATGAGCTAGATATTTTTGCATATGCTCCTCTCTTGTCTCGAAATCGCCATTTATTTGCTTGCATACAAACTGTGAATCTACCTTAGCACATACCTGCTCTGCTCCCAATTCTCTTGCCATCTGAATTCCTCTCAACAAGGCTTCATACTCAGCCGCGTTATTAGACAGAGCGTAATTCATTCGAACTGCGTACTCGGTAGCTACACCCGGCGAATCAATTAAGACTATTCCCGCTCCACAGCCTTGACTTCCCACCGAACCATCCGTGAAAATTGTCCATTCCTGCTTTTCATCGGGAGAGCTAGCTATTTCTTGCATGAAGTCAGCCAGTGCCTGAGCTTTAATAGCCGCTCTGGCTTCAAAAGTTATATCAAACTCGCTGAGTTCGATTATCCATCTGACCAGCCGTCCTGACGCCTCTGGCTTGTCCATAACGGCTATTAATGGCAGGTTGGTTCGCACAATTATGCTATGTGAGAGAAAATAAGGTCGTATCTTACGTGCCGTGCCTACCAAGGCTAAGATAGACCGCTCCACTTCTACATACCGAGTTTCCACGTCATGTAATACCTTGCTCCAGTAATACACAGGCTTTTGTATCTTGCCTTCTTCTCTTAATAAGACTGAGCTGACAGCCTGCAGTCCTACCGAAAGGTATAAAATCAAGGGCTCGCCTTGAATTGGTTTGGTAAGTAATGACATCCCTGCCAGGTGCTCCTTCAACATCTTGAATGCCTTCCACATTCATCATCCCACTGGAATCTAGCTTTTTTCCGTAAGGCTTGAAAAAATGGCAAACTCTTTTCAGCTGAGCGCAAAACGAATCTACTCACAGCGTTGAGTAGATACTCTTTTTTGTAATGACATCCCTTTTCCGGGTTTGCCTCGATACCCTTTTCTGTGACAATATAACCCAGGAATTTTCCAGCTCTAACCCCAAATGTGCACTTCTTGGGGTTGAGCTTCATTTTGTTCCTCCTCAGGGTGTCAAAGGTCTCTTTCAGATCATCCACATATGAGGTCGCCTTAACGCTTTTGACCAACATGTCATCCACATATACCTCCATATTTCTTCCCAACTGTTCCTTGAACATCTTGTCCACCAGTCTCTGATACGTGGCTCCCGCATTTTTGAGACCGAATGGCATGACCATGTAACAGTATGTTCCCTTTAGGGTTATGAAGCTGACCCATTTCCAGTACTCCTCTGCGAGCCTGATCTGATGATAGCCTTGTGAGGCGTCCATCATACTTAATAGCTCACAGCCAGACGTGGAATCGACCAATTGGTCTATTCTAGGAAGAGGGTAGTGGTCTTTGGGGCAAGCACGGTTGAGATCGCGAAAATCTATACACATGCGCCAGTCCTCCTGAGTTTTAGGGAGTAGCACTGAATTAGAGAGCCATTCAAGAAATTGTATCTCTTGGATATGTTTGCCCTTAAACAGTTTCTCGACTTTAGCCTCGATGATTGCTTCTTTCTCCACCCCGAAACTCCGCTTCTTCTGCTTAACTGGCTTCTCTCCAGGGCTGATATTGAGATGATGTTCAGCCACCTTTGGGTCTATCCCAACCAGGTCTTCGGGAGACCAGGCAAATATGTCCGTGCTCTCTGGTAATAATGCCACTAAATCTACCAAAACCTCAGGGTTTAGGGTCGTCCTCACAAGGAGGACTCGATTTTCGTCTCCCGGTACGACCTCTTCCATCATCAGCCCTTCCTCTCTCCGAGCCAGACCCGACCTTGGCTGTTCCAACCGAGCTCTCTTATTCTGTCGTTCTTCCTCATTACGTCTGATGCATTCCACATACGTCTGCCTGGACGCGTATTGATCGCCCCTTACTTCACCCGTTTCATTCTCCGCTGGAAACTTCATCTTCATATAATATACAGATATTACTGCCTGGAATTGGCTTAAAGATGGTCGTCCAAGCATGACGTTGTATGAAGATGGTGCATCAACAACCAGAAATCGCACCGTTCTGGTCACTCTATAAGGCTCTTCACCAAGCGTCACCAAGAGCCTGACCTCCCCCAAGGGTTTTAGGGCTCCCCCTGCAAATCCCACCAAGGAAGTCGTCACCTCTTCCAACTCCACATCTAGCTTTAATTGATGGAAACAGTCATAGAATGGGATGTCGGCAGAGCTTCCTGTATCGACAAACACCCGCCTCACGTTATAGTTGCCAATAGTAGCCATTATAACTAGGGCGTCCATATGAGGGGCTAAGATACCATCCCCATCTTCTGAGCCGAAGCAAATATTTGGGCTGGAAGCCATCTATGCCACCTCACGTGACTTTCGGACCAAATCCTTTGCGGCCCGGACATAGCTGTGCTGGGTTCGCTTGGAGTGCTCATCCCACTCTCCACCAGTGATCATTTGAATTTCTCCTCTTATGTCCTGGACCTGATCGCTCCTTCTTCCACCGCTACGTCTGTTGTCCTGCTCATTCTTTCCCCATTTGGGTAGATCATTACTATGATGACCAGACTTAGGTTCCTCCCTTCTCATCCGTACATATTCCTTAAGGTGCCCAGCCTGAACCATCCTTTCCAGCTCATCCTTCAGATGAGTGCATTGATATGTGTCGTGCCCATATTCGTTATGAAAACGACAAAATCGGTCAGACCTTTCCTTCTTAGGCTTCTGTGAATATGTTTTAGGCCACTTCAGGTCTGGATGCCTTTCTATTGCCTGTAAGATTTCCCCTTGTGGAGTCGCCAGGGGCGTATATCTGTTAAAGCGAGGTCTCCCTACCGACAGGTCTGACTTGGACTTTTTACTGATACCCTCTCTTCTCTATCGTATCTCTTTCTTTTCTTCTCTCCCTCGTCCTTGATTTTCAGGGCTTCTTCCAAATGGATATACTTTTCGGTTCTCTCCAAGAGCTCTCCGAACTTCAGAGTTGGCTTCACCACCAGCGATTGGAAAAGCTCTCCTCTCCTGAGGCCTTGCGCAAGTGCGTTCACCAAGAGCTCCTCTGACGCAGAAGGCACCTCGAGTTTTGCATTAGTAAATCGATTAATATAAGCACGTAAGCTTTCGCCCTCTTTCTGTTTTAAACTAAACATCTCATGCGGCATCTTCTGGTACTTTCGGCAGCTAGTGAATTGATGCAAGAAGGCCAAGCTGAACTCATCAAAATTGCTGATGGAGCGTGGCACCAATTGTTACACCCAAAAATACGATTACACCTGAACCTTGCGCTATTTCCCAACCTGCACACACAAACACGTCAGAAAAGGGCCACCGGGGGTTTTCCGGTGGAAACCTCTCTGATGCTTAAGTCAGAAAGCGTATAGAGTATTTCTGGTGAGAAAAGCAAGGAGTGCACAAAGAATGACCTACCTCTCTCAGCCTTGGGGCTGAGATACTTATAGTTTTTCCCAGTGGGGACCCCTATTGGGATCTCAGAAACAAAGTCCACGGATCAAGGGCCGTTTAAACAACAAACTTTGACAAGTGGTCCCACTTGTCCCCCCATCGGGGGGTTAAGGACCAGATCTTCCCTAGTCCTGCTCTCCTTTCTGTCGGCAAGCCTGCCTTTATATTCCCAGGTTTATCTCACAAGAGGTCTCTATTAGCTCAGGACAACTCCTGGGCTGGGGTGACGCTGCTCTATTCCATTCAGCTTTGAGAAAACCAGGTCACATCTCACCAAGCATATGCTATCCTGAGGTCTCTTCTCTGGATACTTAAGTCCAGGTCTACCCCAATCCGGGTCTGGCCTATTCATGCCTCCTCAGCTTTGTTTTATATTATTTGGAAGTTATTACTTGTTTTCTCGTTTTGTAGGGGTTTTGATCAATATTGCACACTTTTGATGATTTCATCTTAAAGAAGCATGATGGAGTGAAGAGTCAAGTTTTTGGTGTTACGAAATTGAAGTTAGGATTCCATTGGGCTTAAGATCAGAGTTGACCCATAGATATTTCAAATATCTACAATTAAATTAACGGTTTGTGGTCAATCATAGAGACTATGACGTTGACCACTACAAATGACTATTTTTCAGTGTATATGTCACGACACAAAGTAGCGAACTCGACACAGCCAGACTAGCTGGCTAGTTCTTAGTGTACATATCACGACACGGGTAGCAGTCGCGACTCCACCCTCGACGACTCTTGAAATGTTACAAATCGCCTCAATTTCGACTTTAAGGTTGAGATTTGACTTGAGGCTATAAAGTGGAAGCTGGAAAATAGTTCTAAAACATCCTAGAAGCTTGAGAAATACCATGGTAAGGAATTGAGTGAGAGTTTAAGATATTTGGGGCAAGTTGGGCAAGGATTATGAAGAACATGAAGAACGACAGATCGTTTTCAAAATTCTCGGGTTTAAATTTATATTTTGATTCATTTTTCTTGCTTACCAACTGCTCGATGAATTATCTTAATAACGTTTATTTCTATTAAATTTCTTATTATTCGGAGGTTAGAAATGATAAATGTTTGATACTTTATGAATATCAATAAATCAACATTTCGTTATTTTTCTGTTTTTAGATTGAATATTTGCATAATTGCTTGACAGTCTCTTATTCTCATTAGTTTTAACAAATCATAAATCAAGAAACGAGATTTTTTAATAGAACTTTGGATGCAAAATACGATAATCAGCAACATTATATGTGAAGTTTATAAATCTTTGAACCTTTTAGAGTTGTAAGTACGAATTCAAATAGAGATATTGTTTTGTACTTGTGGTCAACAGTTTAATCATTTGGACATAAAAGTTAAACTATTTTCGTGATTAACTTATAATGAATTGAATCAAAAATAATACTTGATGAATTGAAACAACATTCCATCGAATCATTCATTGAATTGAAACCTCGAAATATTTTTATCTAATTGTTTATTCTCTTTGCTTGCGATTGGTGTTGATCTTGGCACTTGATAGAATAATATTATTTATTATTTCATGTTCGTTGATTATTTATTGACAAAATAAAACCATTCTTTTTATATTAGTATAAATATAATTAAGTTATCATAATTATATCATTTATTAATTCAAAATCATTTGTCCTTATGGAATACGATCTTGCTCGTCATATCTTACATCAACACCATACACTTGAAATTAGATATAAAATAAATTAGCAAATGCTTCTTTTATTTTTAGAAAAATAAATAAAAGTACCTAAGTTTTTGAGTTCTTTTTAAACATACCTAAACTAATTTAAGATTAAATTAAATATTGATAAAAAAAATTCATTCTTCTCCTACAATCCCAAAAATATATTAATTTTATTTTTAAATTAAAATTCAAAAAGATATGTTTATTGATAAAAATATATCAATACATTATTAGATATTGATAAATCCTGATTTACGTATATCCGTTTTTATTTTACTCATAACTGATTTTAACAAAAAAAAAAAAAACACGAAGAAGACGAGTCGACTCCAAAAATCTAAAGCGTTAAAAAATAATGTCAAATATTTAAGAATGTGCTCGATGTGGTTAATATATCCTTAGTCCTCCTACAATCCCTAATATTTCTATCAATACAAATATATTTTTAATTTTAATTTAAAAATAAATTAAATGTATTTTTGGGATTGTAGGAGGATGAAATATGTTTTTATTTATCAATGTTTGATTTCGTTTTATTTAGTAATTAAATTAAATACTCAAAACTTGGATATTTTTATTTATTTTCCACCAAAATAATATAAACTTAATTTATTCATTAACTTATATCTTGTTATTAATATTTATGAGTTACAGTTACAAAGTACCTTCAAAAATCGGGTGAGGTGTCCAAAATGGGTAAATTGCAAAACACGAATAGATTGTTACAATTGGTGCCTATGAAGTGACGATAGTTTGGGTGGGGCAAACGAATTTTCTCCTTTTGAAAAAAAAAAAACGAAAACATCTCACCCCATATCAGGTGACTTGTTGCGAAACCACAAAAATACTGATGTAGTGCGCAAATTACAAATCATAAATAGTTCATATAATGATTTGTTATATATAAAATTTATGGGAAGGACTCTTGTTAGTCCAAATTAACGGGTCTCTCCCATTAGACCGGGTTAAACCTGGATCCAATTAAACATGTATATTTAAACTATTTTTTTCAGAAAACTTAGTTGAGATTCCGAGAAGCACGAGCGAGAGGACTCTGCAGATTTATCTTCCATAAACAGAGAACATATTTATTGTCAGCGGCTGAGAAACGGTGGTTGGAGGTGGCGATCTGGCCCTTTTTGGATCCATCCGTGGGTTTGTCTGGGTTTGGACAGGGGTCCGACTAGGCTGGCAGTCGGTGGTTGATGGCTGAATCAGAGTCGATCGGGATTTTTTTCCTTTCTCCATCTCCACACTGTCTCCGCTGCGCGAGTCTCCGTCTCCATCGCGCGAATCTCCATCTCCAACCATCTTTATCGGCGCTCAGCAGAAATCTTGGCCCGTATCTTTCTCTCTCCACGCATCTCCATCTTCAATTCTGCAGAAATTTGGGCCTATCTCTTTCCACCATACGCAATTTCTCCATCTTCATTGGCCGTCTCTCTTCGTATCCAGTCGGGCCTTCAATTTTTGTAGAAAAACCACCGTCGCCAGCCTTCTCCTCGTTGGGAAAAATCGCAGTACCAGGTAACTTCTTCAACAATTAATTTGATTTTGACCTAATTGTATTAATTTGATTTCGACCTAATTGTGGAAATTTTTGTAATTATTCGCAGGTTTTGGCCAATTTTACAAACTACATAAGAAAATTGAAGGCGAGATGGGTGATTTGGGACTATACATGGGCGAGAAATCTAATGTAGACGAAGGTAATATAGTATTGGTCTTAGAACTATGATGTATTAGTCTTATAACTATGATGTATTGGTATTCTGACTGCACTGTACTTGATTTTTTTGTTGTGTTATGTCGAAATATTCACAGTAAAACATTAGGAGTCTTGTTTGAAACTATGAGTTATTATTCCATTATTGTATTAGTTTTTTGAATGTGATGTATTATTTTTTTGGTGCAATGTATTGTTATTCTGATAGCATGATATTTGTTTTTTGGGGGGTTAATATTTGTTTTACATTTTGATAATTTCCATTTTTGTATTTAGGTGATACCACAAGTTTATGTGGTTCTCTTATTGGTGTAAAGAGGAAGAATTTTGAAGACATCTATGAGTTGTATTGTGGCCATTCACGTCAAGTTGGTTTTAGTGTTTGGAAAACAACAACAAGGGTGAACGATGATAAGATAATAATTAACGTCAAGTTTGTCAAGGAGGAATTGTGGGATAAACGTAACGGATGGCTTGAGCCATATGACAATGTTGTTGGAAATTGTATTGCTTGGAGAAGTGAATTCGTGAGAAAGTATCATGACCTTGTCTTGAAAGCTCAGAAAAGTAATGAAGCAAGGAAAATACTTGAAGATAGATTTACGAGTGATAATGAAGTTGTAAAGGCATTGATGCCCCTGACAAATTCAAACGAAGAAGAAACTGGTGTTCTAGTTCATGTATCTCCATTTTGGATGCTGCAAGGGCAATTGCGAAGAGGAGAAAAGTAAGACAGTAGTCATATACTGAGAAAAGCAAGACGAAGAAACATCAGTAACACATTAAATAGATCAAGTCAAGCAAAGGAGTTTGGTTCTAAAAATTCCCAATCCTCGATTATTTTAGCGTAACGGTAGTCTTTGAATATTTATATTATAGATGTATTCACATTGACTGGATTAGGAATTTGTATTTTGATACTGTGATATTTATTTGCTTCTATCTTAATGTTTTATGGTATTTCCTGATTGTATTTGATAAGTGTATTGGTTTTTCTATTCAATCGTATTGATTTTCCTGTTCAATCGTATTGATTTATATATTTGCAGTGTATTCGAAAAAAAAAATTTACAGTACATAAAAAACACAAACACATCGTATTGAAAAAAAAATAAAAATCTTATCTTATAATACATAAACAAGTACTTAATTATAGAGAAACTTTTTTGACTGCATAACAAAAACCGTACATTTATTACAAAGAACTCAATACATTATAGCACATAAACCAATACATTATTTTAAAAAAACCAATACAAAATATTTTGTCAAAGGATTTACAAAAGATGGGGACTAAAATTTCCACCAATCATTAAAAAAATAAAACAAGCACAAAAAATACTTACTGCTAGACAAAAAAAAAAATCACAATTCATAACTTTTGTGGTTACATAACAAAAATCGTAAATTTATTACAAAATTCAACACATTATAGCACATAAACCAATACATTATTTTACAAATACCAATACAAAATATTTTATCAAAGGATTTACAAAAAATGGGGACTAAAACTTCTACTAATCACCAAAAAAAATAAAACAAGCACAAAAAATACTTACTGCTAGACAAAAAAAAAAAAAAAATACAGTTCATAACTTTTGTGATGGCATAACAAAAACCGTACATTTATTACAAAAAATCTTTTTTTATTAGGTTTTGTAAAATAATGTATTGGTTTATGTACTATAATGTATTGAATACATTATAGTACATAAACCAATACATTATTTTACAAAACCTAATAAAAAACCCATAAAGCATCATCGACAAAATTATACTCCAAGTTACGTCGCTCTTTCACGCATGGACCCAAAAACCCATAAAGCATCATCGACAAAACTATACTTAGCGTAACGTCGAGCAATGCGGTCCCCACAAATGTGTTCGACTCCATACACGTCTTGACTGCAAAAGCATGCAATTGTTTACTCTCGAATGACAAACACTTGGATACACAGGCACAGAGCACGCTCGACAAAGCGAACTCGCTGAACTCGAACTCTCTCTTAGCACCCGACCAAAGAGCTTAAGAGCTCCTAACCCATCCCCATTTCGACTATGCGCGCCAATAACAGTGTTCCAAGAAACCACCACTTCTCAGAAGCATTTAGTCGAACACCTTGCGAGCGTAATCCACAAGGCCACATTTTGAGTAGAGGTTTATCAGCATGTTTGAGGTCAGAGTGTCTGATTTAGGGCTGTAAACGAGTCGAGTCGAGCTCGAGTTGGGATGTTCTTGAACTCGAACTCGAAAAGAATATAAAAGCTCGACTCGAGCTCGAGCTCGACCGAGCTCAATAAAATAGGCTCGAGCTCGAGCTCGGTAATTTTAGCCAAGCTCAAGCTCGACTCGCGAGTTTGAAACTCGTGAGCATGGCTTGAGCTCGCGAGCCGAGCTCGAGTGAATTTAAGTAATTAGAAAATAATTTTAATAACATAAATAATACATACATATATATATATATATATATATATATATATATATATATATATATATATATATATATATATATATATATATTTG
>BMAC01000323.1:551268-598235 GCA_014905375.1 Phtheirospermum japonicum | reverse complement strand
CGAAATGGGGATGGGTTAGGAGCTCTTAAGCTCTTTGGTCGGGTACTAAGAGAGAGTTCGAGTTCAGCGAGTTCGCTTTGTCGAGCGTGCTCTGTGCCTCTGTATCCAAGTGTTTGTCATTCGAGAGTAAACAATTGCATGCTTTTGCAGTCAAGACGTGTATGGAGTCGAACACATTTGTGGGGACCGCATTGCTCGACGTTACGCTAAGTATATTTTGTCGATGATGACAACTATGCGCGCCAATAACAGTGTTCCAAGAAACCACACTTCTCATAAGCATTTATTCGAACACCTTGCGAGCGTAATCCACAAGGCCACATTTTGAGTAGAGGTTTATCAGCATGTTTGAGGTCAGAGTGTCTGATTTAGGGCTGTAAACGAGTCGAGTCGAGCTCGAGTTGGGATGTTCTTGAACTCGAACTCGAAAAGAATATAAAAGCTCGACTCGAGCTCGAGCTCGACCGAGCTCAATAAAATAGGCTCGAGCTCGAGCTCGGTAATTTTAGCCAAGCTCAAGCTCGACTCGCGAGTTTGAAACTCGTGAGCATGGCTTGAGCTCGCGAGCCGAGCTCGAGTGAATTTAAGTAATTAGAAAATAATTTTAATAACATAAATAATACATACAATATATATATATATATATATATATATATATATATATATATATATATATATATATATATATATATATATTTGGCTCGATAGGCTCGACGAGCTATCGATCCTGTATTAAATGGGCTCGAATTCGGCTCAACATACAATCGAGTCGAACTCGAGCCGGCTCGAGCTCGGTCAACGTCGAACTCGAGTCGATCTTTGACCGAGTTGCTCGCGAGCCGCTCGCGAACGGCTCGACTTGTTTACAGCCCTAGTCTGATTGTAAGCCAAAGTGAATAATCTGGGCATGGCTAATATTGCAAATCCACATTTTAATCTGTGGATTTTGGGTCATAAATTAACTAATTTAATAAGTACTATGTAAATAAATTTAGGGATGCAGTGAATAAATAACATATTGCATAAAATTTCCAGCTCATAACCTCCTTGCAAACACAAATTAATCATAACACGAATAAATTGATAATTCTAAATCAAACATATTCAATCACACACACACACATCATAATGGTTAAATAATGATAAACCCTCATTAAAACCCCATTCATGGTCACAACACATATCAACGGAGGAGGAGGCTATAGCAGAACCGCATCCAAAGGTCTTAAAGCAAGTATCAACAATTTCCCGCTCACCTCGTCAACCTTAATCTGCAATCTCATCGTGTCACCACAAGCCGGAGCTCCGACGAGACCCGTTCTGACGTTCGGGTCGCTCTTGTCGAATGACCCGACGTTTCTCGGGTTGCTTTAGTGATCCACCACCCCGGTACATCCTCAGCGCCGGCGCCGCAGGGGATCGCCGGTAGACTAATAAGGGCGAGCGTTACCCGAAAATCAACGGCCAGCACGATGGCAACTCCGAAATTCACCGGAGTTGGGTTTGGGGAAAAACAGTGATGGTGATAGGGTTTGGAGAAAAATTGCGTAATAATGAACAGAACACGTTGGAGGGCATTTGATATATTTGGGCAAATTACAATAATGTCACCAGGTCGAGTGTTGGCTTAACGGGAGAGACCCGTTAATTTTTACTCAAGTCTTTACCAAAATTTATATAATAAACTGTAAAAAACTTGATAGTTGGAGGCAAAAGATTTTTTTTCCAAAAAATTGTATAAGACCGTCTTACTATGAGATATTGATTCATTTTGATAAGAAAAATAATATTGATCAAATATAAATAAAAGTCCTATCTTATTTTATTATTGTTCAATAAACACCAAATATTATTTAAAACAATAAAGATACTAAAATTGTTTTTTAAAATATTATTTTCGAATAAAGAAAATCTGTCTCTCGTGCATTTGTGCCTATACACAGCTTTATTTGTTATACAGATACATCTCTTCAGTTCGTCATGCTGAGGAATTAATGAGGTCCAATTAATTCACATTCTCGTTGTCATAGGGTTTTCAAAAGTAAGAATATGCTTATGCATCAGCATTGCCGTCAGCTTTTCCCTTTTATCTTTACATATATTTTACTTTCATTTAATTTTAGAAGTACATACTTATTGCAAGTGAATCAACTGCGATAGCTGAATATTAATTAGATTTGAAAGAAAAAGAAACACACGTACACAATTAGTAATTTATTGGAAGTTATACACTTTTCTTTTTCCCTTTTAAAATTCAAACCTCGTACAAATATAGGAATATAAGTGGAGTTATTATATATAGTTTCACACGGATTTATATATCAAAGAGCAAAGGGTTCTTTTGTTGAAATTAGTAAATTCCAATTCCAGTCATTATTCAACACAAATAATTTTTAGAAATACAACCCGTGTGAGTCGCATCACCAAATATGTGTACCTTTTTCGAATCTTTGTCCAAACACAATTTGATCAGTTTTGGAAAATGGATTAATATTAAGTCTTATCGTATTCGTGTCATTATCGTATAATCATCAGTCATTACGTATCTAAGCTTACCCCTAATCATAATAATGTACGAGTTACCTACTACAATGGTACGTTTGAGTTTAGAGTAACTCACATTGTTATTTCTTTCTAGGAGTAGCTATTTTTGCATAGGAAAAGGATTACCTATAAGTATGTGCCCGCGAAGCATACCATACGCGGAATTAGGTACAAGCTTTATAAACCCTAATTAGTGATACTCTTTGTAGTTTTGCAGATTTATCACTTAGATAAATGATGCACTTGGATAAATGATGTTAGGTTTCGTAGATTTATCACTTAGATAAATTATGTTAGGTTTCGTGATAGACGTTACCAAATTTAACATCAACTAAATCTCAGAAACAGCAGTGATAATAAAAATTCAATAATTTAATATAAATTAATTTCAGTTCGTCAGTAATCGTATTTACAAACTTGAGTGTACAAACCCGAAAACTACATTACTTTTCAATAGTTCATACAACATATAAAAGTAATATACGAAAAGCAAATTGTATCAAACACTTGATATACAAAATACTCGTCGCTTCTTCTTTAGTTGAATTCCTCATTTGGTTACGCAACGTAGAAAGCCTTCTAATTCTCCAGCAAAGCTCCGAGTTGTTCGTTCCGTGTTCTGCTTCAGAATATCTTCACGTCCTGTCTCTTGCATGCGTCACGGTCCTTAAAATAAAAAGACTCCTAGTCTTGTTAGACAAGTTAAATAAGTATTTAGGAAACTATGTAAAATCCTAGACTCCAACTATAAATGAAATATAAAATTCTAAAATACTTAGTATTCCAAAAAAGGTAAACTACAAACAAGAAAAAATATTGTTGAAAATAATATTCCAAACACCCTTACTCTACGATCTGTAAATTTCAAAAAGAAAAAAAATAATAAAGAAACAGGAGCATGTATGATTGAAGACAGGGCATTTAAAGAGAGCCACGTGAGAAACAAATAAATTAAGGGGCATGGGATTTATGAAGAGACTGAGAATTTTGCCTGAAATCTGAAAGCTGCAATCAATGCTTTCATTTCTACGTGCAATCGTCGGCTGTGGTTTCCCTTTCAACACGAGCCCAACCAACTAGCCCGTTTGATGCGGGCTTTATGATTGGGCCGTCAGACATAACTATTGACGTGGTATCATTCTGGCCGTTTGATTTTAATTAGGAGTGGCAAATTTCTAAACAGGACGTCAAATTTGAGTCTCGATTTGACCCGTGAATCCAAGACTGGCCTGGAATGCCACTCCAGTTATAAATGTCACTCTCAGATTCTTAGAATTTAATCTTTTGTTTTATGGATATCATCTTTTATGGGGAATACCTAAACAGATAAAAATGCAGCACATCACTATTAGTTGGGTTCCACCTTAATTCTGAGAATTTGTAAATTTTAAGTAGGGTTTGAAGGCTAGCATATAATAACAAATTACGTAAATGGGTATAATAATTTAACCTTCATTTAGGATAATAGACAAGGTAATGTGAGAATTTATGAATTATGTCCAAAAGGAGGACATAATTAGTTTTCTCGAAATTGCAACATGCATTCCATTTCTTTTTCATGATATCTGCCTTATGAGATGTACTTTTCGTAGGCAGGGCCACTAGGACCACATGGATAATTGATGAGGAGAGGATATAATATTTTGATTGTGAGAGGATAGAAACATTGTCTCTCTCTGAATAGGGTTTCAACTTTTTGTTTCAAACTTTTTTATTTGAGATTTATAGTGTGTTCATTTGATAGATTATTTTTTAAATTTTCAACAACATTATATTAGCTTTGACATTTGCCTTATCCATATGTGAGGGAATGAGATAATTTAAAAGTAACTCACAAAGTTCCACTTTTCCTAACCTTGCAGACTGTTTGAATTTCAAAATGTTATTTTGAAAGGGCACCAAATAATATTGATTATTGTAAAATTTGAAGGTTTATCTTTTTGAAAATAAGTATCAGTAAAACGATATTGTTTTCGTTGTTATAATCACCGAAACTAATATCAAACGGTTTCAGAATAATAAACAGTAGTTTTAGAAACCTGATGTTGAGAACGATGTTAACAACATCGAAACCAACATCACACAGAGTTTAAAAACGTGCAGCGGAATAAATATTTAAAATCGAACACAGCAATTTAAAATCCGTTCACAAGTAATAATACTTGTGAACTTGGGTGTACAAACCCGGAAACTATATTACTTTTCTTTGTTCAAGATCAATACAAAAATATAAAGTAATATATGAAAACTATGATACTAAAATACTGTCGCCTTGAAGGATGATCTTCTTCGTTGGTTACGCAACTTCGAAAACTCTCTTGATTACGAACAATGGCTCCAAGTATGAATACTTGCTTGTGTTATTCTCCTTGATGCTTTGCGTCGCTCGTCCCTTGCTTTTTCGTGCGTCTCTTAGTTGTAGCAAAGATTGATTTCTCTTGTGTCCTTGTGTTGTCTTAAATAGACAAGTTCTAAAGTCCTAGTCTTGATAAACAAGGAAACAAATAAAGTCGTAAGTCTAGTTCCCTAATTTATTTTGAGCCCAAGAAAGGCAAACAACAAAATAAGGAATTATTCCCAAGAATATAATTCTCAACAATCTCCCCCTTTTGCCTTTTTGGACAAAGTACCCAAGACGCATGAAAATGATTAAGAGACTAAAACCTCCCCCTGAATTAGAAACTCCCCCTAATTTGGAAACTCCCCATAAATGAAGTAACCATTGTTTAAAACAAACAAAAACAATTACAACAGCGTCTTCTACAATCTTCTCCCCTTTTTTGTTGTGAAAGCAAAAGGACCTCAACAAACGAGCCCCCAAGCGCCTGTTGCTGTGCAACCTGGTTATCAAACAAAGTAATCTGAGCTCGGACAAACGGATCAGAAAAATGAACCATGTTGGTACTGATGTTGGGAATACACGAACCAACACCAGACATGACACCAGCTCGAAGAGGCGTCGGGGTGCCTAAAGAAGGTAATCAGATTCTACTTCACGAAAACACCAACGAGGGATTCGACGCTCAGCAATCAAGCCCCGATTTTGAAATCCCAAGAACAGCTCCTCAGCTTCACTCGCCAAGAACCTCGTGGAGATTGGTTCCATGTATTCAATCTCGACGTAAGACGGAGCCTCATCAGAGCTAGCAAAGTGGTCGGAGGCAAATGTTGACATCGGTGCACTGGCAGATGGAACATTGTCAGAATCGAAGTTTGGAGAAGAGGCAGGATTGTCTGCAGGGGATGTTAGTTTCGATGACACAACACCAGAACCAACATGAGCTGACACGGCAACTTTGGACTTCTTCTTTTCTCTCTTTGGGTGGGATTTTCTTATTATCTAGACGCACAGCCTGTTTCCGGAGCTTTGCTAGGTGATGGTGAATTCGATATTTTGCAAGAGAATTGGAAACAACCACAAACACAAAATCGAGTGTCGTAGGCAGTAAAATTGAGAGAAAGGAAAAGTAAGAAACCGTAACTTGTCAATTTGGGTAAAGATGACCGGAGTAGGGAAGAAAACGGGTAAATAAAGAATAAACTAAATAAATAACCCCTCACTACCAATTTTAAAACCCAAGATTTATTTTCTCAAAATAAGACACACGATCTCTATGCTTAAATAGCCCACTATCTCTTAATTGGAGAATAAAAATCACAAATCCCAACTACAAATTAAAACCGAGATAGAGCTAGATTTTTATAAACCATCACCATAGTTGAACAAAGCCTTTACAAAGCAATTTTTCACTCACCAAATCAATATCTTTATTACCTGTCCAACCGTCCGATTACAACTCTACTGAAACACGCGGTTAGCAAGATTCAAAATAAGATTAAGATAATTCAAGATAGACACAAACACAAACAACAGAACGCACAGCAAGGAGATATCTTCTCAAAGTATGAATGTCCTACGGGATGCGTAGAAATTACTACCCAAAAGGTTAAAAAAAATCACATTATGGTTTTAAAGACTTGATCTGGTAATACCATTTTCTGGGGCAAGTCAAGCCAATACCATTTTACCCAAAAAAAAAATAATAGGGTGTTTAATTAACCCATATGTTAATTTTTCTTCTATGAGTTTTTTTAATACTTTTGCTAATTACACTAGGGCTTAAATCCCCAAAATAGTCTCACTCTCCGATTAACATTTTTATCAACCACCTAGAATTTTCGACTCGAACTGTTACGAAAATAAAAAAGTGGGCCTGCCTTGCTGGCGCCCACCATGTTAGGTGATTGAGCCCAACAAACGTTGGTCGATACAAGTAGGTTCTCTTTATTTTTGCGGTTCGCATATATTATTTTTTTGTTTATTTTGATTTTTTTTAAATAACCTTAATATAGTTAAAAGGTTGAGTTTATGCCATTATTAACATGAAAAATAAAAGTTGTGGATGTCAATTTGGGATTCTCCTGGTTTAGGGTTCGAACCCGTACCGACGCTTGTTGGATGACTGTTGTGGGTTGATGTTGGCGTTGGTGCACTGAGATTTGAGCTTGGTTTTGGCTAGAAGGCGCCAAAACTTTTGAGAAGGTTTCAACCAATTGTGGCCGAAATATGTGATCAAGTTTTGGCCATTAGGGGCCGAAACATTCTCATATATTTGATAAACGCGGTTTTTACATGTATAGTGGAGCTTATTGCACTAACTTTTAACTATTGAATGTGCATTAAAGATCTCTTTTGGCTTTGTTTTATATTATTTGGAAGTTGTTATGTGTTTGCGCATTTTGGAGGATTTTTTTTATCAATATTGGAAACTTTTGATGATTTGAGCTTAAAGAGGCATTATGGAGAGTCAAGTGTTTGGTTCATAAACTGAATTTATGAGTCCATTGGTCCCAAGATCAGAGCTGGTCCATGAAATTTCAAAAATCTGTAAATAAGTCGACGATCACGGTCAGCTCTAGCGACCGCGACGTTGATCGCTAGAAACGACGAGTTTTCATTAGTAGTGTCGCGACTCGAAGTAGCGACCATGACACATCCCGAACCAACAGAATATATTTCGATGTACTTGCCGCGACCCCTATAGCGGTCGCGACTCCACCTGCGATGACTCCAAAACTATTACAAATCGCCTTAATTTTGACTTTAAGGCTGGGATTTGACTTGGGACTATAACTGGAAACTAGTCCAAAAAAATATTAGAGCTAGAAATTACACCATAGTGAGGACTTGAGTGAGAGTTTTGAGATTTGGAGCAAGTTTGAGCAAGGATTATGAAGAACACAAAGAGCGACATATCATCTCCATAATTCTCGGGTTAAAACTTTTTTTTGTTGTGTTTTTTCTCGCTCATGAACTGCTCAATGAATTATCTTAATAATGTTTTGGCTATATCTAGCTAGTTTCTTAGTATTCTAAAATTAGAAACAATGAATGTTTGATGTTTTATGAATTTCAATAAGTCAAGTATGATCCTTTCATTATTTTTATGTTTGCGAATAATTAAATTATATCGTAACTAGTTGATCGTCATGTATGATTATTAGAATTAATAAATTGAATCGAGAGACAAGACTTATAATTAGGCTTTCAAATACAAAAAAAACGATACTCAACAAGATCGAGAGATTTGAAATTATAAGTGAAGTTTATAAATCATTGGAACCTTTTGAATTTATAAGTACGATTTCAAATAGACATATTACTTTGTGCTTATGATCCACGGTTTAGTCATTTGGACTGAAAGATTAAATTATTTTCTAATTAACTTATAATGAATTGAATAAAAAATAACACTTGAACTGAACTAACATTGCATTGAATCGAAACCTCAAAATACTCCTCCCTGATTGATTATCCTCTTTGCTTTTCAATTGTTGTTGATCTTGGCAACTTGATAAAATAGATTATATTATTATTTCATGTCCATCGATCATTTATCGGCAAAACAAAACTATTCCTTTTATATTAGTTTAAATAAAACTAAGGTATCATAATTGTATTACTTATTAATTCCTAATCAGTGGTCCTTGTGGAATACGATCTTGTCATTATATCCTACATCTACACCGTACACTTGTGGTTAGATCTCAAAAAAAAAATAAGTGACTAAGTTTTTGATGTCATTGTCGGGGAAGATTTAAATAGAATTAGTAATAATATAATAGATAAGTTAGTATTAAATTGGACAATATTTATACTTTGTTCTTATTGAAGATTGGATTAATTGGGTTTGGGTAGTACATGCGAACATGGTCTAAAGGGCCACCTTTTGGAAATCTTCATCCCAAGATCGAAGCAACTTGTCATCGAAACAATTCGATGAGAGTTAGATATAAGTTGGTTGTCTTACCATAGGTTAATATAAACGACCAAGTCAATCAAATTCAACAACATCTTCAAGCATTGCAAGCACAATTTCAGCAACAAACACTACCCACACAAAATGAACTGGCCATTTGACTCATGTTTCAACCCAATAGAAATCGTGCTTACGGAGGATCTAACAGTACAACAAATAATGCTAAAAAATTTGAGTTGAAGACGGGGTTGATTACCATCGTCAACGAAATCAATTCAGTGGAAGTGCAAATTATGATCCTAATGCGCATTTGGCGCATTTTCTCTAGATATGTGGAACAATCAAGATGGATGGTGTTACGGATGATGCGATTAAACTTTGCCTTTCCCCATTCTCTTTGACGGATAAGGCAAAGTTTTGGTATAGCGCTTTGGGTTCGGAATTATCCACACATTGATAGAGATGTGTCAAAAGTCTCTCTTCAAAACTTTTTGTCCGAGCAAGACGTTTCTCCAACTAGATGGAGAACAATTGCACGAGTCTTGGGAAAGATTTAGAGAGATTTTGAGGAAGTTCCCACAACATTGTTTTCTTGACGATCAATAAGTTTTTTACTTCTATAATAGATTGAGTGGGCAAACAAAGATCATTGTGGATACCTCATTGGGAGGTGCATTATTGGCACAAAGCACCATCGATGAAATGAAGATTTTGAAAGAGATGGCAGCAAACTACTAATGTTCGATTTTGAAAAAAGTGGATATAGTGAATGAGAATGAGACAATGGATGCTTTGGCACAAAATATAGTGACCATGAATAACATGTTCAAGATGTTGCTGTCACAAAACTTAGAGATTTTTGTGGGCCAAACAAGTTGATTTTCCATGAGTGATTCGGTTCAAGATGTGAGTTTCGTGAATCAAAGGAACTTTAATAATAAAAACTATCGAAGCAATCATGAAGGAAGTTACTATCATCCGAGGATGAGAAATAACCCGAACTTCTCGTATGTTAATATGAAAAATGCACTCCAACCACCAACGGGCTTTTCAGTTACTAATGAAGTGATTAATAAGGGGAAGAAGTTGAGCATAGAAGAGATGTTCACCTCTTTTATGGGTGAAGCAAAGGAACGATTGATAAAGGTGAGGCTAGACTTTATAGAATCGAGGGAGGCCTAGCTCAAACAAATAAGTCCGTTTGGACCCACATGAAGTCTCTTGAAAAGCAATTTCACAGTTGGATACTTATTATAAGAACCCAAAATCAATAGGGGCAATTTTTGAGTAACACGAAAGTTAATCCAGAAGAGCAATAAAGCCATTCGTTTGCGGAGTGGTATTGAGTATGAAAAGATCTAGAGGCATAGAGTGTTGAGCCCAAAAGAGTCACAAAGAAGGTGGAGAAATTAATCGAGGAGTAAGTTGACGAGGAAGAGCCACAAATAGAGTAAGTGTATGTTTGGTAAGTACAACAAGCTACCTTATGACTTATTTAGAGGGCTTATAAGCTCTCTATATTCAAATAAATCTCGTTTGGTTAGGTGAGCTTATTTGAAAAGTCTGAGCTTATCTCAGATGCTACTATTACAAGTGTTTCAAATAAGCTCATAGAGTTTTTTGATTTTATTCTTCTTTTTAACCCTTTTTTTCTTTTTGAAAAACTCTATTATCCAGTTATGTATTTAATCTTTTTTATTTATTTCAGCACTTTATTAATTTCTACTTGAATATATAAACTTATTATTATTATTATTATTATTATTATTATTATTATTATTATTATTATAGCTTGACTCCTATAAATTCGTATGCAGTATAAATAAATAAATAAGTTCTCCAACTCATTAAGAGAATATTGTGAAATTATTAAAAACTATTTAATACACATACACACACACATTCAACGAGATTGATAATAGAAACAATAATAATTAAATTTACAATGCTAAACTTATATAAAAAAATAAAATAAATACTATTATTTTAACCATGTACTTTGTGTAATTTTTTATTATTGAGCTAACTTATCCGATAAATTTGTCAAAAGCTTTTATTTATATCAGCTATCAGCTCACAATTAACTTATCAGTCATCAGCTAGCTTTTCACCTATCAGCTAGCTTATCAGCTTTGTCCGCCAAACATACCCTATGAAAAAGGGTCTGAGAAACCAAAATCTACTCGTACTTCTCTTACTTCTTCTACTTCTTTAACTTTTTCATAAATATTATAAAAGAAAAAATCGGATGAGCAATTTACTAAATTTCCAAATATTTTTAGATAGGTTCGTATTAATATTCCTTTTGTTGATGCTTTTCAAAAGATTTTGAATTGTGAGAAGTCTCTTAAGGATGTGATTGCTAAGAAGAGAAATCTCGGAGTGTATGAAATCATGAACCTCACTGTAGAATGTAGCACAGTGATCCAAATCTAACTCTCTCTTAAATGTAAGGATCCGGGATTGGAGGAACTTTATTTGATAAGGCATTATGTGATTTGAGAGCAAGCATAAATTTGATATCGTATATTTTAAAAAAACTGGGGATTGGTACCATCAAACTGATGCCAATTACACTTCAAATGGTGGGTAGGACTTTGACTTATTTGAACGGTATGTTCGAGAATGTGTTTATAAAGGTGAATAATTTCACCTTAGAAGACAAGGATGTTGTTGATACTTGAGCACCCGTTCTTAGCTACGGGTCGAGCACTTATTGATGTAAAAAAAAGGGAGAACTCATATTGCGTGTCAATGATGAGCATATATTTTTTAATATATATTATGATATGAGGTTTCATTATGACAATAAACTTCAAAGAGTTGAAGATATTGTTGACACTTGTGTTAATAATAGCTTATTTTCATTTTAAATTCAAGATTCTATAGAATTTTATTTGCACGAATCTCTCTTCTTGTTTTGATTTTGATTTTAATAATAATGATGTTGTTGATGATGTGAGTGTTTTGGATGCTTTACAAGAAATATCGAGAAAAGAGGCAAAATTTGTGGAATTAAAACAAGAGGAATCTAAGGAAGATGAAAAGTTGAAAGACGATGAGACAAAATCTCCAACACTTGAAATAAACCACTACCAGATCATCTGAAGTATGAAAATACTGGTGATAATGATATGTTTCTGGTAATCATTTAGGCTTATTGATAACACGTATTTTTTTACATAATGAGACTTATTAAATTAGGTTTCAACTACTTTTTGTACGCTTTGAACGTCTTTTTACTTTAATTCCTATTATTTGGATGTTATTACATGTTTAGTTGTTTTATGTTATTTTATAGGATTGTGGATCCATTTTGGTTGGATGGAGCTCAAAGATGAAGAAATAGACTGAAGAAAATGAAGAGAAGAGACCATTAGGCTAAGATTGGAGCAAGTTCACTAAGTCAAAGAGTCAACGGATCCCAGAAGACCATTAATGACCCCATTAGCGGTTGATAGACGGGTCGCGATTATGTAATGTTTTCAAGAAAACCATTAGCAACCTCATTAGAGGTTGATATCTGAGTCGCTAATGGTCCAAAAATGTTTAAAAACCGTTAAAAATTGGGTTTAAATGCTGGGATCTCATTTGGTACTATAAAAGGAGGAACAAGAACCAGTCCACATACATCCCCAGTCATCTTGAACATCCTTCACCACCCACTAGCTTGGGAACCACCATTTACCACCAAATGACACTCCAAAAGTGTGAGATAGAGAGACTGAAGGAGAGTTCGGAGGAGAAACACAAAGAACGGGCAGATTGAAGGATCCATAATCATCCTACGGTTTATCCATTCTTGTTTTTATGAATATTATGTGTTCAATGAAATGTCTAGATGAATGTTTAATCATGTCTAGCTAATTTTATTGTATTTTAGGGTTTGGTAAATGCTAAATGAAATTTTCATTGAAATTTTATATCAATTAATCATTTGGTCTTTTCAATATTATTTATTCTTGATTTCCATGTATGCATAATTGCTTGACAAATATCTCATGCCTATTAATTTAACAATTCATAAATCGAGAGATGAGTTTTATTAATAGAACTATGAATTCAAAATGCTCCAATCAATAAGATTGATGGTAGACTATATTTGATGTTATTATAATCTTTTAAACCTTTTGGAGTTTTAATTGCGATTGACAACTCGTCTCGCATTTATAATTCATGGTTTAATCACTTCGAGAAAAGGATTCAACTATATTTGTGATTAACATATATTTAATTAATTCAAGTAATACTTGGTTGATTCAAAAGGTTTCTGAGTCAAACCTTTTGTCTTTCAAAATTAAAAATCAATTTAAACAATGCGCGTCTATGTTTTGAAATAAGTTCGCTCGCAAGAGAACGGGCACAGTAGACTGGCAAGTTAAACCAAGTCGGTTCTCTCGAGGAGTGGTTATTCGGAATTTACGAAGTTTATTATAAAGAAAATCACAAGATCTAATCCTAAACACACGATCAAAGGGGGTTTTTGAGTTTTGGAATTGAACGAACTAAATTTGAAACTAATCTTGCAATGAGATTGTCAATCTCTTTGCAAGAAGCTAACAAATGATTAGCAAACTACTTAAACACTTTAGCAAGAGATCCAAACTACAAATAAAAGACAGAACATATCATCGGACACTTGGAGTGCAATTACCAACTACGATTCTAATAAGATCAAATTCCAAACCAACAACCAAATAAAAGCAAGATTTAAACAACTAATTCAACCAACTTAAGGCTCAACATATAACTCAAATCATGCAAAAAGGATTCAAACACATTGTTCCAATACTCAATTCCCAAATAAGAAATACCAACGAAAGTTTCGAAACTACTAATTAGAAATTGAGTTTTGAGAATACTGAATTCGGATAAAAATACGATCAACTAGAATGATGAGAGCTATGCTATCTACTGCGATTCCGGAGAAAAGAAACTCTACGTAAGGAACTTGTAAGCTTGTCACGAACCCCTAATTCCCGTGATGAAAGATCAACAACGAAACCAATCGAATGTTTTATATCATTTTCCGAGAGGGCTCTAACGAACTGTAGCTTTATAAGGATGGTGAGAGAGATGTGTCAGATCCCTCCCCAAAGGATAATACTTCATATCTCAATCCCTTATCTTATGTAGCTTCCAAACCTCCATCAATGCCCAGCGTAACTGAAAATCTTTTCAAAATCCGAGTTTTTAATGCTTGCATCCGACCGGACGGTCAAAGGTATCTGACCGGATGGGGGTTTCTGCCAGCCATTCCGGTCGGATGTCAGATCCATCCGACCAGATGTTAGTCCAGTAGGTTTATCCGCCAGGTCATCCGATAGGTGCGAGTTTAGAAGATCAATCCGGTCGGATGTCAGAACCGTCCGACCGGATAAGTGTCCTTGTGGCTACTTTTGGGCGCTAACTTTCTCGTTCTCGTCTCTCGAATTCGTCAAATGCTCTAGCTGCATGAGAAAACACAAAATTCTTCTCAAAAGGACCAATTAATGACCGAAAAATCGAAAAGTTAAGTAAAAAGTTGTAGAATGCAAAACTATGCAAAATAGCCTGATCTTAACCCAAAAAAGATAACAAAAAGACTTAAACATGACTCGAAATATGTATAAAAACATGATAAATACGTATGAATCAGTTTCACATTTGTGTATGATCCCTTTACTATATTTGTGTTTGTAATTCATCATTGCATATTCGATTGACAACCAGTTATGCTTCTTAAGTTATGATTGATTAACAACCTTTTATAACCAATAGCTTTGATAAATCATAATTCGAGAGATGAGGTTTATCAATAGGATTTCAAACCTGAGACACTCTAATTAACAAAACCGATAGGTATGAGATTAGTAATGAAGTCATATAAATTCTTTTAAGACTTTTGGAGTTCCAAATGTGATCTTGACAATGTGTCTCACATTTAGAACCCACGGTTTAAGCACTTCGAGAGAAGGATTAAACTATTTGTATGGTTGACTTATAGTAGATTGAATCACAATGATACTCGAATAATTTAACACTAAAGTCATTGAAAGTTCATTGGAATCCCAAGCCTTGGAATACCTCTGTCTCATTTGAAAACCTCTATTTCTTATTTTTGCACGTTTGTTCTTAGTAAATTAGAATATTTACTTTATTTTATGTTCTTCATTTTTAACGACATAATCAAAATCTTCTTTTACATTTGTTTAAATAAAAATAATAATTTATGAATAATATTACTTGTCAATTTTTTAGATTTGGTCCTTTTGGAAATCGACCTTGCTCACCGTGTACTACGTCTAAACCATACGCCTGCGGTTAAATATATTATATTAAAGAACAAGTTTTTTTATTACTTGAACCAATTTCTAATAAAATAGGGAGCAGACAAGTTTTTGGCGCCACTGCCAGAGACCAATTGATTGGAAATTGAAAATAATATAATTAATAAATTAGTTTTAATTTAAACATTGGTTACACTTTGTTCTTTAATTGGATCTTGGATTTATTCAGTTTCGGGTTGTAATACAAGCTCTTGAAGGAAGAAAGCGTCTAGCTAAAGACGTTAAATTAAATGCTAGTTGGGAGGCAATCCGACAATAATGAAAATGGCTTCAATGCGTGTATCAAACAACAAGGAGGCAATCCCTCCAAATAGGAGCCAACACTGAGTCCTTCCCAAACTTCGTGTGATAGTTGTCTCAAGCTCATTTCTATCGTATATCTATAGAAATCCCTGTGTCAAAGAGTCGAAATAATCAAGTGCATACACACAGTTATCACAATCAGGAAATTTCAAAGCGTCAAGTATATTAAATTGAATGATGTGACCGTCGAACTCCATCGTGAGAGTGCCTCGAGGAACATCGATTTTTTATTTGGGAGGTATTCAAGAAGGGTCGCCCTAACAGGATAGGTGGCGATTTTGAGGCCGTGTCATTCATACTTAGCACATAAAGTTCAGCCGAAAAGACTAGCTCATTCACTTTTACAAGAACATCTTCGATAATACCATCAGGGTATGTGGTGCTGCGGTCGGCGAGTTGAATTACTATCCCCATCTTTTTCAAAGGACCCAAGTTCAAGCAATGAAAAATAGCATGCAACATAACATTGATCGAAGCACCCAAATCTAACATGGCCCGCTCGACTCTCGAATTACCGATTGTGCATGGAATAAAGAACATACCCTGGTCATTTCTTTTATGCGGTAAACTCTTTTGAAACACGGCCGACACATTCTCCCCCATTATAAGTTTTTCATCTCACTTTAACCTTCTCTTGTGGGTGCATAGATCCTTAAGGAATTTGGCATAACGAGGGATTTGCTTTATCGCGTTGATAAGGGGAATATTGATCTCCACCTTCTTGAAAACATCTTGCACATGCATCTCCATGTCCTCCCTCACTTGGCGCTTAATCCGTGATGGAAACGACACTCTGGTAGGAAAAACAATAGATTACAGACATCATTTGTAGGTTCAGGTAGACTGTTATCGGGTGACCTGATATTAGCGTGTGCCTGCTCCATTTCTCCTTTCCCTTTCTCATTTCCATCCTCTGATTCAAGTGTTGAATTCTCTGGGGCCTTCTAGTTTCTTACCATTCTGTAGCGTGATGGCACTCACATTCTTCGTATTTCCCTCTGGTTTAGAAGTCAATTGGCCACCTCCTCGTGCATCCAGTCAGCTTATGTGGTCCGCCATTTGACTCACTTGAGTGTCTATATTCTTTATACTAGATCGATTGTCGTGCTGGTATTCGTCTATCTTTTGTTGAAGCTTCTTGTTATTTGATGCCATGGCTTTCACCATCTCCTCGAGCTTTGAACCCCCAATCCTTTGCTTGTTATGCAGTGACAGTACCAATATCCACTAAGGGAATGAAATGAAATAGGGCGTTTCTAGCTCTAGTTTCGGATGAGCTTCTCCCAATTCTGTCTGGTAATAGAATAGGACGGCTTGCTCTGACCGGAGTTCATTCTCCGGGGAACTTCATTTAAATTATTCCGATGTATTCTTTACAATCTGCTTCTTTTCTGATTTCGTTGGAATGAGTCTTCTTCTTGTGGGCGGTTATTATATTGTCTCGAGGAATTTTGCCCCCTTTGGAAATTCTGAGGTGGTCTCTGGTCTTGATCGCCAAAGGAATTTCGGGTTGATTTTGATAGCTAAAGTTTGGGTGGTCTCTCCAGCCTGGGTTGTAAGTGTTGGAATATGGTTGTATTTTATCCCTTGCCCGTTACCAGTCCCCCACCACATTATCATGTATTTCAATATCGGCATGGAGTTGTGGGCAGTGAACATGATCCACTATTTGACAAGCACACATGGTCGAACCTTGGGAAGTCCCCCTGAAACCAATACTCATGCAATGTCTTCCCCTGTGATTGTCTCGCTGCACAAATGTCCTCATGAAGGTTTTCCAGTCGAGAGGTGAGAAAATAACTTTGTAAAAATATCCTTTCTAATGATCCCCACGTGGTGATGGAGCCCGATGGCAAGTAATATAATCTTTGTCTAAGTCCTTCAACGATAATGGAAATGCCCGCAATTTGATTTGTTCATCAGTTACTCACTCGAGTTTCATACTCGTGCATATGACATTAAATTACTTCAGATGCTTGTGCAGATCGTTGCCACCTAATCCATGAAAAAACGATAGATGGTGAATTAAACATGATCTCAATTAGAATGTAGCATCATCCACGGTTGGAAATGTGATGCAAAGTGGTTGTTATGGGAGATCCGGATTAGCTAGCTCTTTCAACGTGCGTTCACCGCCTTCTGCCATTATTACATTATCTCTGAACGAAAGTGGTTCCCAAGTATCCTCTTGTCCTTCGCTATCACTTGAAGACTCCTTGGATTCGTAGAGCGGTAGAATTTGTTCCATATCTAATGTCTCTTTCTCTCGTCTAGACTTCTTTCTAAACTCACGATCTCTGTTGGTGATCTCTGGATAGTATTGAGAATCATTCTTCCCGTACAATCTCAACTTCATTCACCTAAAAAATGTCAAACGAAACTTAGTTTTCATGAATAGAATTAATGTTGGGAGATTTATGTGCAGAATTTTCATTTTCCCTCTGTTATCGAGTGACACAATAATAGAGAGCTTGCGGAAATCTGAACACAATTCTCAACTAATTTCTAACTAAATATAGTTAATACATAAAAATCATAATTTAATACGCGTCACTCCCCGGCAAAGGCGCCAAAATTTGACCGCGCATTGTTACACGATAAATTTAATATATTTATTTTTCCTTAACTTTCCTCCACTAACTAGTAGAAGTGGTAAGTAAGGGTCGATCTTACGAGGAGTGTGGATTATTTTGTAATTATTTATATTTAATTAAAATAATAAAAGTGGGTAAAAGATGATGAACTAAATAACTAAAGAAAGAAAGAAAGAAAATCAAAGTAATTAAATTCAAACAAACGAAACACGTATGAGAATTAATATGAAATTAATAATAATGAGAAAACTCTAGTCCAAGTTTAGTTTTGCCCTCGATCGATTCATCTAACCAATTGTAATACTAAAATTCACTATTCTTATGAAATTACTATCCCTAAATAGCAATAAGCTCTGCTACTCGAATTTACCCTTACCGAATATTTAATCAAAACAAGCTCTTCGATTAAACTTAATTAATGGACAACCTAGAATAACCTCTCTAGATTTAATCTAATAAAAGCATTGAGCACTAGGAGAATTTGCTAATGTAAGTAATAAACTCATAAGCTCAGTTTATTTAACTTATGTTGTGTTATCCCTAATATTGTGCGGCCATTAGTTGCTACAAGTGAAATAGAAATGACAACAATTACGGATTGTAGTCCTATTTCTAGTAATTGATACCTAACCATAATCTAGGTGATCAATCTAAATTAGAAATTATAAAACCATGACAAGAAAATAGAATAACACAAACAATTTCATACGAAGAACGTAATAAATATTATGGTAATTAATTAGAATATAATCAATCGATGGGTTTCAACATCACAAGGACCAGAATTAATTAAACTACTCACACATGGTGTTCATACAATTATAAAATAAAAATAAATAAGAAAACATTATTTCTTGATAAATAAGAGAAAGAAAAGCCACAAGAAAATTTGTTGCTGCTTGTAATTATTTCCAATTGCTCCCAAGAAGTAAAAAGTTTTGGCTCCTTGTTGTTGTCTTCTAAAAGTAATAACTTGCGCTGCCACTAATCCTTTTGTCAAGCCCTGCCTTCCGTCTTCAGATCTCCCCCAAAGGTAAGGTCTCTGCTTGCGCTGTCTCAAATCTTCTAAAGTAATCCAAATCTGGCCGCATCTATCATTTATATATATATATATATATATATATATATATATAAGGGAGATCAGCCGCCTTACTTAGGCCCAAGAAAAGGTAAGGCCCAATGGACTTTAATTGGCCTGTTGTCTATTACAGGGTGGCCTAATAATAGCCATGTGTCACAAAATTCAATACACGAGCCACGCAACGATCATTGTCGTACCAATCAATCAATAAAATACTGCAAAATAAATAAAAAATATACAATTAGTGCTCATCCATCCACAAGAATATATACACAAGAAATAAATATATATGACAATATGAAGTGCATAAAAGTATATTTATAAACTATTAATTACTACACAATTTCTCGCATATCAATAGATTTTCCTCAACATGAAGTATTGAAGCAAGCACTTATCCGAGAGAAGGAGTGACACGCGGACGAGGGTATCCCAAGATATACCCATCGAAGAAGCATACCCCAGGCAAAGGACAATGAACTGAAAATGCCTAAGAGGGCAGTGAGATGATGCTCAAGAGAGGAGTATGATAGGGAGAGTATGAACCATATAGAGCATTGGATGGGATGTTGTGGAATAGAATTAAACCGGTTTCTGGGGGGACGTAGGAGGTTTATGAAAGGTGACGAGGTCCATGATGAGAATTCTTTGAAGGATGGACGATTTCCGCATAGCTTACAAAGACTATGAAGCCGACCAATCCTCGCCCTCGTCTCCGTAATTCTGTGAGTTTTGAACAAGTTAAACGCCTCCTTCGATTCCACACATGTTACTGCATAACAGAAAATAAGTTTGGGGGATGAAAGTGCGTTTTACCTTGGCCATATATAGTACGGTTTATGACTTTTTGTATTGTATATAGGTTTGTATTAGTTGTTTTAATTTTATTTAAATTTTGTTCATTTTTCCTTTAGCACGTTTCCTTTCATTAACAAAAGAAATCAATTAGGATGGAATGTTGAAGTCATAGGTTCATATGAAGATGTAATTTGTTACTTGATTTGGAATTTGGGAGTTCAGTATCTGAGTTGAGGATTGATAACAAACTCTTTAAACTTGTGAAGCCTTTGTGAATTTACGTTTGGTGTATTCATTTGACATAACCGGTGAGTTCGTGGCCATATTGTTATTATGTCTTGAGAGTATCTTCATTAAATTTGCAAATACTCTAGAAGTTACCTTAGTCTTGGTCGAGGCCTTAATACATGTGGTTTATGAAAATGATCTTGGGTAATTTTTGACACCTTTTTAGCCATCTATGAATAAATAAGCTACTACAAATAAAACTATCCCTAGTTAGCCCACTTGAGCATATTATCCTTTCTTTTTTAGCCACTTGACTTGGTTTTTACACTCTCGAGAAAATTGAGAGTGAGTTTTTATATGTTAATGAGAGTATAACTTATGTTGGTTGATTGTGAATTGAATAGTGCAGAGATTTTGTAAATAAGTTATATGTCAAAGTTTAAAAAAAATAGAAATCTTATAAATAAAAAGGAAACTTTGACGATAGGGTTGATTGTAGAGCCTGCATTATAGACACTATTTTTCTCTTTGATTCGAATAAAGGAGGCAAATAAGAAGTTTCAAAATTACTTAAAGAAGTGTAACAACTATGAATAGAAGGGTTTGAGTATTTATAATTTTAGCTTTTTAGGATAAGGTGAAACATTCAAAGTTTCAAGTGTTAAAATGTTTAAGTGATAATTATGGTATTCTTGTGCATTGGTTTGTATTACAATCCCTCTTATCCAAATGTTTCACACCTTACCAAAGAGCCTGTATTACAACCTTTAGAAAGATATTTTTGATTCATAAGTCGCATGTATTTAACTTGTGCACGATGGAGATCTAATACGAAGGTCAAGCCTATGAGGTAAGCATATTTTTTAATTGATTTGATCATATACACGCCCTTATACACGAGTGATGAGTGATATTGCATATATTGTGAGGTTATGAACAACTTCATTTAAGAATTTGGTAAAACTCGATCGGAGTTTGGAAGATTCACGAGGTTTGCATTATATGATCTTTATTTTTATTGAGAGTTTCATAATCTTCTTGAAAATTATATCATTGATTTTGATTTCCTTAAAAGAGTGTTGGAGTAGATGTATTGGTCGGTACTACCAATGTTTGAGTTTTGGGGAGTTGACAAACATATTTTACATGAATATTGAAGATTATTTTACTAAGTTTTAACTATTTATTATGCATTAACATTTTGTTTATTCTATTATTTGGAAGTTGTTATGTGTTTTCTCCTTTTGAAGGGTTTTTGATCGATTTTTTGGCATATTAAAGAAGCATGAATGAGTAAAGAATCAAGAGTTATAGATTGAAAAGCTGAAGTTAGGAATCCATTATGAAGAATGAGATTGGCCCACGAAGATTTTAAGATTTTGTATTTTAGTCAATGGTCGCGGTCAACAGTAGTGACCGTGATGTTGACCACGATAAATGGTGGATTTTTAGTAATATGATCATGACCTGATACTGCTACCGTGATTCGGCTCGAACTAGCAGGCGGTTTTTCAGCAGCAAACTCGTGATCTGTGTAGCGATCGCGACCTGGATCGCTTCCCATCCAGATACCTTACAAATTGCCTTTATTCCAAATTTAAGGCCAAGATTTGAATGGGAACTATAAGAGGAGAGTTGGGAGACCATCTAAGTACATCTTGGAAGATGGAAAAATACCACAGTGAGGATTTTGAGTGAGAGTTTAGATATTTGGAGCAAGTTGGGCAAGGATTACGAGTTACACGAAGAATGATGGATCATCTCCAGAATAATCGAGTTTCATATAATATTTTTTTATTTTTCTTACTCATGAACTGCTCGATTAATTATCTTAATAACTTTTTATCTATGTCTAGCTAATTTCTTAGTATTCTGAGGTTAAAAACGATGAGTGTTTGATATTTGTGAATTTCAGTAAGCCAAGTATGATTATTTCATTATTTTTGTGTTTATAATCTTCTTTTATGATTGTTGAGTTTTAATAAGTCGAATCAAGAGACGAGATTTATTATTAGACTTTCAAATATAAAATACCATAATCAACAAGATCGAGAGATTTGAGATTATTCGTGAAGTTTATAAATCTTCCAAACCTTTTGGAGTTATAAGTACAATTTCAAATAGAGATATTATTTTGTGCTTGTGATCAACGGTTTGATCATTTCGACTAAAAGATTAAACTATTATTATGATTAACTTATAATGAATTGAATCAAAAATAATACTTGATGAATTGAAATAACATTACATCGAATCATTCATTGAATTAAAACCTCGGAATACTTTTCTCTAACTGCTTATTCTCTTTGTTTGCAATTGGTGTTGATCTTGACAACTTGATAAAATAGTATTATTTATTATTTCATGTTTTTCAATTATTTATCGACAAAATAAAACCATTTCTTCTATAATTAGTTTAAATAAAATTAAGTTATCATTTTATATTACTTAAATTCAAAATCATTGGTACTTGTGGAATAAGACTTTACTCGCCATATCCTACATCTACACCGTTGCGTTTAGATCGAAAATAAATAGGCAAAAACCACTCCCATGTCACAGAACTACTAAGTGACATTGGTCATTGCTCCATTTCTATTCTCTACTACTCACAAAAGAACATCACCATAGAAGTGCAAGAATGATAATCTTAAACAACCAACTTAGACAAACCAAACACAAGAAAAATAACTATTTTCCATATCAATCAAATAACTTAGCACAACAAAATGTGTCGTTTTCCCAAATCTTTGAAACTACGAACATCCATTGTGATCTATGCCAACAAGCCACATCTTATATTAATAAAAAAAAGTTACATTTTCAAATTTCATACAGAAAGTTCACAAACTTCAACAAAAATCAAATTTTGCCTCCATTAAATCCATTATCATGGTCAATTATTCTAATATCAATCCATGTTATTCAAATTGAAATTAAAGGAAAAGTGTGACTGCATCAACCCCAAATCAAACAAAAAAACTTATGGTGTGTCCCATGGCTTCGGCTCATGGGATCGCATCCACCATACCCTACAACTTCTGTGACAGAACAACCTGGCATCCTAGCCTTGAATGCTTGTGAATAACCCAATTCCAAGAATTCCTTTTCAACACAAACTTAGAATATGAGTAGCCGACGGAGGTCGTAGGCGTCGCAAGTGCGGATGAGATTTACTTCTCGTGTGCTCTTCGTTGATTTCACCATCAACGTGGTGCTTAAGTGTCAGATTTGTACCGTGCTCTATGAAAGCGCATAGAGAGACAGAAGGAAGACGGAGAAAGGGGATCGACGAGGATGGTGGGATTTTTAACGTTACTTTAGTCTCTCTACTCCAAAAATGTGTTATTGGGCATAAAAAAAAATAGATGAGTGTTATAAACTCTAGAGGGCACAAAATACTTTCTAATTTGAGTTGTAATTTAATTGTCACATGTCTATTCTGAATTGAAAAGGAGGCCATGGGAGAGAATATGTGATATCACCTCAACTCCACTTATCTGATGCAAAGAACTTCTACGAAAAGGAGGCCATGGGAGAGAATATGTGATATCACCTCAACTCCACTTATCTGATGCAAAGAACTTCTACAGTCAGGTACCACTAAATGAACATAATCATAGGTAAACACTTTACAACCATTAAATTTGTTAAAAATTAATTTAATCCACTCATTTTGTGTATAAATTTAAAAAATATTAAAATTCATTTGTACAATAATATGTACATATTTGTACACTTATTTTGAATTTAATATATAACATCTTAATTACATAATTACAAGTTTAACCTTAATCATAGAATTAAAATATATAGAAACAGTTTTATTATTAATTTGTTTGGCAAACACTTGTGTTAGACCAGATTGAAGGGTCATGACCCGTTAGGCCATCTGCCCCAATATTATAATGTATTTGGTTTTTGTACTATTATGTATTGAATCAAAAGTATTGATTTTTCATAAATTTCTTATCCGTGATATGATATATTGGTTTTTATATTATGATGTATTAGTTTTTCAGTATAATGTATTGGCTTTGTGATATAATATATTGGTATGAAATTTTGGTCTAACGGATGATCCGTTAGTCCGGCCTGTCAAGAGTGTTGCCCTAATTTATTTGGCAAACACTTGTGTTAGGCCAAATTGACGGGTCATGACCCGTTAGGTCATCTGAGCCGATATTATAATGTATTGCTTTTTGTACTATGATATGTTGGTTTTTGTACTAGAAAGTATTGATTTTTCATAAATCTCTGACCCGTGATATGATGTATTGGTTTTTATAATATGATATATTGGTTTTACACTATAATGTACCGGATTTTGTACTTTTATATATTGATATGAAGTTTTGGCCTAACAGATGATCCGTTAGTCCGATTTGACAATAGTTCTACCCAATTTGTTTTATATAACAACAACGGGCAGCAAGAGGTGGACGACCGCCGGCGAAGAATCAATTGATCACCTGATTCTTTCTGACTACCGGAATTAAAACTCTGGTGATTTTTTGTTTCTTAGTAATGAGAATGATTGTAACCACTCACGGAACTACGACTCTCTAAGTAAGAGAAATTTGGATAACTTCCACCTTTCTCCAGAATGACTTTGAAGCAGGCTCCAATCAAAATATTTGGAATTATGTTATCTAATATGACTATGATCTTGCTGTTTGTTCTTTGAGAGCATCTTCGTAGACGACTAAGTGGCAAAACTGCTGAGCCAACAATGCGAACCAAAATCTGCAAATATAACCACAAATAATGGGCTAAACAAATGTTTTTTTTAAGTGAAATTATAACAGATTCATAGCCAATAATATAAGAGGGACATTAAACTTGCGACAGCCTTATTATCATGAATTCAGTAGAACCACAATGAAATGAGGTCAATAACTCATAAGTGTTGGAAATAATTTTTGCATAATAAAATGAGAAGATTAAAGCTTATTTCTTACAATTTCAAAATTAAAGCAGCTGATAAGTCCAAAAAGTTGAACTACCAAATATAGGGGGTACTAACCTCAAAATAGAGATCAGCGATCTGAATATCTCTCGAGAACGTCACAGCGACCTACCAAACCTCCCGCGAATCCCTTGGCGACCTGGGTGGTCCTGCAAAACAACGCCTTGAACGGGTCGGATGTCAGGCCCGTTAAGACCCTTCGATGCCTAAGTTAATAAGCAAATTCAACACTCTCAACACTCAAATTGGAAGATTGGATAATACGTAATAATAATAGTGCAATACGATGATTATAATGAGAGGAAAACACCTCATTTTATAGAGACGAAGAATCCCTCGTCTAGGGTTACCTTCTTTAACCAGAAATTCATAAATACCATAACTCTACCACCGCCTGATTATTACGGTTTCTCCTATATAATAAGTTCCCATAAACAATAAAACCTCTTATTAAATTATTAGGACGGGCCTGAGCCCATCATAGCCCACCAAGTCCTCATCCAATACTCATACTAAACCCATAAAGCAAACATTCACAGGGCCCACACAACACAATCATAAGAGGTCGCGACCCTATATGAGAACTCATCCTCATACTCCAGGTCGCTACCTGCTTGCCCACTTCTCCATGACAATATCCAGCTCGCCCATCTCCCAGAGGCACACCCTCTCCAGGAAATGAGATCGCTTACCACAAATACTCATATATATCACATAATATTACGTACGAACATTTAGGTCCGTATCAGCTAGTCCCCCATGTTCTAGTAGATTGAGGTACAAAATCAAGTAGGACATGTAAAAACAAAATCAAAAGAACACAACTACTTAAAAACATCAATACAACGAAAACATATAAGTAAATCACCATTCCACCTTTCCAGAATATATTTCGGGATCACATAACCAGACAAACCGAGCTATAATATCAACATCTCACTGTAAATTACCAAGAATACCTGCGACCTCCAAATATACCAGCTCGCTGAGCTCGCTCATCCTCTAAGAAGACATATCTGCGAGTCCCCAAGTTGAGTCCCCAGACCCATACATGTCAATCTGAAATCACAAAGCCCCTTCCACGACCTGTAATTAGATTCACTCCCAACAATTTCAAAATTGTAATCATAAGTAACCCGAAAGGTCAAGACACGCCTTCTTTTACACATCTACTCTCATTTAAGCCTCACTAAATGCAGTCTGCCACCCTGCGGGAAACATGTCATCGGATTGTATTCTCGTATTATAATAAACTCAGTGGGCCCAAAAACTAAAGGCTCAAAACATTCCCCAAAACCCTATTGTCTTTCCCGCTCCTACCTGTCCCATCCACCTTTCTCGCCGCCCAACAAAAAGACCCTTCACTTTCCCTACCCAGTACCTTTTCACAAAATACACCCACAGAATCGCCATTTACGCTCTGCAACAAAGCTCGGCGACTTAACAAAATTCTCAGGATTCTCCCACAGCACATCGCTCCACCAACCTACAGCACTCCAAAGATGTGTAAGTCCCCAACTCCTTATCGATAATATAATTGCATTTATAAATATAATACATATGCTGAATTGTTATGAATTTGTGTCATCCCCCTCCCCCTATACTTTAAATTTATGACAAAACAAGCGTCTTCTACTTCCAATTCCTAAAACTCAAGTCTCTCCCCCGATTCAAACCCCAGCGAAAATCCATTTATACTTGAAAAAAGACAAACCCAACTCCTCTTACCCTCCTCCGGCCTTTGCGACGAACCCGAGGGCGATGTCGATTGGTCGAAGCTAAAAGCCCAAACCAGGACCCACACCAAGGCCCAAGCTCTGATAGATAATATACCCGAAGACTGACTCAAACTTTTGTGCACCCCGTTTTTAATAATTAATTTAAAAGCACGTCAGTTTGCTCGCAAGTGTACGAGGTAACTGTAGGGTGATGAGTTTGACTCGAGTCGTATCTCTCGAGGAAACAACTGTTCGGTTTTATCAATGTTTTTCTCAATTACGAATAACATACATATACATTTGGGGGTTTGAAAAGATTGATTCGATCATTATAAACTAAGACAATAATTTAAACTAATTAAACTAATTACTCTAAACTAGATCACCAATTACGAACTAAGCAGTATACTAAAGCTATTTAACTAATTATTCTAAATTAACAACTAAGAGTAACAACTAAATTATCGATTAACACTACGAAGTTTGAAGGCTAATTAACGTAACTAATGCATGAATTAAAGAGATTACCACTAGCAAATGAATCATACCAATCCAAGAGCATTAACGGAGCATAAACTAATTGCATAAATAAGCTAAATTAATCACTATCCAACTCACGAGCATAAGAAACAATTAAACTAATTGAAACTAGAATAAACTAAGAATTTAACTACGCAATTAACTAGCAAATTAACTAAAAGTTTAGAGTACTTATTGTAACTACGAAAAGCAATGAAAGCTCCAGCTATTCCGGAGTTTGAACGCTGATCTTGGTTGAAGATTGACTCTCGAGCGCGAAATCGGTGTTTCGGTCGCGTAGAACTTCGATCCTTGATCCGCGTCTCCAAATCTTGTTATAAGATGTGGATTTATTGTTGTTTGAATGCTAAAATACCCTAGGATAGTTGTATCTGTTATGGCCCCCCTCTCAAAACCCGAAATATGAAGGGTTTTTATAAGTAAAACAAGTCTTGCCGCACAAGAAACCCTAATTTCCGAATTCTGGGCCGTCGCGTCGACGTAGCGTCGACGAGCTCGACTGACGCGAGCAGGTGCTCGGCGGATGTCGGCAGTCTCGGTCGGCAGCGCTCGGCATGTGCGGTCGGCAGGGTGCGCGCGTCGCTGGCAGGTGCGTCGACGTTGTGCGTCGACATCGACGCTTCAGAGCTTAGCGTCGACGTTGCGTCGACCTTGGTGCGTCGACGTCGACGCTTCAGAACGTCACGTCGGCAGAGCGTCGTCCCTTGCGTCGACTGACGCGGGACCATGGCTCGCTGGCCACGGCTCGCGTCGACGGTGCGTCGACGGTCGCGTCAGTCGACGCGACTGAGCGTCCGTCTCCATTTCTCGATCGTTTGCTACTCGTTTCACCGGAAAGCTTATTCTTCTATTCTTGAACATCGAACTTCGTCTTTTACGCGTTAAACTCTTCCGGTTACTTAGCTGTAAGGTGAAAAACAACGAAACATCACCTAATTGCATCAATTTAGATCAAAATACGGTAAAATAAGCTGGAATTAGAATTATGCTTAAATCATCCAACTTATACCAAAAACAAAGATAAAAACGAACTAAAAAGCTAATAAAAATAATGACAAATATACTCTAATCAAAGACCCTTCCACTATCACTCTATCCCTTACACACATTCCAGAGGGTATGCCTTTGCAAAAACCAAACAATCCAGCACCTTGCGAGCACTTTAGAGAATATCCAGTGACTATAGCTCACTCCCTCTCTATCGACGACCTACCTTCCTCATACCGTGCAACCAAAGAAATTAAACACAGTTACTGGCTACTCCTCAACACAAAGAAAATGGAGAAGTTCAAACGAATCCTCAATCTTCCGAAGACCGCTAAAATGGTCCTACCTGACAGCCCACATGTAGACCCTCTGCGACCTCCCCCTAACCACATCACCCTTTTTGACACATTACTAGTAGCAGGGTTTAGATTCCCAGCTCATCCTTTTTTCATTGAAATCTCCAACCTGTACAACATTTCCCCCTTACAACTAACTCCTAACTCTATGAAGTACCTAGCCGGATACCTCATATTATGTAAATATTACAACACCCAGCCTGACTCAGGCTTCTTTCACTTCTGCTTCCAAATAAAATACCAACAGAACTCTTTCTATCTCTCCTCTCGCTCGGGGCTAGCTCGCTTTCTTATAAACCCTCCCAACAAAGTCCCCGAGTGGAGGATGAAATTCTTCTTTATTCACAACACGGAAGACTGGCCCTTTATAACCGAGCTACAAAATCGTACCTCCAAACAATACAAACCACCTACCTCCAAAGAATGCCCTCGCCTATATAAAAAATATTCAGAACAGCTCGTGAAATGGAGCAAGCACCCTTTCAATGTGGTGCACCTCACCAGTCGATCCGACATTTTCCGTTATGTGGGTATTGACTCTCGTCCGCTCGAATCAGATCGTGCCATCCCGAATCTGATTTTGGTAGGTTTTCAAATCACACCATACTCCATACTACCAGAAAAATGGAATGATAACACTCTCTTTAACTACTGCAGTTGCTTTTATTAAAGATTGCGCCACAACTCACATAGAGGAAGCTAATAAACCATCCGCTCCACAGCCCGCAGTTCAACCCGTACCCCCTCCTTTCAACGTAGGTGAAACGTTGCAACAAGCCTTTCGGTGTAGCCACTGAAGAGGAGGAGGAGGTTCAGCTAACAAGGAGATCTACTAAAAGTAAAGGAAAACGACCTCTTCATCCCGCATTAGAGAACCCGGCAATCAAGAGCCCAGCAGCTAGAAGCCCGAGCCCCCCAGAACTAAAGCGTCATCGCCTTCGTAAGGGCCTTGCTGCTACCTCTTCCAGCTCACCCGACCTAAACAAGATATTGGCAAAGTGCGACAATGCCAAAGATACTCTGACTCTTCTCAATGAACGCGCACTCAACCAGGTAGACATAAAAGAGTCTTATTCTTTACCTCACTCCAAGCTTATAAATATTCACAAAATTCTTTGATGCAGTTGAACCCCTTATTCTCCAAGCTCTCTGAAGAATTAGCAGCCCGTTCGGCGGATAGCGAGCTTCAGAAAACAATCGACGAGTTGACAATCCAAACAGAGCAACAAACGCGGCAACTATCTCTAACCCAGGGAGATTTGGATGGCTCGCGCAAGCTACTGAAGGCTCGCGATGAGGAAATGGCGATCATGAAGAGTCAGGTGAACAGTTTGAAAGATGAGATGAGTCGTGCCAGCAACGAGCTCAAAGATGCACAGAAGAAGGCAGGCGAGCTCGACAACGCATTGAAGCAGGCCGAAGAATTCCAACTCCGAATCCAAAGGCTCCAAGAAGAAAATCAAGTAGCTCGGGAGCAAGGCATCGTTGAAGGGCGACGGACTTTCCTTACAAGCATAGCAGGCCGCAACTTCATCGATACTTACCGAAGAGAGATAGTGGAGGCCTACGAGAAGTCCTCCATTTACTTCGGCACAATGGCAGCCGGCGCTCAGGAGTGGGTCACCACAGTTGCTGGGATAATCAAAGAACAAGTCGCGTTACTAAACGTTACATATAACCCTGACATCCCAGCCCTCATCGACAAGCTCACTCCCTTCAGCAGCTTCAAAGGTGATTGGACACAACCAATTAGCACGAAGTGGTGGCTATCGTGCCAAAGTCGAGCGATCCTATCCGCCAACCTAACTGCCGAGCTGGAGGCACCATTGGACGACCTGGTTCCTCCACCTGAGCCAAGCTCCACAACTACTGAACACCCAGCTCCTCCTCCTGATAAAACTGTTTGAACAAATCATTTATTTATGATCTGTGTAAACAACTTATTATCCCTGCAAACATTTGTTAACTATATCCAATATTTATGTAATTCGCTATTTACCAACATATTTTGATCACGCAAGAAACCAAAGACTATGCCTGCAATAATAATTCTTAAATCACAACCCATCGTATACCGTCCCACAAGGTCATGGGACCCAAAATACTCAAATAATCACAACGTATAAACAACCCAATCCAACAACATATTAGCTCGCATAAAATAACAAAGAGCAGAATACATAAGCTAAGCAAAAATAAAGACTTCCATAATCTCATAATTATATAACCATAGTTCGTCAAAACATTATTTATCATCAATTAACTCAGTTCCCAAAACTTAAACCTCTTATGGGAGAAAATCCCACCACACAAGAGCCAACTTCCCCACACAACTATCCTCACTACGACCTCGAACAACTTTCTATTACTAAAAACAACAACCCTCATATCGGGAGAGATGCCCTCCACAAAGAATTAACCTCTCCCTGAATCATCAATCTTCTCTCAGCCCTATCACCGACCTCATGGAAGCGCCAGCCCATCGCCAACCTCATGGAAGCGATAGCCCATCGCCGACCTCATGAAAGCGTCAGCCCATCACCGACCTCATGGAAGTGTCAATCTGCCGACCTCATGGAAGCGTCAGCCCATCACCGACCTCATGGAAGCGTCAATCCACCGACCTCACGGAAGCGTCAGCCCGCCGACCTCATGGAAGCGTCAGCCCATCGTCGACCTCATGGAAGCGTCAGCCCGCCGACCTCATGGAAGCGTCAGCCCACGCACATCAACATAAATATCCACTTGCGGGAGAGGTGCCCTCCAAATAGAGTTACCCTCTCCCCGGATCGCCGACCTACAAAAAGCGTCAGCCCCCACACATCCCCGCCGCCCTCTATGCATAATATTTCTTCAAATGGCATATGTTCCAACTTCTGAGCAAAACTTTCCCACTCGCGTCCTCTAGAATATAAGCTCCTCCTTGCAACACTTTCACCACTTTGAACGGACCAACCCAATTTGGCTCCAAATTCTTGACCATATGCAGCGCATCTGCTCGCCTCCAAACTAGATCGCCCACTTGGAACCGGCGATGTCTGACCCGCTTGTTAAAAGCGACCTGTATCCTTTGTTTATAATGCTCTATGCGAGCTGCTGCCTTATCTCGTATTTCCTCGATCGTCTCAATTGCTCCGTGAGCTAATCTCTCGTTCTCCACCACATTGAAGTTCACCAAACGCTGCGAACCACCCACTATTTCTGTCCGAATAACTGCATCCATCCCATAAACTAAACTAAACGGCGATTCTCCCGTGGAAGTCCAAGGGGTTGTTCGATAGGCCCAGAGGACTGAAGCGAGTTCTTCCTCCCAAAGTCCCCCTACCTTTTCCAGTCGCAACTTAAGTCCCTGCACAACTATGCGATTAGTAACTTTGACCTGCCCATTCGTTTGGGGATGTGCCACAGAAGAAAATCGCTGCCTCATCCCCATCTCCTTGCACCAGTTCCGAATCTTCCTCCCATTAAATTGGGTTCCGTTATCTGATACCAACACTCGCGGTACTCCATACCTGCAAAATATATTGTTAAAGATAAAGTCCAGCATATGCTGCTCGCTTATCCAAGTAACTGCCTCGACTTCCACCCATTTCGTAAAATAATTAACAGCCACCACCATATACTCCTTATTACCCGGGGTTTTTGGAAAAGAACCCACAATATCAATCCCCCATTGCGCAAGCGGGCACGGAGAGCTCATCGTCGTCATATCCTCAGCCGGTATATGAATAACTGGGGCATGCATTTGACACTTTTTACACGTTCGTACCAGCTTGCTAGCCATATTCTTCATTCCTGGCCAAAAGAACCCAGCCCGCAATGTTATGCCTACCAAAGCTTTTCCCTTCGCATGGTCACCACAATATCCCTCATGTATTTCCTTTAACACTTCCAACCCTTGTTCCTTAGTCAAGCACTTCAGGAAAGGTCTGAAATGCGACCTCTTATACAATTCTTCGTGCATTACACAAAAACGGGCTGCTGTTCTAGTCTCCTTTGTTGTTAATTTCTCTGCGCCTTCCCTTTCTTTGACAAGAACATCCCATATAGGCGTACGCCAATCATCCTTTTCTTCGATTTCCATAACGTGGTTCTTCTCTTCTATACTACTATGGCCCAATTCCATTAGTGTGACTTTTCGAGTATTGCAAGTCCCCAGTGCTCCTGCTATCCGAGCGAGCTGGTCTGCCCGAACATTCTCAGCTCGCGGTAAGTGCTCTAGTTTAAATTTCTCAAAACGTGTTGCTTCTTCCCGTAACTTACTTAAGTATACTGCCATCCGTTCTTCTTTGGCTTCAAAGGAACCACCAAACTGACAGGCTATCAACTGAGAGTCCGTGTATGCCCATAACCTTTGTACGCCCAGGTCGTGTGCCATCTTGATGCCCTGCAACACAACTTTGTACTCGGCCTTGATTTGCATCTTTTTGTACATATTTTTGCTATCGTTTTGTATCACGTTGCGTGTGTTTCGCTTGCTTTTAAGTGTTTTAGGAGTCGAGTTGGCCGCTTTTCGTTATTTCTAGGTTTTCATATTTTTGTACGTTTTATTATTAGTTTTCGTAGTTTTTCACTATTTCGTTTTTCTATTAGCCGTAGGACGTTCAAGCGGGGCCCGCGCTCGTTTGGGATCGTTGATACTCGACTCGGGAATAAACGAACAAAGCAAGGGAGCGCAACGGACGAGGCTCGATAAACCGGCGGACGTGAAAAGAATGAGGAATCGAGCCGGTTGCAGCAATCCAGTTGACAGACTGGAGTTCAGTCGATCGACTGCCCTTCTAGTCGATCGACTGGAACTCCAAAATCGACTGGATTCCAGGGAATTTTGGCATTTTGGACAACGCAGTCGATCGACTGCCTACTTGGCCGATCGWCTGSTGTCGRTCGACTGGGTCCTCCGAAGATCGACTGAATTCCAGGACTTTTGGCTGTTTTTGACGATGCAGTCGATCGACTGCCGACATGGCCGATCGACTGCTTTTACAGTCGATCGACTGAAAAGCAGAATTTTTGAAGTATTAAGTAATCAGACGTCATTTCAAGGAAAACAACTAACTTACAGAAGGCATTTCTTCCCCAAGAAAGCTCCTTCAAACCAGAAAACATTTCCTTTTTCATTTTTTAATCAAGAAAGATTTTAGCAAATTAGTTAATTAGTAATAGATTAGTTAAGTTTTAGATCTTAGTTAGTTAGTTGTTCAAGCTTTGATTTAGATTTCTTTTGTGAAGAATCCTTCAAGCTTTCAAGCTTTTCTCTTCAAGCTTTTGTTGGATCATACATTTGGTAAACTCTTTCTATTAATATAGTTTTATGTTAATGTTATTTCCTTTAATCTTGTGTTAATGCTTGGATCATAGTTTAGTTGCTATTTTCATTATTAAAACCTTCATTTTCATTTGATTGCTTTCCAGCTTTTGAACTTATGCTTTTAAGTTGTTTAGTTGTTAGATCAATTTCTAAGTTTGTAGAAGCTTTATAAGATCTTCCTTTTTAAACCTTTAATTATTGCTAAGTTAATTTTGTTGACTTTTTCAAATAAGCTTGACTTTAATTTTCCCTCCATTTTCCTTAATTTCAAATTATAAAGTTTTATTAGTTAATTAGTTTAGATTGATCGTTTTTAAATAATCTTTAATTTCCTTTTCATTTTCAATATTTTTAAATCTTGTATTTCAATATAAATCTTAGTCGTAAAACTCAAAACCGAACAATGACTACTGCTTTCCTAGTTTAGAATAGTTAATCGCTACCGACGATAAGAGAAATTAAGAAATCGACAGGCCGATAACATCCATCCTCGAGAGACACGACTCGGGAAGAACTCACCGCCCTACAACCGGCTCCGTACTCTTGCGGAGACGGATTCCGAAACTAGCGCGTCGAGAATTCGTCGATCAAAAATTAGAGTTCGTCCTAGGTTTTTAATTTTGTTGTATGCTTGCTTGTGTTAATTTGAGTAACGTGTGTGTTATTATTGCTTGGACCCTTGGCGAAGTGACGCAGTTTTGATGATTTGTTAGGGTGTTTAGATTTTCGATCGAATATAGTGGACTTAGGTGGTTTATCTTGTTGGGATATCCGTTCGGTTTTAGCTTCGTGCTATCCTTGTACTCGTTACTAGCCCTAGTCATCAAACGCTCTCTATAGGTTTTTATTTTGTAATTTGGAGTCAACAATTGCTCCACGTGCTCGATCGATAAGTTTGTAAGTTGCTAGTAGCAACGAATGATCGGAGTCGTTGAAAGCTTCGTATTTTCATCTTTTCTTTCATGTTAAAAAAAAAGAGACGAATAAGCAAGGATACGTTATAAATCCTTGAAGTTGTTAAGTAGCACATTTTTCCTTTTTTGTCCGATTTTTAGTATATTTGTTAAAGAGAGGCGTAGATGATTTTGGCTAGTAGGGAGCCGATTAACGGTTCGAGYGTGGATAGACCTTAGCCGGGGCAGGGACGGGGAAACCGACTTGATGGATTACTTAAGTTCTTTTAGGATTCGGAAGTCGATCTAAATTTCTTTAACAACTCACATTGACGTCCTTTTAGCCAAGCTAACAAGAAACGTAGCGTACGACGTCTCGAATTATTTTGTGCATTAGTTTAGGGTTGGTCGGGGGTAATTTTGTAAATTTACATTAGTTTTGCTTGAGGACAAGCAACCGTTCTAAGTGTGGGGTGGTTGATTTGCATCTTTTTGTACATATTTTAGCTATCGTTTTTGTATCACGTTGTGTGTATTTTGCTTGCTTTTAGGTGTTTTAGGAGTCGAGTTGGCCGTTTTTCGTTATTTCTAGGTTTTCGTATTTTTGTACGTTTTATTATTAGTTTTCATAATTTTTCACTATTTCGTTTATTTACTGGTCGTAGGACGTTCAAGCGGGGCCCGCGCTCGTTTGGAATCATTGATACTCGACTCGGGAATGAACGGACAAAGCAATGGAGCGCAACGGACGAGGCTCGATAAACCGGCGGACGTGAAAAGAACGAGGAATCGAGCCGGTTGCAGCAATCCAGTCGATAGACTGGAGTTCAGTCGATCAACTGCCCTTCTAGTCGATCGACTGGAACTCCAAAATCGACTGGATTCCAGGGAATTTTGGCATTTTGGACAACGCAGTCGATCGATTGCCTACTTGGCCGATCGACTGCTGTCGATCGACTGGGTCCTCCGAAGATCGACTGAATTCCAAGGCTTTTGGCCGTTTTTGACGATGCAGTCGATCGACTGCCGACATGGCCGATCGACTACTTTTACAGTCGATCGACTCAAAAGAAGAATTTTTGAGGTATTAAGTAATCAGACGTCATTTCAAGGAAAACAACTAGCATCAGAAGGTTTTCTTCCCCAAGGAAGCTCCTCCAAAACCAGAAACTCTTTTCCTTTTCATATTTGCTCATTTTAATTTCCATAAATCCTAGTAATTAGTGGTAGATTAGTTAAGCTTAGATCGTAGTTGGTTAGTGTTCAAGCTTTGATTTAGATTGCTTTTGTGAAGAATCCTTCAAGCTTTCAAGCTTTTCTCCTTCAAGCTTTTGTGTAATCACATACATTTGGTAAACTCTTTCCATTAATATAGCTTTATTTCCATGTTATTTCTCTTGATCTTGTGTTGAAGTTTGATTTTTGCTTAGTTGTTGTTTTGATCATTCAAAATTCCTATTTTCATTTTATAGTTTTCTAGCTTATGAACTTATGCTTTTAAGTTATCTAGTTGTTAATCAATTTCTAAGTTTGTAGAATTTTTATAAGATCTTCCTTTTTAAACTTTTAATTAATGCTAAGTTAATTTTGTTGACTTATTCAAATAAGCTTGACTTTAATTTTCCCTCCATTTTCCTTAATTTCAAATTATTAAGTTTTAATAATTAATTAGTTTAGATTGAATCGTTTTTAATATAAGCTTTAATTTCTTTTAAATGTTTTAATGTTTTTAAATCTTATATTTCAATTTAAATCTTAGTTATAAAACTTAAAACCGAACAATGACTACTGCTTTCCTAGTTTAGAATAGTTAGTCGCTACCGACGATAAGAGCAATTAAGAAACCGACAAGCCGATAACATCCATCCTCGAGAGACACGACTCGGGAAGAACTCGCCGCCCTACAACCGGCTCCGTACTCTTGCGGAGACGGATTCTGAAATTAGCGCGTCGAGAATTCGTCGATCAGGCCTCATTATTGGATGCCTTATATCCCAACTTAATCGCAAACTCCAAACTCTCTCCTTCCAGACTGGTTAACACAATACCCAATCCGGCTCCCGACACCATAGTTGAGCCATCAGTATACAGCGTCCACGGCTTTACTTCCTCGCTCGCACCAGCTGGGCGTACCATTTCCTGCAAAAAATCGGCTAGCACCTGTGCTTTAATGGCTACCCTCGGTTCATATACTACGTCATACTCGCTCAGCTCCACAGCCCACTTCACCAATCGTCCAGAAACATTTGGATTACCTAAAACTTGCTTAAGGGCTAAATTGTGCGTACCTTTACTCTATGGCTCGGAAAACATGGCCTTAGATTCCTCGCAGTACAGATCAGCGCAAAGCCCCCTTTCTCGAGCTCGGAATATTTCAACTCAGCTCCTCGCAGCATCCTACTAAAATAATAAATAGGTTTCTGCGCACTCGCCTCTTCTCTGATCAATACCGAACTTACGGCGACCTCTCCCACTTATATGTACAAAATCAAATCTTCTCCGGGCATGGGCTTAGTCAACAACGGTATCTTGTCCAAGTACCTCTTTAGCTCGTCAAACGCATCTGCAGCCTCTTTCGTCCATTCGAACTTAGATACCTTCCGGAGTGCTCTGAAAAATGGAACACCTCTTTCTGCTTACCTGAAGATAAAACGACTAAGGCCAGCAATCCGCCCAGTAAGTACCTGGACATCCCGCACTGTGCGGGGATGCGGCATCTACACAAAAGCTCGTACTTTTTCTGGATTAACCTCAATTCCTCTCTCTGTGACCATATACCCCAAAAACTTTTCGGACCTTACCCCGAACGCACACTTCTTGGGATTAAGCTTCATCCCATACTGTCTCAAAATAACAAACTTCTTTCTCAAATCCTCCACATGAGATCCTGCCTCCTTGCTTTTGACCAGCATATCATCAACATATACTTCCATAGTGGATCCCAGTAGGTCCTTGAACATCCGATCCACCAACCTCTGATAAGTCGCGCCTGCATTTTTCAGGCCAAAAGGTATAGACACAAAACAGTACGTCCCAGTAGACGTGACAAAACTTACTTTGGGCTGATCCTCCTTCGCTAGGGGTATTTGGTGGTACCCCTGTGAGGCATCCATCGTGCTCAACAGCTCGCATCCTGACATCGAGTCCACTAACTGGTCGATGCGCGGTAAAGGATAATGATCTTTGGGACAAGCTTTATTAAGGTCGCGGAAATCTACACACATCCTCCACTTCTGTGCCGGATTCGATACCATTACGACATTAGATAAATACTCAGGGAACTGGATCTCCCTAATATGACCCGCTTTCAACAACTTTTGCACCTCCTCTTCAATTACTTTATCCAGCTCAGGCCCAAAGTGCCTTCTCTTTTATTTGACCGACCTTGCCTCCGGGTCAACATTTAAGTGGTGTTGCGCGACCTGAGGAGACACTCCCGTTAGCTCTCCATCCCCAAAGGCGAAAATATCTCGAAACTCCCTCAACAAATTCACTAATTCACTCCTCAGCACTTCAGGTATTAAGGTCCCCACCCTAGTAGTGTGTTATGGGCGACCTTCCTCCAATGATATTTCCATTAATTCCTTATTTGGCCGAACCGAATTCTCCTGTTCCCTTGCCTTTTTCGCGTTAAGTATTCCTTCCGGTGGATCATCATCTCTGTCGCGCTTATTCTCCGTTAATCCTCTCCTGACCGTCAACTGATAGCACGATCTTGCGACCTGCTGTTCTGAAATAAACTCTCCCACTTTGTCGCCCACTGGATACTTAATACTCATGTGATAAGTTGACGTTACCGCCTGGAATGCATTAACGGCAGGTCGACCCAGTATAGCGTTATATGCTGATCTTCCCCGAACTATCAAAAACTTCAAATTTCTCTTTGCTTGTAATCCTTCCTTCCCCAATATTACTGACAGTGTAAGCTCTCCCTCAGTATTCACTTGTGCCCCCATTAAAGCATATATGGGCGTACTCACAGGTCGCACCTTCTTCTCTACGTCCATCTGCTCAAGACAATCTGTGTAGATGATATTTACCGAGCTCCCGTTGTCCACGAAGATTCTACCAACATCATACCCCGCTACCTCAGCTTCAATCACTAACGCATCATTGTGATCCTCCTGTATTCCGCGTCGATCACTAGGGCCAAAAGAGATGACCGGCCCTTCCACCTGTGATCGTCGGCTCACACTAGCGACCTCCCATGCTCCGAAGCGAGCTAACCTAGTATGTCTTTTTCGGGCTTTATTGGAATCTCCATCGGTCGGCCCGCTTGAAATCATGTTTATTCTCCCCTTATTCCCTCGCGGGCCATTACGTCCCTGGTTTCTCTGTTGTAACTGTCTCGCGGCCTGATCCTGGGGTAGATCTCTTGGTGGTGGCGGAGGCAAAGGCTGCTCCGGCCTTCTCAGCTCTTTTTCCTTATAGATTACTTCTTTCAAATGTCCTGCCTTTATAAGTCTCTCTATCTCCTCCTCAAGATGCCTGCAACCTTCGGTGGAATGCCCATAATTATTGTGGAACCGGCAAAAGAAACTAGTCATGGGATGAGTAGGGATCGGCGTGCGATCTTCCGGCCATTTTATAGCGTCGGGCACCAAACGTTCCATAATAGTGAATACCTTAGCTCGCGGATGAATCAATGGCAAGAAATCCTCCACTCTCCAATTTCGTATGTTCTCATCTGGTCTTTTGTTGATCACAGAACTCGGGCTCAAGAGCCCGCGTACTATTCTTCTTGGTTCCCTCCCTGATTCTCTTGTAGGCATATTATCTCCTATTATCTCCTGTATCTACGACCTCTCTGCCAAAAAGCGCCGGATGTTCCTCTTCAGCCTCCTCCACCTGTACGTACTTATGACATCTCGCCAAAACATCATCATACGTTCTTGCTTCTTTTTTGACCAGAGACTTGCGTAAGTCTTCTCTCCTCAATCCTTGGTGTAAAGCTCCAGCCTTCATCTCATCAGCAGCCGCGGGCACCTCCAAAGTGGCACTGGTAAACCTGTTGATATATTGTTTTAGTATCTCATTAGGTCGCTGCACCATGGTAAAGAGCGACTGTGCTGTCTTGGCACTTTGTCTCACGCTGGAAAACTGCTTCAAAAATGCAGCTCGCAACACTTTCCCTCGTGGAAGATGATAGAACCAATTTTGTGCAATTCCCCTCAAGGTGGATACAAAGGCCCGACACGCCACAGCATCCGTATAGTTGCGCAACATCCTCGCATTCTCAAAGAGTTGTAGATGTTCGATGGGTCCGTCGTTCCCCGATACTGAAACTCCAGGTCCTTATATCCCTTAGGTACCACAGCCTGCAATACATCCTCTGAAAAGGGGTGCCCCTCATCTCCCTGGAACTTCTCTCCCTCTACTCGCTTTTGCAACTTTAGCAAGGTCTCCTGCATATCTCTCCAAGCTTTATTTCCAGGTCCGACCTCATTCTCATCCTTCTCCTCCGCATTCCTCCTGTGACTTTTACGGGTTTTGTCTTGGGACTCGACATCTGTACTTGAGGTCGAGGTTCCACTCTCACTGGTATGTTTATTCTATCGGCGTCCTCTACGCCTGTAGTGACTCTGTCTCACCTTTATCCCTTTCTTTTTACGCTTGCTGGTATGGGATTCTATGGATGGAGTAGAGCTGGCCGTGTCCTCATGCTTTCGTTTGCTCCGACCTATTCTCTCACGGGCAGATCTCCTAGACGGAGACCTCTCACTATGTTATACTTTTCTGTTCGCCGACTTCTCCTCATGCTCACTATTAAGTCGCTCGCTCTTTCCTTTCCAAGTACCCAGCTCACCGGCTAAGTACCTACACAATTCTTCCTGCTTTTCTAAAGGAACAAAGTCCATAAGCCCCTCTAGAAATCCCTTTTGAGTTTGACAGGGCCTTTCTTTGGGTAAGTCCCTCCGCTCGTTTGCTCCTATATGTATCGCTTTTTGTGCCATCGCTTCTGGTGTCTCCTTTTCAAAGCCTTCCGCATGTTCTTTTCCGTCTCGATGCTTCGGGGAGGACGGCGTCATGTCCTTCAAACCTGGAACTATCGGCTCCACCTAGGGAGGTGCTTGTTCTCCTTTTCGTGTCTCTTCCACGTTAACGCCCACCACTTTCTTCTTTTTCGGTTTGTTTGGTCCAAAACCAAAGTGTTGGGTTTTGGTTAATATGTTGCTATCCTTCATGTTTAGTTTATAAATTTTCTCACGCCTTTCGCTCAAGGACTCGATGTCCCTCTTTCCCACAGACAACGCCAATTTGATAAGTCCAAAAAGTTGAACTACCAAATATAGGGTGTGCTAACCTCAAAATAGAGATCAGCGATCTGAATATCTCTCGAGAACGTCACAGCGACCTACCAAGCCTCCCGCGAGTCCCTTGGCGACTTGGGTGGTCCTGCAAAATAACACCTTGAACGGGTCGGATGTCAGGCCCGTTAAGACCCTCTGATGCCTAAGTTAATAAGCAAATTCAATACTCTCAACACTCAAATTGGAAGATTGGATAATACGTAATAATAATAGTGCAATACGATGATTATAATGAGAGGAAAACACCTCCTTTTATAGAGACGAAGAATCCCTCGTCTAGGGTTACCTTCTTTAACCAGAATTCCATAAATACCATAACTCTACCACCGCCTGATTATTAGGATTTCTCCTATATAATAAGTTACCATAAACAATAAAACCTCTTATTAAATTATCAGGACGGGCCTGAGCCCATCATAACCCACCAAGTCCTCATCTAATACTCATACTAAACCCATAAAGCAAACATTCACAAAGCCCACACAACACAATCATAAGAGGTCGTGACCCTATATGAGAACTCATCCTCATACTACAGGTCGCTACCTGCTTGCCCACTTCTCCATGACAATATCCAGCTCGCCAATCTCCCAGAGGCACACCCTCTCCAAGAAATGAGGTCGCTTACCACAAATACTCATATATATCACATAATATTACGTACGAACATTTAGGTCCGTATCAGCAGCCCTAAGTAGCATTGTCAAACAGGTCAGTCCGCTCCGACCTGCAGCGGGCTGACCCAAAATGGGGTGGGCGCGGGTCAGCCCATTTTTTCGCGGGCTGAAAAACCCTATGTCCGCAGCCCGCCCGCGGGTTGGTCCTTTTTTTTTTATATAAAATCTTATTTTTATGTTAAAAATTATAAAAAAAAAATTAAATTTAAAAAAAGTTATTATAATATTTAAAGTATTCTAACGGGCTCATAGAAAATAAAAGAATACAAATATGCCTTCAAATTTAACCAATATAAATTATAATTATAATTATAATAAAATATAAAAAATTAAAAAAAATAAGGGTCAGCCCGCTAACCGCGATTAAACGGGTTGTGAGATGGGCAGTCTAAGCCCGCCTATTTACGCGGGCTGACGAGCCAACCTGCGGGCTTTGCCCTATTTTGACAGTACTAGCCCCAAGTCTAGATAACTCATGCAAGCTACACCATTAATTTTAAATCACATAATTAATTTGATGTGCAAATGTGCAAATATTGTTACGTATTTCTTATTAATTATATTCCGTTTCTAACCTAGATGATGAAAAAAAAAAAAAGGATAAGTTGGGGAAAGCTTGCTGAAAGTTTTGTTGAGTCCGACAAAAGTAATGGTAATTAGAATTTATTATTATTGTTGCCCATCAAAATTATAATAGTAAAAACATAATATATAATTACATAATTAATAATTTATTAAAAAATAAATCCTTATTTATCATGTAAAATAATTGAATCTGATACCATTTCTTATTATTTGGAAAGTATTGCAAGCCTTCTGTGTCTGTGGCGGTTATTTGGGGGCATGGACAAAATTCCAAGATGGAGAGATTAACAAAGAAATAAAATAATATTTTATAATATGTATGCATTTTGTTTCATCTGAGTTGACATATTATGGATCGCGTACATACAATAACATACATCTAGATAAATATGCAATTAACCGACAATGAAAATATAAATAATACGTGATGAATATGAAATTACAGACTATAAATTGTCCTTCCCATGGGAAAGTAAGGAGAGAGAAGGAAAAAGAAAATATGAAGCTGAGAATATTTCACGGCCCGCGTCTTAAATTCCAAGTGATGAGTCAAATAGGCCCACATGGCTTTCTGAAGTTTATAACCCATAAATATATATAAATAATAATAAAGAGGCCCAAAAACAAGTCATGACGGTGGTTTTGGATTAGGTCACAGAGATTTTCTAGTACGTATAATTTACAAATCTGTTCCCTCGCGTGGGCCTTCTTCTGTTTACTGGGTCCCCAAAGCCTCGTGGCATGTTTCTATTTCTTATACCATGTTACCAATTAAATAAGTAAGCTGGGCCAACGTAAAATGTTGATTTTGACCTTTTTTTTGCTTTATTTTATTTTTTCCTCACAAGAATTCATTGTTGCTAATCATCATATGTTATACCGTGTAAAAAATTAAATGAGATTTGTTGAACCGAGGACTATAGGACCCTATTACGTTATAAAACCAAATTTGAACTTTTCTTTTATACATTATAAATAGTTTAACAATCGTGTATTACACAGATATATTAAAAGTTGAATATAAAAATATTGAAGGAAAATACAATTAGTGTACCTTCGTCAATAAGTAACTGATGAAAGACAATTTAGGTATTTGTTATCTTTATATATTATGAAAACATGTATTTTGATACCCTATATAAAGGAAGTTTTTAATGAATAAGACAACCTTAATTTCTACTGTCTCCTTTATGTCTTCTTCTTTCCTACTTTTTCTTTTACACGTTATCAGCACGAAACTCCAACCTATTGAGAGTGATCGACAAATAAGCCTCCATAACCAAAGCAGATTTTGTTTTCGCAATTTTCTGTGCAGTGTTTTTTAAAATAAGATTTCGCAAGATCGAACCGTTGGATCAAGCCTAAAATTGGATATATTATTCCATGCATATGGAAGTTTATTCTGAACGTTGCAGATCAAAATTTAAGGTTCGTAGAGTCCGATAATAAATTTTGAATATATCTTATCTTGTTTCCCGAAATTGTTCGTCCAATTTCTGTTAGAAATTAAATTACGCACAACCTAACCGTTGGATGAAACTGAATTTTAGATACAATGTTCCAAACACGTAGAGGTTATATCTGTATGGTGAAGATTGGGTTTAAATCTATTTATAATCAGAAATCTATTACAAAGACAAAATTCGAGGAATGTCGTAAGAAAGAATCGTGTCTTTCCTCCAAGGTAACTCGAATTACCCTATTATTTAATAAATGCAACTAATAAATATTTTTTATATGGATATATGGCATGGTACGTATTATTGTGCATTCTTATATAAAGCATGTATATGTATATATGTTATCTATGATTATATGCATGTGATGTTATGTACAGTATTGACAAACATGAAATTTTGCAATACTTTAATGATATTCGTAGATTACATAATATATTATTACTTATGCTTTTAGATGGTTTCTTATTTAGAAATTGTAAATAAAGTTTTTACATGGTTAGATGAGAAATTGATCATGATTTTGCCAATATATTTAGTTAATCATGAATTTCGATGAATTGATAGATTCATGTATGTTCGTAATTCTCGATTGATTGATAGATTCATGTATGTTGGTAATTCTCTTCGAGTTGATTTTATAAGCTACTTTCAATGTACGCATTATTGATTGTACATTTGCATATTTTCATGATAATGAAAGTTCATGAATGATAGAGAATATGCATTATTGATTGTACATTTGCATATTTTCATGATAATGAAAGTTCATGAACGACAGAGAATTGTATAAATAAATCTTGTGGTAAAGTATATTCACATAATATCAAAGAAAGATTATGACATATATTCTTAAAATTCATTATCTAAAGAAATTGGTTGAACTAACTCAATCTATATACAATTTAATATACTCAAAAGAAGTTGAGTACTACCATCATTGGTTTGATGTGGAAACTATAAGAACTACAATTCCACAATAATACCATCCACCAACCCCTAAGAATTATCAAACTATACCAAATTCAATTCTCTAATGAATTTGAGAATTTATATTGACCCCAATCTTATGTTGGAAGTATATTTAGCTACAACTTTCAATGAACTTTGGGATGTGCTCTAAGTTTTTTGGGGATTTTATGAAACACTTCTTCCAAACTTAATAATTTAGTGAGAATAAATTTGTTTGCTTGCCAAAACGGGTTAATGACTTTGATATGTTGCGACTAAGAACATGTCTTAACATATGTGAAAAAGAAAGTCATTTTAAATGACAATAAGTAATTGAGATATACGATCTCACTCTATTTTTTTGAGCAAACATACTGATGCACTTGTATAATATTAATTGTGATAGTAAGTTGATCGAAGAATTCTTAGCACTCTAAGAAATCTTCTCCGCAATAGTACGGAGTCGATTGTAGAGCGGTAAGCTTTACCGAGTCGTGTCTCTCGAGGATAGATATAATCGGCGGTCGGTGTTTTAGTTAATCTCTTGTTAATCTAAATTACACTAATCTACTCCTAAGAAAGCAATAGTCATTGGTTTGGTTTGAGTTTTATGCTACAACTTGAATTTAAAAGAACACTTTAATGAAAATAATGAAAATGAGGGTTTAGGGTGTTCGGTTCGTCTCCACGATTAATCGGTTTTTGCCGAACACTTAATCCACAATTCGAGGTTGTCAATCCCAAATTATCAATTAAGTGTTGGGGTCGTCAATCCCAATTCTCGACAAGTTCCGATTAATGGTTCTAAACGAACCTAAACTCTAAACCCATAATTACTAAACTAATTGCATCAATTTAAGCTTACAATTAAAAGATAATTCATGGAGGAAAAAATCAAGCATTTGAAATTGGGAAAAGTCAAAGGCTTTTAAATTGAACAAGACAAATTACCAAAGAGGAAACCTTCGTACAACTTTTAAGGACTAAGAACATGCTTGGCTAAAAAGAGTAAAAAGCTTGAAAAGAGCATTAATGGAGTTTTGAAAGAACAAGAAGAACAACAAGTTAGAAAATTAAACAACGAACACCAAAGCAAAATAAATAACACAAACATAACACAACATAAAAGAGAAAAATTACTACCAAATTGCATTCCAAATCCAAGCTCCAAATCTTCAAACAACAAACTCCAACAATTGCTTCAAAAACAACTAACTAACTACTAACTAATAACTAACTAGCTAAGCTAAACTAGATTAACCACTAAACTAACTAAGACTACACTAAACTAGGGATTATAAGCTAGGGTTTTGAAAAGCATGGTAAAGGCTTGGAGGAAATGGATCAAGCCCCAAATTCCACCAAGGAAGGGTTGTTGGATAAGGTTGAGAGATGGTCCTATATATACAAAAATGCAGGGGCAAAAACATCAAAATGGACCAAAATCACGACCTGGACTGCGTCTCAGTCGATCGACTAAGGGTCAGTCGATCGACTGCTTCGCCCAAAATTCCCATACTCACTGGATTTCAGTCGATTTCACCCTTCCAGTCGATCGACTGGTGGTCAGTCGATCGACTGGCTCGGCTGCTCCAGCTCGGTTTTCTCGTTTCGCTCTAAACGTCTGCCGGTTGTCGCTCCTCGTTCACGCTGTGTTTTCTTGCTTTGCCCTTGTCAAGACATCTTTGTCGTCCTTTTAGCCGAGCTAACGAGCATTGTAACACACGTCTCGAATTGGGATTTGTGCATTAGGTTAGGATCACCCGGGGGTAGTTTAGTAATTCTAGATTAGTATTGCTTTAGGACAAGCAATCATTCTAAGTGTGGGGTGGTTGATTTGTACCTTTTTGTACACTTTTTTTGTTACCTTTTTGTGTCGCATTCGCGTGTGTTTTGCTTGCATTTACGGGTTTTAGGAGTCGTTTTGGCCTATTTGTTAGTTTTAGGTTTTTATAACCTTTGTGCGGTTTTTAATAGTTTTTCATACATTTTTACCCTTTTTCGTATTTTTGGCCGTAGGATGACCAAGCGGTCCCGCGCACGCTCGGAGCATCCCATTCTACTCGAATTGGAAC
>BMAC01000323.1:534845-549237 GCA_014905375.1 Phtheirospermum japonicum | reverse complement strand
ACTTCGATAAAATTTTGGCGCCGTTGCCGGGGATAGATTAAGGCTAATGGTGTTTTTAATTATTTCTCTTGTTATCTTAGTTGGTAATAAATTTAGATTTTTATTTTACTTTTGATGCTCGTAATCCTTTGTTGAGTGTTGTGTTTGCAAGGTACTCATTCGGGGAGCCCGATGCCGCCCGCCCTACACTCACGAAGATTAAAGGAATGCCTCCACCGCTCGATTGATTCGGCCGAGGATGGAAAACTACCCGAGCTAGATTTGCCATATGACGACCCTTTATATCCAAACTCCCCAGTATCCAAATCCCATACACCACTCCCCTAAGCTATCGGGTCCCCTCGACTTACAATGACTCGTACGCTTCGATTGGTGGAAGAATGGGCCCCCTCTTTCGATTATTCCGGCCCAAGCCCTTTCTTATTCTCCACCGATTTTAAAATTCTTAGCACTCTAAGAAATCTTCTCCGCAATAGTACGGAGTCGATTGTAGAGCGGTAAGCTTTACCGAGTCGTGTCTCTCGAGGATAGATATAATCGGCGGTCGGTGTTTTAGTTAATCTCTTGTTAATCTAAATTACACTCATCTACTCCTAAGAAAGCAATAATCATTGGTTTGGTTTGAGCCTTATGCTAAAGCTTGAATTTAAAAGAACACTTTAATGAAAATAATGAAAATGAGGGTTTAGGGTGTTCGGTTCGTCTCCACGATTAATCGGTTTTTGCCGAGCACTTAATCCACAATTCGAGGTTGTCAATCCCAAATTATCAATTAAATGTTGGGGTCGTCAATCCCAATTCTTGACAAGCTCCGATTAATGGTTCTAAACGAACCTAAACCCTAAACCCGTAATTACTAAACTAATTACATCAATTTAAGCTTACAATTAAAAGATAATTCATGGAGGGGAAAATCAAGCATTTGAAATTGGGAAAAGTCAAAGGCTTTTAAATTGAACAAGACAAATTACCAAAGAGGAAACCTTCTTACAACTTTTAAGGACTAAGAGCATGCTTGGCTAAAAAGAGTAAAAAGCTTGAAAAGAGCATTAATGGAGTTTTGCAAGAACAAGAAGAACAACAAGTTAGAAAATTAAACAACCAACACCAAAGCAAAATCAACAACACAAACATAACACAACATAAAAGAGAAAGATTACTACCAAATTGCATTCCAAATCCAAGCTCCAAATCTTCAAACAACAAACTCCAAAAATGAAGGAGGTGTCACTCACTCCAACAATTGCTTCAAAAACAACTAACTAACTACTAACTAACAACTAACTAGCTAAGCTAAACTAGATTAACCACTGAGCTAACTAAGACTACACTAAACTAGGGATTATAAGCTAGTGTTTTGAAAAGCATGGTAAAGGCTTGGAGGAAATGGAGCAAGCCCCAAATTCCACCAAGGAAGGGTTGTTGGATAAGGTTGAGAGATGGTCCTCTATATACAAAAATGCAGGGGCAAAAACATCAAAATGGACCAAAATCACGACCTGGACTGCGTCTCAGTCGATCGACTGAGGAGCAGTCAATCGACTGCTTCGCCCAAAATCCCCAAACTCACTGGATTTCAGTCAATTTCACCCTTCCAGTCGACCCACCTGTCGATCGACTGCCAGTCGACCCACCTGTCGATCGACTGGTGGTCAGTCGATCGACTGGCTCGGCTGCTCCAGCTCGGTTTTCTCGTTTCGCTCTAAACATCTGTCAGTTGTCGCTCCTCGTTCACGCTGTGTTTTCTTGCTTTGCCCGTTCCAATCCGAGTCGAATGGAATGCTCCGAGCGTGGGCAGGACCGCTTGGTCATCCTACGGCTAAAAATATGAAAAGGGTAAAAATGTACGAAAAACTACTAAAAACCGCACAAAGGTTATAAAAACCTAAAACTAACAAATAGGCCAAAACGACTCCTAAAACCCGTAAATGCAAGCAAAACACACGCGAATGCGACACAAAAAGGTAACAAAGAAAGTGTACAAAAAGGTACAAATCATAAGTCATTGAGAGACATGATATTATTCTTCAGAATACCAATGTTAGACCTCCTGATAAAGAAATTTCTTAAGGCTAACCAGGATCGATATGAATAGGGAAAATAACCTCAAAGCAAAGGGAAAGAGATATGTTAATCCGTACCTATGTGGGAAGAATGTACCACAAGGTAAGATATGTAAGAGTTCGTGATAGTTGGTCGTGGTAGAAGTCATGGAGGTTCTCCCAATAATCTTGCTTAGTCAATGGATATCCTGTATTTTGATTGATGAAATTTGTTAGTTTCTTACTTTACAAAGAACTTGTGAAAGTATAATCAATCATTCATATGAAACTATTGTATTTGGTTTTAAAGTTTATTTTGAGTTAGATTTATGTGATGTGGCCTAATTCAAACATTCACATACAAGGTTCAAGAGTAAACTATTGAGATATAATGTAACATATCTAACGAATAATGTATAATATTAGAATGAAAAGTGTTTCGTTCAAATATCTCTGAAGAATGTGAGAATTTGTTGAGGAATAGACAATTATTCACTGAATTGATATTTATATGTGAAAAAAAACTTGATGCCCAGTGGCACATTGATTAAAGTCGTGAAAGCTCAGTATGGACCAAGAGCGAAACGAACCTTGTCAAGTTTGATGATATTCATGTGTATGATTATCATTAAGAAATATATTATGAGAATGGAACTATACCTTTAATTTATGTGGCAGTCTTTCCGTCGTTAGGGGGAGATAGGAAAAAGTATTTTCTAATGGAACGACGGAAATAGTTTCATACTATGTCATTATGATCCCCGCATCTCACAATGTAACGTAAAAGTAAAGCAAAGTGAGAATTGATCTTTGAATTATAGAAGCCTCAATTTCTAAATTGCGAGATCATATATATATATATCAGCTGAAAATGTGTCTGTAAGGTTAAAAATCCCTATAAAGGGCACAATGTCACATATTAAGATATTGCAATCATACTTAGTGGAGGAATGGTTGAGATCGTGACTCCGAAAAGGAACATGGGGAGGTCACTTGGTTCGATCAATACTCGTCCAAAGAATAAGAGGGCATGTATAACACAACTTCAATTGATCATTAATGAAGATAATTCCTCTCATGAGATTATCTCTGGTTATACTTATATCCATGAATCATTACTGGAGGGCGCTTCGATGTTTAATATGATTCCAGAGAATAAAGAAATCTCAATGTACTATGAGAGTTTATATGAGTTGTTGGAAAGATTTTCCACACACATTGATGATATATATACATTGTTGCTCAAAAATCATAGAGCACGATGGTATCGAACCACGCTCTATTGAAATGTCAACAAAGAGCAAATTGACCTAATTCTGAGAATCAATCTAGGTAGAACTAAATTCACTGACAACAAGACAAATATTTGGTCTGGTAGCCTAACCTCGCCAAGTGTGAAGCCTGTAGGACATAAACAAAGTTTTGTCGGAAAACGCAATGAGCAAAATAAATCTATGAGATGAAAATCTAAACTTGAAGCCCAAAGTTTCTCAAAATACCCTGGAATTGACTATGGGGATATGTACTCTCCCATAATAGATGTTACAATTCTAAAGAATGAGAATGCAGTTTATACTTGTGGTTACATCATATCTCTATGGGGATTATGATTTAGATATATATACATATATATGAAAGTGCTTGCTAACCTTTCCTTGCCAAGGCAAGAGACTCTAAGCTACGAAGTGCATTTACAATTAAATTAAAACATTCACTTTATGGATTGAAACAATCTAGAAGGATGTGGTAAAACCATCTAAGTGACTAATTGATTGGGAAAAGATAATTCATGCCCTTGCGTATTTATAAATAAAATAAGTTTCAAATTTGCGATTATAATTGTATATGTCGATAATATGAACATAATATCCACTCTTAATGAAATAAGAGATATCTCTAGTTATTTGAAATTTAATTTGAGATAATGAATCGCGGGGAAACTCAGTCATGTTAAGGCTTTAAATTAAAATCGAGTTTGTGAAATACTAAATTCTTTAGTTTACATATATTCAAAAGATGATCAGGTGATTAAATATGGATAAGTACATTATGTTAGCACTCCTATAATTAGTCAAAGTGAAGATATAAGTAAAGATTAATTTCGTCAACGGAAAGACGAAGAACTGGTGGGAGCTGAAATTCCCTTATTATATATGCGCATTATTGTACAATTACTAATACACTTGACCAAATATTACTTTCTCAAAATTGTTATCTTGATTTAACTCAAGAAAGCGTAATGTCACTTGAATGAAATTAAAACGTATTTGATACCTAAAAGAAACCATTGACGTAAGTTTATTTTTCCCATTCATAATATAATTGGGTTTGCAGATGGTCTTGTAACTTCTAAAAGAAAATGTTGAGTTTACTTCGTACTGTGAAACACCAAATAGTATTGTTGATGTTGGTTACTCATTCGATCCATGTAAATAGATCATTATCATAAATTTAGTAGTTCGTAATTATCAATGGTAAATATTATGATCATTCATATCTGATAATAATGGCTTGAACTCTATCACTGAAGAAAATGTGATAATACGAGTAATATCACCACAACTCTTCTACAACCAACAACTATGCACTTTCTCAAGAATCAAGTAAATTGAGGAAGTGGAGACTTTCAAAGTTCTCTTGATAGATGTACATATGAAATAGAGGTGTAAACTTTAGGGGGAGTCTCAACATAGGTGTGTTGTAATCTTTTTCCTTAGATCAAGTTTTACATTTCCCATTGGGTTTTGTTACTTGGCAAGGTTTTAACGAGACAACAATGAAACACCATTTCAACATTTGACTTGGCACAAGTGAGAGTGTTGAAGGAAAAACACAATTAGTGTGCCTTCGTCAATAAGTAACTGATGAAAGACAATTTAGGTATTTGTTATCTTTATGTATAATGGAAACATGTATTTGATACCCTATATAAATAGAGTTTTTGATGAATAAGAGAACCCTAATTTTTACTGTCTCCTTTATGTTCTCTTCTTTTCTGCTTTTCCTTTAAAAAAATATGTTTAATCATTATACAGTTTTTAAAACTAAAAATAAGAAAAACTCAAAAGAGACTGTATTCTCATCTCGTATCTTGTACAGATGTTTAGTTACTATTTATTAACTATTATTTTTTATTGTTAAATATTTTTTTTCATTTAATATTTAGATTAAATTTGTTAATAATTCATATTTACATACTTAAATAAATTCATAACTTGTTACACACTCAACCTGTGTTTAATTTCTATTAATTAATTATCATTAAATATTTTTAGATTTTGATATTTAATAATAATTATTAGTTACATACTTAGAGAAATTCAAAAGATGACATATTCTCAATCTGTGTCATATTGTAATGGTGCATAATTAATATTTAGTAATTATTATTATATAATTTTATATTTTAATTGAATTTATTAATATTAGTTACATACTTAGATTATTGCAAGTAACTCGTAATTTATTTATATTATATTTAATTCTTAATAATAAAAATATTTTAACTTTTATTCTGAATACAACTTATTTAGATTATTAATAAATAATTAAGTTTTTTTGTAATTAACATTAACCTTATAAGTAATTTATATTTTAATTAAAATAAGTAATTTGAATTTTCTTTTCTAATTATATATGACTTCTTATATATTTATATTAGAAGAATAAAAGAAAATATTAAATTAGAAAAAATATAATCAAAGAAAATTTTTAAATTAGGCAAATATAAAAACCGAGAAATATTAAGTTAACCAAATATAACAAAAGGAAATATAATAAATTAAGTAAATATTAAAATTCTTATATTTAAGTATGTCTTCTGACCTCTAAAATTCGTTAAATAAGCATTCAAACCACCATAAAATTATACTTCAGCCCGATATATAGGTGGGACATAGGTCACACGTTGGAACTTAAGGAATATTCAATTATCTTAACGACCACATGTAACATATTAAAACTCCAATTGGGTAACTTAGGGATAGGTCTGAATTTTATTATCTTTTAAAAGAAAATTATTGTTTATTTTTGTTTTTATTAAACGTGCTAGATTCGGTTGTAATTTATTTTTTAAAAAATCATATAAATTTACTTTTTTTGTTATTATTATTTTTTTTTCTGATTAATTTAATATTGTTGTCACAAAAAAGGGTGGGCTCGGTTGAACCCCTCTTGGCTATGCCATTGGTTGATCAAACTAGAAGCACAATTATCGTTTAATAGATAATGCGTCAAATCGAGAAAAACTAATAATTACATGTTATTTGTTATTAAAAAAGAGTTGATATATTGAATGATTTTTTTGTAATTATAATGTCAATGGCTACATGCAAGCACTGATTGAAATTTTTGGCATTTACTTACAAATAAACGTCTTAAATCCTTAATTTATTGGTTATAATAATATTGTACCGAAAGAGAGTCATCCTCGTTCACCTCATTATTCATCAAATATAGACATTTGGCTTCATTCATGAAGAGTAATTTAAGGGTACGCCTTTGACTAAATACGACTTTTGATCAATCAAGCACAATAGCACATGCATGAGCTTTAGGATTATTTGGCTTTATTTTCAACATAACATACGAATTACGGAATGAAACGTCAAATTCATGTAAGAAATAATAAGAACAATAATAAAATGTTACTAACTATTGGCGCAGATTAATCGATTGATCTCTTATATATCATGTGGTTTACCCAAAATGTAAAAATGATGCTATAAAAAAAATTGGTGTCTCAATAATAGAGAGTACTGAACGTGAATATGTGATCAGCAACCTGTTAGATCTTAAAAAAGCTTCTGGCGACCTGATTAACATGCAAAACAGAACCCAAGCCGGCAGCCCCGACGTAGGCCCTTCGATTTTTAAGTCAGATAGTGTTCGAGAGAGATGTGCGAGAGCTCAATAGCGCGTAAGAGCTTAAAATATAAAATAAAAATCAATGTAAAGTGAAAAGTGAGGCATGAGTTCTATTTGTATAAACAAGAGATAGGAGATAAGAGGCATGTTCAGACGTTTTTCCAATCTAGAGTCCTCGTCATCTGTATAAGAGCTCGCTTCTCCTAAAAATCTGTAAGCTCCGTGATCAAACTTGTAAAATCTGTAAGCTCCGTGATCTATGATAATTAGGGATCAGAGAATAATATGAGCTCCATGATAGAGAAGAGAGAGAGGTTGAAGTTAATTTATCAAACTTGTAAAATAAGGGTATTAACCCCCTATTTATAAGATTATTGAGACTTGTCTACCAGCTAATAGGATTCCTTCACAAGGTGGGATTAAATCTCCTAATTATACTTAATATCCATAATAAGAAAATACTTCCATATTAGGATTCTTAGTTTCCATAATTACATAATAAGCATAAAACCTTATTACCATATATGCCGGGACCTAGAATCTTCTACCCCTTTCGTTGCTTTCTTACCTTGTATAGTCGAATTGATGTCGTATCAGCTAGTCCTCCACATTCTGGTTGATTGAGTTATGAAATCAGGTAGAATATAATAAAGATTTCAATTATCCGACCTAAAACAGGTCAGCCAAAAAGTTATTTCAAACCATGAACCATAATAGCCTATCAAGGCCCAAGATCGCGTTAATCATAAAAAACTCAGCTCTCAATACCGAGTTACCACTCAGTACTGAGCTGTCATGATACCATTTTACTTAATGAAAGCTCGCCACTTCCAAAACAGCTCGCCCCTCTATAAAAAGATTACTCCTTCTAAAAGGGGAGGTCGCCTCATAAATTCATATAAAAACAGCATGTTTAACAACCTAGATATTTGATGTCAGCTCATAACCATAAGAACCATAAAAGGCATTGCCAACCTGAATAAGCGTGGGCCCATAAAAACATAAAAACCACAATAATACGCATATATTTGAATCATGTAGCTATGGAGCAATCATATAACAATAATATAAAGCCGAGAAAACCACTCACTCCCTCATGTTCAAATAATGTGAACAAAGCAAAGCAATTAGGTCGCATTAACTCAACAAAGTTTGACCATAGACAACTAAGAAAACTACTTAGTCCCCCAAAGTTAATGCAACCAAATAGTTCAATCAGGTCATCTATCAGCAACATGTTAAAGAAAATGTTAAGTAAACATGCTTTCCACATAGGTCGCAAGATCAATCAGGCAGAATAAAAGGCACAGAGTCCGCAAAGAGCATGTAAGTCAAACATATGCATTACAGAAAAAGGAATGTTAAGAACATATAAATCAAACATGTTATTCAAATAATAAAACAGTATGTAAGCCAAACATACTCAAAAAGCAGAAGGAGAACATGTAAATCAAACATGTTCCCTCCCAATCATCCTAAAATATGCAAGTCAAACATATTACAAGAAATGCAAAAACATGTAAATCAATCATGATAGAAATAAGTACGCATTCGTTGCCAAAATTACGCGTTAAAAATGCTTTCATCGCCGACCTATGAAAGTATCGGGCCATACCATATCCATAATGATAAAACCATATATTGTTCTATGTAACGAGGTCGCATGTGGTCGTAGTATTGCCAGAATAAAGGCGAGATCGCAGGCTAAGCTTGTTGTTGATAACAAAACGGAGGTCGCGAGAGTAAAGCTGAAGTTGCAGCATGAACAATATACATATATGTGTCCTTGGAGTATTTAGTAGCTGGAAAAATAGCGCCGCTTTGCCATTAAGAAGAGACAATGTCGTTTTAATATAGTCATGGTGCAAGAGGTATGCGATGCGGGCCGATACCATTAAAACGTAGGGCCGATGAGTGAAGCGCTTGTGCCAGTCCGTGGATTGAGATGCGCAATGAGTTAGTTTGCTTTCGGAGGCGTGCGAAATTTTGGCACTTAGCACCATCAGCCCGGTGCCTGAAGGTCCGAGATAAAAAATCAAGTAAGGTAGATGAAAGAAATAAAACCCTCCCTTTTACGAGATTTAAACGAGCGTACCTGATATGTAGTCATATTTATGCATAGAAAAATTTACCCCTTCTCGAATATCCAACTGCGCGATCTCTTTACTTTCAGGTAGCAAAAGTTTCGCGATCACGTCTCCTTGAATACTTGGATACGCGACCTTTTAGGCCCCAATTTATCCTCCATAAACCTTTCGCTTTGGTCGTTTGTGAGTCCCCCTTTACCATCCATCCTTATTTATAATTTAAATTATGTGAAACCTCACGTCTTTTGCTCAAAGACTCGACGTCCCTCGTATTCCAACAGACGACACCACTTGATGTGACCAAAAAAATTGGTGCCTCAAGAATAGAGGATACTGACCTTGAATATGTGATCAGCGACCTGTTAGATCTCCAGAAAGCTTCTGGTGACCTGATTAACCTGCAAAACAGAATCCAAGCCGGGCAGACCTTCCGATGCTTAAGTCAGATAGTGTTCGAGAGAGATGTGCAAAAAGCTCAATAGCGCGCAAGAGTTTAAAATATAAAATAAAATCAATGTAGAGTGAAAAGTGAGGCCTGTATCCTCTATAAACAAGAGATAGGAGATAAGAGACGTGTTCACAGACGTGTTCCCAATTTAGGGTCCTCATCACTTGTATAAGAGCTTGCTTCTCCTAAATGAGATCTCATAGAGGAGAGCTCGCCATAAAATATGTAAGCTCCGTGATCCATGATAATTAGATATGAGAGAATAATATGAGCTCCATGATAGATAGAGGGGGAGAAGTTAAAGTTAAGTTATCAAACTTGTAAAATAAAGGTCTGAGCCCCCTATTTATAAGATTATCGAGACTTGTTCACCAGGTAATAGGATTCCTTCAAAAGGTAGGATTAAATCTCCTAATTATACTTAATATTCATAATAAAGAAATACTTCCATACTAGGATTTTTAGTTTTCATAATTTTATAATAACCATAAAACTTTATTACCATATATATGGGGACCTAGGATTTTCTACCTCTTTCGTTGTTTTCTTACCTCGTATAGTCGAGTCGATTTTGGGATTACAATGTGACAAGTTGAAACGCTCATTTTTTTGGATTAATAATAGCATCGTGCATTCACTTGGTATACTTAAGAATCTCTACACATATCATTGGAAATACAAAAATTGTTACCACACACCATCTATTGGGTCAGGATCCATTAAACATGTATTCATATATAACAATTAAACAGGTATTAATATACAACATATATAACAGACTATTTTTTTTTTCTTTCTTTCTTTTCTTTTCTTTTATTTTTAACTAAATAGTACTCCAATCCAATTGTTATGTTTCTTAATTAAGTATGACATTATGCGTAGGAAAGTATGACTCCAATCCAATCGGTATGTTTTAATTAATTAAGGGATTTTTTATAATAGAAACACATATTTTCTATGTTTTTTTTCATAATAAATGTATGTATTATAGCATGAGAGAGTATATACTACGCACAAGAAAGTATGACGCTGAGTCTAACCTGTTTATTCATTTCTTTTTTAATTTTTTTTGTATGTTTTCCATAATAAATTTATGTATTATATGAATTTTTGCATAGGAAGATATGAACCTTAAATTAATAAGTTTGTTTATTAAGATTTTTTAGTATACATAAAATGATATTTTTGCAGAGTAATAAATGTGTAATACAAAAAGGTATGATGTTTAGGCCGTGAAGTATAATAATTTGTACTTTTTGTTACCTTTTTGTGTCGCATTTCCGTGTGTTTTGCTTGCATTTATGGGTTTTATGAGTCGTTTTGGCTTATTTTGTTAGTTTTAGGTTTTTATAACTTTTGTGCGGTTTTTAGTAGTTTTTCGTACATTTTTACCCTTTTTCGTATTTTTGGCCGTAGGATGACCAAGCGGGTCCCGCGCACGTTTGGAGGCATCCCATTCGACTCGGATTGGAACGGACAAGCAAGGGAACATAGCGCGAATGAGGAGCGACAGCCGGCGGACGTTTAGAGCGGAAACGAAAAAATCGAGCCGGAGCAGCCGTACCAGTCGATCGACTGCTCCTCAGTATAGCGACTGGACATCTCCAGATCGACTGCTCGGCAGTGAGTTTGGCAATTTTGGGCGAAGCAGTCGATCAACTGACCCTTATTCGATCGACTGCTCCTCAGTCGATCGACTGAGACGCAGTCCAACTCGTGATTTTGGTCCATTTTGACGATTTTGCCCCTGCATTTTTGTATAAATAAGACTAGCTCTCTCCAACCTTATCCAACCTTCCTGGGTGGAATTTGGACTTGTTCCATTTCCTCCAAACCTTTACATTTCCCTTGTCATGTAAAACCTAGTTTAAATTCTTAGCTTATGTAATTTAGTTATCAAAAGTAGTTAGTTTAGTTAGTTAGTTGTTCTTAAGCAAGTGTCGGAGTGGGTGACACCTTCTTCATTTGTGGTGCTTGTTGTTTGAAGATTTGAAACTTCTTGTGTTTAATGCAATTGGTAGTTTTCTTTCCCTTAATTTTCTTGTGTTGTTATTGTTGATTGTTGTTATTGAAGTTGTGTTGGTTTTTACATTTAGTTTGTGTTGTTGTTCTTTGCATTTCAATTTCCCCTTTTCATTCTCTAGCTTATGTTGTTCTTCTTTTCTAGCAAGCTCTATTGATGCACTCTCTTTTCAAGCTTTTTACATCTTTTAGTTAGACAAACTTTTGGCTCTTGAAAGATGTATGTGTTTTTCCTCTTTGGCAATTTGTCTTGTTCAATTTAAAAGCCTTTGACTTTTCTCAAATTCAAATACTTTGATTTTCCCTCCATGAATTCTCTTTGAATTGTAAGCTTTATTTGATGCAATTAGTTTAGTAATTACGGGTTTAGGGTTTAGGTCGTTTAGAACTATTAATCGGAGCTTGTCGAGAATTGGGATTGACGACCACTACACTTGGTTGACAATTTGGGATTGACAACCCCGAATCGTGGATTAAGTGCTCGGCGAAAACCGATTAATCGTGGAGACGAACTGAACACCCTAAACCCTCATTTTCATTTTAATCCTTTTTAATTAAAGTTTCCTTTTAAATTCTAGTTTTAGCATAAAACTCAAACACAAATCAATGACTATTGCTTTCTTAGGAGTAGATTAGTGTAGTTTCGATTAGCAAGAGAGTAAGTAAAAACACCGACCGCCAATAACATCTATCCTCGAGAGACACGACTCGGGAAAACTTACCGCTCTACAATCGACTCCGTACTATTTCGGAGAAGATTTCTTAGAGTGCTAAGAATTCTTTAATCAAATTTTGGTGCCGTTGCCGGGGATAGATTAAGGCTAATGATATTTTTAATTATTTCTCTTGTTATCTTAGTTGGTAGTTAATTTAGATTTTTATTTTACTTTCGATGCTCGTAATCCTTTGTTGAGTGTTGTGTTTGCAAGGTACTCATTCGGGGAGCCCGATGCCGCCCGCCTACACTCACGACGATCAAAGGATGCCTCCGCCGCTCGATTGATCCGGCCGAGGATGGCAAACTACCGAGCTAGTTTGTCATACGACGACCCTTATATCCAAACCCCCAATTATCCAAACCCTTACATCCAAACTTCCTGAGTATCCAAATCCGTACACCACTCCCCCAAGCGATCGGGTCCCCTCGACATATGATGACCCGTATGCTTCGATCGGTCGAGAATGGGCCCAAACTTTTGATTATCCCAGCCCAAGCCCTTCATATTCTCTACCGATTACACATCCCCATAAATCGAGCATGGATCCTTATGCACCGACTCGTGGTCTTTATGATCCGGATTTTGACGATCCATATGCTCAACTCGCCCCGCCTTCTTCTTACCCGAGCTTTGACTCGTATGCTCCCCAAATTCATGATTCATATTCTTGGAGATACGACTTTTACGACCTACCCACCTCAAGTTCGTATACTCCGAACGACGACCCGTACACCTCACTTTCTCAATATTCGTCTATGCCCCAACTCCCGGACTTTGAGCCTCTCTCATCCGAGCTCTTGGAGGTGAATCGACAATTGGATGAGTGCCTTGCTCGCATGGAGACTCAAGTAGAGAAAATTGCCAACGAAGTGGACGAGCTTAAAAGACCGTGTCTTGACGAGATGCCCATCTTCGATGTGGTGGATCCCACCGTTGTTGTTGGCAATGCAACTTTTGATGTTTTTTTGAAAGAGGTGTGCACGGAGGTGGAGATAGAGGGTGAGGAGATTGGGTCGGAGATTAGCGTTACCCCTCTCATGTTTTATGAAGATGTTGAAGTGGAAAGTGAGGGGGAGTCACCTTTGGGGATTCCAACGGAACTTGGAATGTTGAATTCACTCACTCTTGGTGAGAATGATGAAGTTGTGCCGTTTTTGGAGGATGTGGAGTTGATCGAGCCTCTTTTACCACCACTCGACGCCGTTTGTTTACTTGATCAAGAGGTGGTGGAAGAGGTAGTGGGGGAGAGAGTGGAGGTTACGGTCGGGGAGACGAAGGAGTACGTCGACACATTTTGGGACGATCACATTTGGGTGGTCGACTACTCACTCTTCCGACCCCCGAAGCAAGCACGCTCTTTTGTTGCTTTGACTTACCGGCTTGCTCGACTTGCCCGCCTTGGTGATCTTTGTCACCCGGTGTGTCTACTCGAGAACACCAATGCGTGGCACGATTGCCACCTCTTCTTGGATCCCGGATAGCGTCATTTGTATAAACCGTCGAGTTATAGACCTTAAAGTAGCGCTTATTGGGAGGCAACCCAATTTGTAAAAAAAAAATAAAAAAAAATAGAAAATTCAAAAAAAAAATAAAATTATTCATATTTTATTTTTGCAACCCCCCGTTTGTTCATTTCTTGTAGGTTTCTTGTCTCGACTCCCGGAGAGGACTTATGCAAAATTGCGTCGACACAAATTCGGAGATAGGGGCGTCTCTTTCCCTACAATTTTTACCGCTTTATTTAGCTTAATATGCAATGAGGAAATTGCTAGATTTTAAGTGTGGGGTGGTGGTTTGGGTTCGTCTTAGGATTTTTAAGTTGATGCATGCTTACTTGTGTTAATTTGAGTAGCGTGCGTGCTATATTTGCTTGGATCCTTGGCAAAGTGATGCGGTTTTAATGATTTGGTTAGGGAGTTTAGATTGTCAATCGGATGTAGTGGACTTAGGTGGCTTAACTCGTTGGGAACTTTGTTCGGCTTTAGTTTCGTCCTATCCTTGAACTCATATAGAACTAGTGCCTCAACTAGCCTTGTCGTCAAACACTCTCTATAGGATTTTGTTTTGTATTTTGGAGTCGTCAATTGCTCCATGTGCTCGATCAAAAACATTGTAAGTTGCTAGTAGCAACGAGTGGTCGGAGCCGTTGATTTCTCTTTGTATATATCTTGTATTTAAGTACCTTATTTCATTGGGTACCAAAAAAAA
>BMAC01000323.1:517658-533890 GCA_014905375.1 Phtheirospermum japonicum | reverse complement strand
GATTTTGCCCCTGCATTTTTGTATAAATAAGACTAGCTCTCTCCAACCTTATCCAACCTTCCTGGGTGGAATTTGGACTTGTTCCATTTCCTCCAAGCCTTTACATTTCCCTTGTCATGTAAACCCTAGTTTAAATTCTTAGCTTATGTAATTTAGTTAGCTTAAGTAGTTAGTTTAGTTAGTTAGTTGTTCTTAAGCAAGTGTCGGAGTGGGTGGCACCTCCTTCATTTGTGGTGCTTGTTATTTGAAGCTTCTTGTGTTTAATGCGATTGGTAGTTTTCTTCCCTTTAATTTTCTTGTGTTGTTATTGTTGATTGTTGTTATTGAGGTTGTGTTGGTTTTTAGATTTAGTTTGTATTGTTGTTCTTTGCATTTCAATTTCCCCTTTTCATTCCCTAGCTTGTGTTGTTCTTCTTTTCTAGCAAACTCCATTGATGCACTCACTTCTCAAGCTTTTTACTTCTTTTAGTTAGACAAACTTTTGGCTCTTGAAAGATGTACGAGTTTTTCCTGTTTGGCAATTTGTCTTGTTCAATTTAAAAGCCTTTGACTTTTCTCAAATTCAAATGCTTTGATTTTCCCTCCATGAATTCTCTTTTAATTGTAAGCTTTATTTGATGAAATTAGTTTAGTAATTACGGGTTTAGGGTTTAGGTCGTTTAGAACCATTAATCGGAGCTTGTCGAGAATTGGGAATGACGATCCCTACACTTGGTCGACAATTTGTGATTGACAACCCCGAACCGTGGATTAAGTGTTCGGCGAAAACTGATTAATCGTGGAGACGAACCGAACACCCTTAACCCTCATTTTCATTTTAATCATTTTTAATTAAAGTTTCCTTTTAAATTCGAGTTTTAGCATAAAACTCAAACACAAATCAATGACTAATGCTTTCTTAGGAGTAGATTAGTGTAGTTTCGATTAGCAAGAGAGTAAGTAAAAACACCGACCGCCGATAACATCTATTCTCGAGAGACACGACTCGGGAAAACTACCACTCTACAATCGACTCCGTACTATTGCGGAAAAAAATTCTTAGAGTGCTAAGAATTTTTCGATCAAATTTTGATCGAGCAAATTTCTTGGATTTATTATATTTTTCATAATAAGTTTATGTATTATATGAATTTTTGCATAGGAAGATATGAACTTTAAATTAATAAGTTTGTTTATTAAGATTTTTAGTATACATAAAATGAATATTTTTGCAGAGTAATAAATGTGTAATACAAAAAGGTATGATGTTTAGGCCGTAAGGTAAAGTATAACATACGAAATGAAAAACACATTAGGTAGCAAATAAAGTAAAATATATAATATTTAGATTTGAATCATGTTTTGATATGTAAATTTGGCATACTATTTAGTACAAACCAACATGTTTTATTCCGTGTGAAGCAAATAAATGTAATTCATATTTGTGACTTTCAAGTATGAGTCAAATTCAGTTATAAGTTCATTTTCAATTTTGTCCAGTTATAAATTCATTTTTAATTTTGTTGTTTGGTGGTTTTATTGTACTTTAGTTTGGAATAAAGTAATTAGATTTATTGTAATTATTTCAATGGTATAATGGCATGAAATTACAATCATGGTTTAATTAAAATAGCATATGGTTCTAAATATTAGATATTATTGGGAGCTTATTGTTGTTGATCACTTAGTTTATTAATCTTCTTCTCAATTTTTAGGGAAAACTATTTTTTTTTAATATATATTATAGAATTTTTTTCTTAAGATTTGCAATTTAATATTTTTTTCCCTTTTTGTCAGTTACAACTTGTAATACACGAGATTTGTTAAATGCAACTTCCACTTTATTTTCCCTCTAAAAAGTCATCGGGCTCACGTGTGTGTCACCACGCGTCAGTTTGGTGGGTTCTTTAATGGATTATCACATGGAAGTTGCAAATACAAATTTCGTATAATACAGGTTGTTATTTGCAACAATATATATTTTTGGTTGTAATGTAAACCCATATAGTGCAGGTTGCAAAGAATTATTTTACTAGATTTATATTCTAATTTTTATGATTTATTAAATAAGTATTTATAATTACTTATAAATTAGTGTATTTTATTTATGTGATTTTTTTAATCTCTTCAGTATTTCTTTTTATCATGTTATAATAAATATGTTTATTTTATAAACAAATATTTATAATTTACTTATAACTTATTGCATTTTATTTATGTGTTATTTAGTTTGTTTAGTATTATGTTTTTATATTTTATAATAATTATGTTTCTTTTTATATTTTGCTTTGCATATTATAAATAATTATTTAGAATACTTCCAAGAATTTTAACATATTTTTCATATTTAATTTGTATATTTTATGATTTTTTTTAATTTCGAATTTATAACTAAGTATGCATGATATAATTATAAATTATTATATTTTGTTTATCTGAATTTTATTTTAAAATATTATTTATTGCTTTTATGTTTTCTCAATATTTCAAATTTTAAATGATTAGTTCGAACTTATTTATAGATTTTTTAATTTATTTTAACTAATATTATGAGTTTTATAACTTGTTTTATAGTTTTTGTTGTTAAACTTATTGATGTTTGATAAACATGGGTTATAAGCATATTTTGAAATTTATTTAGTTAAATTTCAACTACTTGTTTTAAAATAACTTTGTTTTATATTATTTGAACGTTATTACGTGTTGAGTATTGTCTGTATGAGTTTATGACCATGTCTGACTAATTTTCTTTTATTCAGGGGTTTGATATGAACAATGATTGAATAATATTTTAATAACTTTATCGATTCAAGGATGATCCCTTTTCTTATTTTCGTATTTTGATTTTACTGTTTCACAAATGCTTGAAAATCATTTGTATTTCTAAACGTTGGGATTGTTTTACAACTAATCGTTAGATAATCATAATTCAAGAGATGAGGTTATCAATAGACTTTCGAACACGAAACACTCAACAAGATCGAGAGGTTTGAGATTAATAGTGAAGTAAAAATCTTTAAATCTTTTGAAGTTTTAAGTATGATTTCAAACAGATATATTGTTTCATACTTAAAATCAATGATTTAATCACTTTGAGGGAATGATTAATACAATTGTGATTGGCTTATAAGTGAACTGAATTACAATATACTTGATAGATAGAAAAGAAAAAACATTAGGAAATCATTACGATTTCAGACCATTTCTTAAACATTTGAATAACCACGACAACGCTTATAGTACATGTTGCAAAAATAATTTTCCCCGATTTTTATTATGAAAACAATTCAAATAATTTATATTTAAGATTAAAATTTAGTAAAATTCATTTTTATAGTTTCAAACTATCTATATAAGTTTTAAAAATATATAAATTATTTTTTTCCAATATAATCTTACTATATAATTAAAAATAACTTTTATAAATCAAGAACAAAACCAACGTGGCCAAGACATATAAAAATCGACGTAAACACATCTAAATGACGAACAGTATTCAACGATACGCTACATCAAATATAATGGTGGTACTATCGTAAGATATATGTATTTTAATTTTGTATTACTAATTACTAATTATTATTTTAATTTAAAATATTTGTATCAAACACGGGACCGGTAAGCAAGTTGAAAATATGACGTATGCATTTTAATGTTTTCAATACACGTGCCTTACAAATTTTTGTATTTTTAACTATTGAGATCTTAAAAAAAAAAAAAATGTTATAACTCTCGCGTAATGCACATTTGTTTAAAAAAAAAAGAAAAAAAAAAGTTCAAACCAAATGATATATGTAAATTAAATAACTAATGTGGTTTACAATAAAAAAATTCAAAATTTAAATTGAATAAATATTTTTTTTCCTTGTATTAATAGTTATTGTTTTAAGTTGATAAAAAACTGAATAAGTAATATGTGAAAAAATGTTATTATTTCTTTTTATTAATAATTTAATTTTTAAAGTTAATTTTCTTTTTCACCGTCCCGTATATTATGCTAATTTTACACTAATATTTCTATATTTGAAAAAACAATTCATCATGATAATCCTGATGTGGGATCTTTGATGTTGTTGGAGTATAAACAAATACCGTTGCAACCCATTAAATAATAGGAAAAAATGGTATTAATTATATCTTGGACACTAGTAAAAAAAACATAAGAAGTACATAAATTTAATGGGTTGAAATTATTAAACTTGAATTTATTATATTGCATTCTTTCCAAGCTAAAATTTAAAAAATAAATGTAAAACAGTCGATTAAGTTAAGTAAAAGGTATTATTCTAAAAACTTATGTTATGACCTATAAATTACTACTAGAATTGACCCGCATTTCGTTGCGGGGCAAATTTATATTCAGTAATTTTTAAATTAATTTATAAGATGTTAGATAAAATTGAAAAATATAAAAGAGTTATATATTTTTATTAATAATCATTTCTGTTAATCATGTTATATCATTGATTCACTCTTATAATTAAAATTTTAGATGTTGGGTTTTAATTATTTGTATTATATAAAAATAAGATTGCATTGTAACATTTAATCAACTAATACATGGATAATATAAAATAAAATAATTTATGTTAGATAACCTAACATGGTACATTTCGTTAGGCAACTCCAAAAAGTTTAAGTGTTTTCTTTTAATTTTAGGATTTTTTTTTTAGTTTTTAGTTTAGTTTTTGTTTTGTTTTATTTTTAAGGTTTTTTTTGGTTTTAGGCAATTTTTTGTAGGTCTCCTAGATTTTTTTTAAGAATATTTTAAAGAGTCTGACTAACGGTTAACGGTTAGGGTGTCAAATTGCCTCAATATACAAATATAAAATACAATATTACATAAATGTACTTAGTAGGGCAACTTAATAATATAATATATTCATATATTGGTGTATGTTTATTTTATATGTAATATARGGTGTCAATTTGCCTCAATATACAAATATAAAATACACTTTGAATATTACGTAAATGTACTTAGTAGGGCAACCTAATATTATTTAATATATTTATATATTGATGTATGTTTATTTTATATGTAATATATCTGAAATTTTAGTTTAATGTATTTATATGGTTAGTGACCTGATCCGTGATATAACAATCGTATATTCTATCTAGTGAAAAAAAAATGCTATCCTTCTTGACTCTCTAAACTTTCCTATATTATATAGTTAGATTAAATACATTAAATTATGTATCTTTAAATAATTATTATTTATGCAATATAATTTTCCTATACGTAATATTCATTTATTAATAATAGGCATTCATATTATAAATATTTCGAAATTATAAGATTAGGTATTCTGAAATAATAATTCTTAATACAATATAATATTCTTTTACCTTAAGATTTGAGTCTTATTCATTTACTTGAGAATTATATTTTAAATTAAAAATAAAAAATACATTAGAGAAAAATTTTAAATCCAAAATATATTAAAAAGAACCAAATATTAAAACACCAAAGGAATAAATTTTAAATAAAAAAATTAAATGATAAGTTTTATGGCTGCCAAGTAAGGACAAGAATTCTCAAATAAGAATTTAAAATATGAAAGAGAAAAAGAAAAAAGAAAGAAAAATGAATTTCGTTCTTAGAACAAAAAATTCGTGATGACGGAATTTAATGGTTTGTGGAGAGAAATATAAATTAAATTACAAAGAATGAATTAAAAAAATACATTATTCAAATAAATATAATTATTATTTTTTTAATATGCTAAGAATAAAAATACTATAATTTAAAATATATTTTTATGAAGAAAGAAATTACAGTAATGAATTAGATTTTCTAAAATTTAATTTTTTTGCTAAAAAATAATCAATCACAACTTTTACCATAAATTAGTACAACATATAAAGATACTTATAATTTGAAAATTAAAATTATACTAATTGAAAAAAAGATTTGGGTCGGGACGCTTTTGCCATCAGCGTCCCGGTAGAAAATGCAAAAAAAAAAAAAAAAACCCGAGGTCGGGACGCTTTTGGCATCAGCGTCCCGGGGGCAGAATGCAAAAAAAAAATTCGGGTCAACAACCCAAACCCTAACCCTAATACACATATTATATATTTATTTATATTATATACTTTTAAGATTTAGTTATATTTATAATTTATTTAAAAAATTTATTAATTAAAATAAATAAACATATTATAATAATGTCTTATAATTACAAGAAGTTTATTTGAAAATAAAAAAATACAATAAAATAATATAAATAACCAAATGACATGAAATTTTAATTTCAAATTAAAAATACAATCAAATAAGATACAACAACAACGAAGATTAAAATAAAAATTACAGTGATTTGATATTACACGGATACGATCACATTCGTAATGGCGGGTTTCCAATGAGATTGTGGTATTGACAAATGCAATTCAAGTAATTTTTATTGAATACCCGATCCATCAAACCGAATAAAGGTTCTCCATGTTTTAGATACGCAGCAGTAAACTCAGTATCGCCTGCGACGTCGTTCCAAAATCGTACTAGCCAATCTGGCGCTTGCACTTTGTTGGTCTCATGATCCCAAGTGCAATGTTCGTTTTCCAACATCATATGAAAATGGCTGTACCGTTTTTCCAGAAGTTGAACTCGAGCGGTTATGTCGTCCATTGTGAAGTCTTTCCCGAACGCACCATTGATTTTGTCCAACAAGATCCACGTGATATTGTTACGTAATCCTCTTCTGGGATCGTAGACACCATGGAGCTTACTCTCACGGAGGTCATCAACAAGCTTAGTATCCATATGGATGCTCCATTCGGTTGAATTCGTATCGTAAAAAAAGAAATCTTCTTCGGATTCAAAATATGGTACATTGCTAGGTTGATTTGAACTCTTTTTTTTTTTTGTTATGAGAATGCTTAGATGATGGAGAAAACCAAAGGTGTGAGGGTGTGAATTGGTTGTAAAGAATGTAGTCCCAATGTTCCAAATTTATAGATGAGTTACAATCTCACAAGACAGTTGTATTGAATGTGTTGTCGTTGTCACAGCTAAAGATGAAAACATAATGCTTATGGTGTAGTCTTGGCATAAAGAAAGTTGAAAAACGTGTGGAATAATGTCAGGTCTTGTCACATGAAAAGTTGAAAAAACTATTGATACATGTGTACTATTGGCATCAGCAATTTTAGATAAACATGAAAGAAATAATTTTATTGAATAAGAAAAAACAAAAGATTACACATTTGATTAAATAAGAAAATAGATGACGTGACAAATTCAAACATTACAAATTAAACATAGTGCATAGTTGCACACTCGAACTAAGATCATTTCTGATCCCATTTTATTACACATTTGAGTCCTAATACATTGATTATGCATCAATTGAAAGCTGCTTCCATGGTCTTCATTAATGGTGGGATCATGAACCAATTGAAAACTTGCCTCATTCCAGTCCTCCGCATCAGGCAACGGTTCAAATGCCCCAGCAGAGTATGTGCGTAGGTACGCGGCAGTGCTGTAGTAATCCTGAACGTAAACACGAGGATCCGCTCTAAATTCGGCACACGCCTTTATTGCATGGGAGCACGGAATACCGCTGCTCACCCATCTACCACATGAGCATTTTGTTCTTTACAAGGAAACTCGAAAGATTCGTTGTCGAGCTCCTCCGCTCACCTTCACAGAGACTTCGGTCGTTTGGGTCGCCCAATTAAAGCCCCTAACATCATAAGATGACCCCAATTGCTGTCTTTCTCTGAATAGGTTGTATATCTTATCAGGCCAAAATTGCTGCATGTTATGGACTCTCGTCACATCTTTCAAACGATCGTAGAAATTTTTAACACTTCGAATAAATGTGATTCGGACGATGGTGGTTATTGGGAGTCGTCTAGCACGCTTCATCACTCCATTGATGCACTCGGACATGTTGGTCGTGAGGATGCCACACCGCTTGCCGCCGTCGTGGGACAATGTCCACTTGCTCTTATCAATGCCATCCAAGTACGCAAATGCATTCATATCAAGCGCCTTGATCTGCTCCATTATTCTGTGAAAGACTGCAACCCTGGGTTCTGCTCCAGATTTGAAATACATATCCTTCAATTTCACCGATTTGGCATGCATGTTGAAGTTAGAAGAGACATGTCGCAAACAAAAAACGTTAGAAGAGAATGCCGAAACTTGTTCTAGTGCACTGAGTAGTCCGGCATTCCGGTCAGATATAAGACAWACCCCTTCTATGTCKYGAACAATATATTTTGCMACCATGTGAAGGAACCAATGCCACGAGCTGTAACTCTCYGAATCAACAACTGCGTACGCTAGAGRCACGACTTGTTGGTTGGCGTCAACTGTAACTACCATCATCAACGTGTGCTTGTACTTTCCAACCAAAAAGGTTCCATCAACGCTGATCACCTTGCGACAATGTTTAAAAGCCTCGATACATGGTCGAAATGCCCAAAATATAAATCTTAACATGTGCACATTGGGTATGCCAGAAGATTTGTGTCGCCACTCGACCACGGTCCCCGGGTTGTACATCTGCAATGCCTCCATGTATTTTGGTAAATATTGGACCGACTGCTCCCACGTCCCGTACACATTTTCACGAGTCCGAGACAAACCTTGCCACGCCTTGTGATACGGCACAAGGTAATCATATTCTTGTTTGACAGCCTGCTGGACATGTAAGGCGCTATATGACGGATCCTGCTCGACGTGGCTGGTAATGAGCATAGCAATCAAATTTTACATAAGTTGGGGTGATTTTTACGTGTAAACGATGTGAGACATCTGTGTTCAGAACCCAATCTTGGGATTACCCAAGCACCCTTCCATTTCCGAAAACTAGTGCGGAGCCACCAACCGCATTCGGATGATTCGTTCATATCTACATGATTCTCACCAAGTGAACTCGACATGCAAACAAATCTCCACATCACAGGATTGCTTTCTACCACTCTATACGAACACTTGGCGACGCGCACGGAGTAATCTTTGACAGCCCACATCAAATGCCATTTATCTCTAAATATCATGCCTATTCTCAACACTCCTTCGTCTTTACTGTAGTACAAGTCCGGCTAAGGGACACCAATAGAATCGATAGGAACGTCTTCGTATACGGTATCGAAAAATAGTATGTTCTTGTACAGTGCGGAGCCTCCATCCGCTCGTCTATGGGTTGTAGGGACAAGTTCATTCAAGGTAGGTTCAAAAGGTTCTTCATCTGGTACGCTACCCCCCAACTGAAAGAATTTCTCGTCAGTTTCATGACCATCATCATCTAGTTCGTCTAAACAATTTTCGGAATCGGTTCCTTCATATGGTCCGAAGCAATCGGCGGGGTAGTCCGAAATCATCGGTGGGGGATGATGCTCGGTGGATTCTACATTTGCATATCCACTCTCGTCCCGTAGAATCGATGCATACACGTCGTATTCATTGCCAGAAGACATATTCGCCTATGTGCGCTTACTTCTAAAAATATAAATCAATTCATATATTCACATAATTAATAATTTCTTAAAAATTCAAATATTCACATAATTAGTCATTTCTCACAAAATAAATCGTATGAAAAATTCACATAATTGATAACTACATCACAAACAATTTACAAATAAATCTAATTAATTTTCATAAATGTTCATAACTAAAATTCCGTAAATATTCACAAGCAATTAAATTTCGTAAATATTCACAAGCAATATTTAAGGTCACAAAAAAAATAACATATTTCCATGAACAATTTACAATTAATAAAATAATTCTCAAACAAACTAAAAAAAAATCTGAATTTCACAATTAACAGTTAACAATTAATAATTCAAACTCAAAAAAAATAACAATCTAAATAACATATTTCCATGAACAATTAACAATTAACAATTAATAACTAAAACTCAAAAAAATCTAAATTTATTATCATACAAACTAAAAAAAAAAAAAACCCTGCAATTATAACAAAAAAAAAATAATATAATACATAAAACTAAAAGCTATAATACATAACTACTAAACCTAACAACTAATTAAATAAAACTTACCTTAAAAATGGAGATAATGACCCTATCGTCCTCGCCGTGCTGTTGCTGCTGCTTCAAAAAATGGGATGGCGTGTGTGTGTGTAGGGTTATAATGCCCGAATTATTTTTTTTTTGCATTCTGCCCCCTGGACGCTAATACCAAAAGCGTCCCGACCCAAATTTTTTTTTTTTTTTCATTTTGGCCCCAAAAACTTTGGGGGCCAAAAAAAAAGGTTCGGGACGCTTTTGCCATCCGCGTCCCGCCAGAATTTTTTAAAAATTTTCCAAACTAATTTATTTTTTTAATTCTGAATTAAATTTATATTAATTATTTAATTAAACCTCTTCCACCACCTAAACTTGCCAAGGCACGTATAAGCTTCAAAAGTTCGAGGCTCGACCTCGCCGTCTCGACACGGCTAGAAACTTGCCTAGATTGCATTTAGCACTGATTTCAAACACTTGCTATTAACACCCCTTTATACCCTGTAAATAGAGATAAGCATGTCTTGTCCTCATCCCATGGATGCCCTGCACCATCTCGGGGAATTGCAGTCAATACATGTGCTTTTTAAACAGCTTTTTGTCATCTCCTCATCCTTTCCCCAAGACTTATTTTCCCTAAATAGAGCACAATTTATTTATCTTTATATAATAATTAAAAATAAATATAAAAAAGGAGACGAACTGGTCACTTTAAATGATCCCATGTGAAACTACAGGCCTAATCATGCAATGGTCCAAAAAACACCCCCCACCCCCCAAAATAAATAAATAAAATTTGGGATTTGGGCACCAACGTTATTATGCCAAAAACCCAAGGCCAATTTTGAGAGTTGTCAAGCATAAAAGGGCCACTTCTGAAACCCATTTGAAATCCTAACGCAGAAAAAACACAATAATACTATTTACTTGTATTAATTCTCTCTGTACCAAGAAATATGTATAGTAGCCAGTCCAGAATGTGGGATTTCACTGTGTTGTCGGTGCTGTTGTGTTTCGCCAGTTGCCATCTTTCCTTTGGCTTCAGAGATGGTAAGCTAAAAAATGCTGCTTTTTTTTTTCATTTCGCCATAACTGTTAGTTTCTATCTGCAAAAAACTCACCGCTGTTCATTTTCTTGATAAAGAATAGAATATGACTTTCTTTTGCTTGTATAGTTTTCAGAATGTAATACTTGTTGCTGAAAACGACTAAGATTTCGACATTAATTATTAAAAAAAGAAAACTTTGATTTCAAATTAAAGGTTTGTTTTTCAAGAACATAAAAGCYCGAGCTTTATTTTGAATAAACTAATGATACTCCTATGTTGAAACATAATTAATGCAACAAAACATTAAAGTTGCAACATATTAACATTCATGAGGTAGTTGTAAACTTGTAATAATGGTAGGCATTTACTTCAGCCTCCCGAGGAATTAATTTAGTGATCCTAATATTGTTCTGTTCCTGTGGGGATAAATTAAAACTTGGGTTTTTATTTTTTTTCTATTGCCTTTTGAATTGGGAAAAACAATAGATCTTAATCTTTTGTTGTACTTGTACTAGATTCTTTGATAGGTGGAACTCATTATTCTCCCTGGAGATTAAAGTACCTTTATGAAAATGAAACCAAGTCTCTTTATAAGTGTCAGTTTTAATTTAATAATGAAAATGTCCATTAAACTCCATGTGCCGAACATTTGAACAGAATTTCAAATATTCTATGGCACTATGTCTCATTTGAAATAGAACCTCTTTTTCAAACATAGTACTTATTAACCAAAAAATAATTTAAGTAATTATCTTTGGTGATTATAATACAAGCATGAGGGGTAGACTTTTTTTTTTTTTAATTTTGGATGATTATCCTATGAAATCATACAGCCCATTTCGAGTCACGTGGGCTTTCCATATGCATAGAATTGAGCTCTGTCTGAGTCCAATCCAAAACTGGTCCTGATATATTTGTGTAGCCAAAGTTGTCCCCGTTAGCATGTGAGTTCACATCCTATGTTTCTATCAAAACACCAAAAAAGTTGAAACATATGTACTTCACATGAAAAAAGTTGCCAAATTCCCACCTTAATCCGAACCTTAGTACTTGCTAACCTGAAGTTAATCTCCACGTGCCCAAAAAACAAATGCAGGCTTATTAGACAACGGCAACTTCGAAGAGGCTCCAAAGAACGCCGACCTTAACAAAACCGTGGTGCTCAAACCCACGGCCATACCGAAATGGCAAACCTCGGGTTTCGTCGAGTACATCAAAGCCGGCCAAAAGCAAGGCGACATGTTGCTAGTGGTCCCCGAGGGGTACGCCGCCGTTAGGCTCGGGAACGAGGCGTCGATCAAGCAGTACATCAAAGTGACTAAAGGAATGTACTATTCGCTGACGTTTAGTGCCGCGCGGACTTGCGCTCAAGAGGAGAGGGTAAATGTGTCCGTCGCCCCGGATTTTGGCGTGCTACCGATCCAGACGTTGTATAGTAGTAGCGGTTGGGACTCGTACGCGTGGGCTTTTAAAACGAGTTCTAGCGTGGCCGAGATTCTTATTCATAACCCGGGCGTCGAGGAGGATCCGGCTTGCGGGCCGCTTATTGATTCGGTTGCTATCCGGGCTTTGTATCCTCCTAGACCTACTAGGGGTAAGTTCACTTAATTTTGTGTTTTCACTTAAAAAACCCTAGTTCATGTTTTTTAAATACCAATTTATAGTTTCCGTTTCTACTATAATAAATCACTTTCTCTAAAAGCAGAATATGTTGCAAATATTTTTGAATTCAACTAGTATAGATTTGGTACCCTTTTGGACCACTTTTTTCCAGCATTATGACCATGATAATTTGGCCAAATGTCTCGTCACCTCACTAGTTGCCGTGAAACATGTGGCGAGTCATTCTCAATGTTGCGTAAAATTTTATATGGCTGGTTTCTCACAAATTAGGATGAATCACATTAATCCTACTACTACTAGTATGTGTGTGTACATATATATTTTTTCTTTTCTCTTTGCTACTGGTATAAAAGAAATTAGCACTTTTACTGCATATTTAATTACATCATCCCTCATTATGGGCTTTGTGTTTAACTAATATGGACAAGCAAGTAGCTGCATATATATATATATATATATATATATATATATATATATATATATATATATATATATATATATATTATATTTTTGTTTAGAAATTCATGTGCACATCAAATCTCATAGAACTGGCACCGCTTGAACAGGGACCGCAATAAGTTTCTGGTCCGGCTTGTACTTTTGTCGGAGACAAGAAATGTTCAGATTTTATCTTTAATCTGTCCATGATGTCAAAACGCTGGTCCGGTCCAGCCCGAGCCCACTGGACTGAAAAATCGGGCTGGACCATTGTTTTCATATTTCATTTTCTTGATGAACCCCCCGGCCCTTTTCGAGTCTAAGAAACATCAGCCCAAGCCAGGGCTAAAAATTGACAGCTCTACCGTTTGGATAAAACATGTTGCATTTAACATTATTGTCACAAAATCATGCCCAAACGACTTCATACATGCGCTCGATTATCTCTAATTCGCAGATAACCTCTTGAAAAACGGCGACTTTGAAGAAGGCGCGTACATCTTCCCCAACACGAGCTGGGGAGTCCTCATCCCGCCAAACATCGAGGACGACAACTCGCCGCTGCCAGCCTGGATGGTCGAGTCCCTCAAGGCCGTGAAGTACATCGACGCGGCCCATTTCTCCGTCCCGCACGGCCAACGGGCCATCGAGCTCGTCGGCGGCAAGGAGAGCGCGATCGCCCAGGTGGTCCGAACGGTCGCCGGCAAGACCTACCAGCTCACGTTCGCGGTCGGGGACGCTAGCAATTCCTGCGAGGGGTCGATGATTGTAGAGGCCTTTGCTGGCCGTGACACTGTCAAGGTCCCTTACGAGTCGAGGGGCAAAGGCGGGTACAAGCGGGCAATTCTGAGATTCGTGGCCCCCACAAACCGGACTCGCATCATGTTCCTTAGCACGTACTACCACATGAGGAGCGATGACTTTGCTTCTCTCTGTGGGCCCGTCGTCGACGACGTGAAGCTGCTCAGTGTTCGTAACCCGAGGCGTCTCGTCTAAGAATGTTTTGGAGTTGGTACTTGCTGCTACTACTACTGCTTTTATAAAAACTCGGTTATACCAAATTATGTTGTAACAGTATATATAGAGAAAGTGTGATTTGGTTTTCAGTTGAACTACTGGGGTGTAAAAGAGTGTTGTTTCTCATTTTGTTGTAGACTCAAGAATGGCTGCGATTAATATAACCATATATTTCTGGGTTAAGTTATTCATGAATGATATCTGTGAGCAGACAAATGAGGAGCCAATAAATGAACCGAGAGGCTTCCAGCTTGCTATCTGAAACTCCCTAATGCAATATTTGTTGATAGCCCAGTTATTAATTAACTTTCTAACTGCGGATCGGAGTTTCTGTTTTAAAATGGTGTTGGATCGTTGATTCCAATGATGGGTGAAATGAAAGTTGCCATAAGTATTTTCAAGCATGCCTTAAAATTAATATTAAAATTAAGGCAAATACAAATTGTTTTTTGGAATCAACTAATGGGTCTTTTTCATCCGTGTTCAGTCAGATTGACGTCACCCGTAAGACTATTTCACCCGATATTATAATGTATTAATTTTTGTATTATGATATATTGTTTTTTTACTCGCAAATTTTGATTTTTCATAAATCTCTGACCGTGCTATGATTTCTAAATCTTGTGCTATGATGTATTATTTTTATATTATGATATATTGAATTTTCACTATAATATATTGATTTTTGTATTATAATGTATTGATATAAAATTTTGGTCTGACAAAGATTCTATTAATCCGACATGAGCCCTAAAATAAAATTGTAGCTTTTATAAGATGATTTCACTGCATAACTGAAAACTATTTCAAAATTACTAAACCAAACTTATTTTCAATTTTAAACCTACATATAATTCAATTTTCATGAAGATATACGTCCCTCAACTTTATTATTGTATACATAAAAATCACTTCTTATAATGAGTCCATAGGGCCAAATCACAACCATCCAATACATTAGATCCAATGATATAAGTTAATTTGGGTGACAAATACATATTCGTCTTTCTAAATGTGCAACAATGTATTTTTTTATTAAATATGCACCAATTAACATTTAAATGAATATTAATATTATTAACTAATATAAATTACATCATTTATATTTCTCTCTCTCCTCAATTAATAATTCCCCTCTATTGAAATCTCTCTATAAGTCCCAAAAAATATAAATATTGGCAAAATAAATTACACCATATTGTTCCTTACGACCTAAGAAATAATGCCTATACCATTTTTCCCAACAATCTTGTGCATTTAAGATTTTTAATTGAAATTATTGCGAAAAACCAAATAATAAAAAATAAAAAATCACTGCACATTTAGAATTACATTGATGTATTATTATAATGACAATGATATTTGCATTATATGTCATGTTTATCCAAGTTAATTTACAACAGTTTTATTGCACATTTAATAGTTTGTTAATGCACATTTACATGCCTGATGATGCACAATTAGTAATACAAGTATACAATAATAAATGATATATATATATATATATATATATATATATATATATATATATATATATATATATATATATATATATATATATATATATATATATATAGGGGTGGGATCTTGTGGGAACCATGCCCTGTGTGGGAACTGAGAACCATTCTCGATCATTAAAATTTATTAATCTAACGACTCTAACTCATTGTTGTATATAAGGTAGGAATATTAATTATATGTCACGCGCGGACTGTTTTATGGCTATTGGAGGGTATCTTCGACCTTTATCCTTGTGCCCCAAAATTCGCCTGAAAACCTTTTCCAAAATCAATCGCGATTTTTTCATCCTTTCCCAAAATCAATTGCCGTCGTGTCTTAGCATCTGGAGCTGGCGCAACTCGCGCTCATTCTTCTCCATCGGGTCTCGAATGCTAAGTAGTGGGAGTATGCTAATTATATATTAATTACAGCATCTTGTTAATTATATATTATAATTAGTTAGTATGCTAAATAGGGTTTGGAGTATGCTAACAKGTRCAGGGGCAGTATGCTAATTAWTTTTTTTTCTCTTTTTGTTTATGAACATACTATCATTATTTATTTACCTTTGCTGCATCTGGACTGTTATTTGTTATAGTTTTTGCAAGTTTGGCCAGAATGTGTTGTTATTTATAT